>CALNVZ010003432.1:32718822-32843238 GCA_940671915.1 Paracentrotus lividus
TCACAGGAAAAAGTTGTGAGTGTATTTTGCAGGTGGTAGACAAATATTGACGAGTAATTTCCTATCCTTGATGAGAACTTGTGTGACCGTCGGAGAAGCGCATTCTTGCAAATGGAGTCGGGTCATAATAGAAAGATGGAGAGGTATGGAAACTTTCAAAGGATGTACGCCACGACCAATTATTCAAAATCAATTTGCCTTGGGTCGGCCAATTGACCTTTCATTTTTTGTTGATTTATTCTGCAGCTTGAAAGAAAAAAAATCTAATCTTGTTCTCCATCTACATGTAGTTCTCCTTCTTGCCCTAGGAAAGATTTGCAAAGTCTCAGGTCGAACAGATTCCTCTGTTTTTTTTCCTCATGGTAACTAAGTGTACATGTACATGTCCAAATAGGGAAGGTGTTATACTTCTTCCCTAGTCGGAGGTAATATGAGTAGCTGAATGTGCTGCATGAAAGCGTGAAGCAACCGCCGAAATGCATGAGGCATCAGTGGACCAAATGTCATCCTTTTTTTAGGTATCATAGCCACATCTTATGTACATCAGGAATGACTAAATGTCATCTTGGAAGAATTTTAAAGAAAGGGGGATTTTGGCTGGTAACAATCACAACATCCACCAGCTTTCCTCGCTCTAAACTACAGATGGTCATTTACCTGTCGTCTTTTGCTGTACATTAACGATAAATCTTCCGATATAGGATAATTTGAAGTACATACAATATAGACGTAAACTGGGCAGTGTATATATCAGCCAAAGCCGGGATGAGTCACATACATCACAGCTCAGAGAATGGAGATGCGCATGTCTTCTTGTGCTCATGATTTGATTATTAAATCATACGCCGTGGGGAGCATGAGAAATATGAGAAAATTTTTCTGGTTGTAAAGACTTGAAATGATTTTGCGTCTCGGTCTCTTGGATAGTGTACACACATACAATTCATGTACACAACTTGTATGGAGGGACTTATTAGAGGATAATTGATGTTTTCTCCTCTAAGAAATACCCCCTCCCTGGAGAAAATATATTTAATTCGAATAGTTTCAGACAGACAATATAACACTGTTTCAACAAAGGATTAAAGTAGAATCCAAAATGCACGAGAGATGACATGTGATCCATACATCTTGGCTGTTAAAGTGTTTACACAATGTAAGAAAATAAAGGGGGTTTGAGTCTATTGGGTAATATCCATGGCACTAGGTCTTTTTGAAAAATTACAGCAGAAACTCAGTTTATTAATATGAGTTATTTCTTCTAGTCTAAGTAAACTCTTTTGTTTTGTATTGCTATAGACTATGATATAACAAGATAACGTACTGATATAATGATCAAATTATCATGTTCCAAGGACCTCATTAGTTTTCAACTGTAAGTTGTCAATGATAGAAATTTTTTGTATTGGGTGTGCAGTCTGAAAAAGGAGAAGATTTCTTATTATGATTGAGGTTTCATATACAGTTGTAGCAACATATTGACTCCCAATTCCCTGATTTCCAAGATTTCATCATGTCAAGCATCTGGCCTCCACAGAATAAGGATTCTTGCTTGGGATGTCAATGCTGTGTTTTGTCTAACGAAAATCAAGGAATATGCTTCAGGGTGTTTGTTAGTGTTGATAAACAAAGCGCATTGTCTGATGAAGAGCTAGAAGAGTGTTAGCTTGAGTAATTGATTAATGCACTTAAAGGAAAATGAAACTCTAGAGCTACAACCCCATGGTAACAATCTTTCATACATGACAGTCAAAATAAGCCATCAACCACCAAAATCTGATCTCCAAGGAAGGAGACCATCCTCCAAAGTTGGGTTACCTTGGGTTAGACATCGCTAAGCGGAGGTCGCCATGTTGGCTGGGCTGGAGCAAAACTGTGACGTCACTTGCGAACAACCCACTCAGCTATGTTTTGTACACACTATCATACACTAATCCAGATTTAATTTTCCGAATCACAATATATAAGTTATAAATTATAAAAGAGACTATTGAATAATTGAATATTATAGTATCATGTTTTATATTATTATTATTTTGTTTCTATTCAAACTTATAAAATCATCTCTAAATTTAACGTCATCAATTCAACATAACTGGACGCGTATGCGTGCGCTTTTTCAGAAAGCTTGCCAAAAGCTGCTTTTCACCGTCACTACCGCCCGCTGTCGCAGCCGGCCGGGCTGGTATCGGGAGCGATCCTGTCTCTGGTCCGGTCGCTAACACTGGCTGACTCGACGGACGCGTAACGTGCGCCATTGGCTTTCATCAAACGCCGAGTACACCGCACATATCGAAAAATTGTGTCCTTTTGCTTCTTTTATTGTAAAATTGCAGCAGACTATACTTTGCTTAGTATTTCCATTTCTCAGATATCTCAGGCCTCTTTGTGGGTCGGGAAACCGAAAAAAACACTTTATTTTGCGCCTTTATTGGACCGATTCCGACAGCCAAATGCTTGACAGTACACCATTGCGGAGCCGACTGCACGTAAAACAAACACACAACACGCGCGCTGGGCGATCAGCTGAGCTTGTTCGTCGATCGTGCGAGTTGTTCGTTCAGTGACGTCAAATATCGCAGAGGACCATGGAGAAATATGCAAATATCGGCAAGATGGCATCTTCCGCGGTAATCTCAAAATCAAGTTGAAGTTGAAGTTTGAGCTGGCATATCTTCGGATATTATTTAGTTAAGTGGAGTATGGCTCGACTTATTAAGGGGTTTTGCTCTAGCCTTTCATTTCCTTTAAGTCTTTCTGGTTCTGAGTGATTATTCATGAAGGTTTAGTCTTTATGTTGTTCATGTGGTATAGTTTTCTGCTATAAATTGATATTGCTAAAGAAGGTTAAACCCTATGGATCTAAAAAAAAAACATCTCTCTACCAGCGAATGATGTTATTGTAGTTGCAAAAAATTAGGTCGTGTACATGTAATCAGTCGTTTAATTGCCGAGATATTGATTACTGATATCACATATGTATCCTGGGTACAATTAAGTTAAACTGCAGTCTATGGAGGAAAATAATCTGTTATTTCCAGTCTCTCTCATACTTTTACTTATTGTGAAGCTTGTAAAGATGCTTCAGGAAATGAATTTTCAGGGTTTCAACCTTGAAACATTATTACATCCACTGATAGCATACAGGGCCTCACACATCAGATTTTTGCTAGCCTCCACCAAGTTACAAAGTCCTTTCGAGACCTGTTTTGTTTCTACTTTATACATAGACATGTACAGTGTACATGTACAGTGGCTTATATTTTTTCCAACCTTGAAGCAAAAAAGAGATGGTCCATGTTCTTGGACAAAAAAAAAAGAGAGCATTGATGTTTCCTACACCGGTAACCTGTTTCAGTGGAGTTAACATTATATGTTCATCCACATGGCGACCCGGTGGCTCGCCAAGGCCAATAGTAGTGTGTTAATGTCTTGTTCTGTAGTAGTCATATTTCCATCAATGCTGAGAGAACATTGTTTCTAGGCACAAAACCTTTCAGTCATCAGGTTCAAATACTCTCAAGATATTGCTCTGTAAAGGGATCAGTCGTTGGTTGAGTAGTGATGCTCATTGTCAAGCTTTGCATCAGCCTAACAAACCGACTCTGATCAGTCCACAGTACTGTCCAGTCACGCCTTCAGATTACAACGTTAAAGATAATGTCCCAGATACTAATAATCATATCCGATTGATACTCGTCTATCAAAAACGCAATCAACCAACCAACTAGTCCACCTGCAAAGAATACTTGCAGAAACTCTTTGGTTTGGTTGTAAAGTGGACATTTCTTCTCTAATCAACTTTGTGTATTTTATTTGTGTGTATTATTAAATTAATTCAGAGCTCTCCAGAGCTAAATCACCAGCTCTGAAATGTATAATAAAATAATACCAGTTTCGTATTAAGTGCTTACCTATTAAGGCAAAATTGCTACAGTATATTATCACCCGAAGTATTGTGTACCTTTTGGCACAAACTGCATGTAGCTCTGTATAAAAACAAATAGAATAAGAAAATCAATAGAAATATAAGTATACTGCTCAAAATTACATGTACATGTAAACAGAAATAGGATTTAGTTCATAGAGTTTGTTTTTTGTGAATGCTATCTTACTAAGATATCAACCTACATGTACTTGTTGGTCAACACACTATAATTATAAACTCTTAGCAATGAATAAAAAGAATTCTTGTGAAATAAAAAGCACTCTTTCAAACCCCTCCCCCTGCAACATTTACATGTATATATTTATAGGGCTTGTCCCTTCATGAAAGCTATCTTACTAAGATAGCAACCTACATGTATTTGCTGCTCAACACACTTTAGTTATAAATTCTCAGCAGTTTAGTGTACTAAAAAGTACTCTTTTATACCCCCTCCATATACAAGATTTATATAATTATAGGGCTTGTACTTTTATGAATGCTATCGTACAGAGATAGCAACCTATTTGGTGGTCAGCACACTTAAGTTTAAACATTCTTAGCAGTTGAGTGAACTATACCACTCTCCCATGCAAGATCTAGAGATTTTTCTTTTATGAATGCTATCTTACTAAGATATCAACCTACAATGCATTTACTGTTTACCAATAGTGTCAATTCTTAGCAATCAGGTAAAATAAAATGTACTCTTTCATACCTCCTCCCTCTACAAGATTTATATAATTATAGGGATTGTCCTTTTATGAACTTATGGAGACAGCAACCTATTTGGTGGTCAGCACACTTTAGTTAAAAACTTCTTAGCGGTTGAGTGAACTAAAAAGCGCTATTTCATACCTCTCTCCCATAATGGATTTAGGATCTAGAGATTTTCCTTTTATGAATGCTATCTTACTAAGATATCAACCTATTTGCTGGTCCACAAACTAAGTGCATATGCAGTCTGGCCTACATACTGTATCTTATTTGGCCATTTCTCTCTGGACTCCTCTATTGCCCAGCCGCATCTCATGGTCAACTTTCCTTTTTTATTCACCTAAAAGCCTCACTGTTTTCTCTATACACCGTATATCATTTCCAGTTTATACAAACAAAATTATATTGTCAACTAGGGTGTTTCTTTTTTTACCTGGTCCATTCCACAAGTGTACATGTATGTGACTGAACAAAAGCATGAAATGAAGGGGGGGGGGACCTATTAATTTCTGATCTGAGCTCTGAGCTGATTATCCCTCTCTAACAGATGACATGGCCTGTATACATAGCCAAAAAGGCAATGAAAGTATTTTATGCTTATTTTTATCCTTTTTTTTTTGTGGCAGATTTTATGTTCTTATAACTCAGCAAACATGTACATTTTTGTACATTATGTATGGCAATATTTATGAACTTCTGTTCAAGCTGTCATGTCTGCATGTACATAGATGGCAAAGGTTTGGGAGATGAACTTGGCTAGGACATGGACCAACTGAGCTAAGCCAACTGAGCTAGGCCAAGAAACAATTAAGTTGTCCTTGGTGTGTTGATGGCACTTGACAGAATCATGATCACTTATTCCAGTATAGATGAACAGAAATAAACTGCCCAAATATATTAAGTTGATGTCTGCCTAAATTTCCATGATTAATTGTCAAGTACATCACCTGCAATGTAAGCATTTTAGATTACGAGTTTGAATGATATCATTATTCTCAGAAATAACCACTTAAATTCTAAAATTGTAACAACTGAATGAGTTTTAATATTTGATGAAGTGCACTTATGCCTCCAAATCACTTTGATTCGAGTTTTTGTGTCACAATCCGTACTCCAGAATAATTGCATTATACGTGTACATGGTAATTTGTTACAAGAAAGAGTATAAAGGTTCTAGTGCCCCTAAAATAAATGATTACACACAAGGTGTAGAGGTACATGTACATGTACATGCTCCACGGTATTGGGGCAATATGGAATCTTGCCTCCGCTCTACGGAAAGAGGTCACACCCGATCGCGACCTCACAGGAAAAGTTGTGAGTGTATTTTGCAGGGTGTAGACAAATATTGACCGAGTAATTTCCTATCCTTGATGAGAACTTGTGTGACCGTCGGAGAAGCGCATTCTTGCAAATGGAGTCGGGTCATAATAGAAGATGGAGAGGTATGGAAACTTTCAAAGGATGTACGCCACGACCAATTATTCAAAATCAATTTGCCTTGGGTCGGCCAATTGACCTTTCATTTTTTGTTGATTTATTCTGCAGCTTGAAAGAAAAAAAAATCTAATCTTGTTCTCCATCTACATGTAGTTCTCCTTCTTGCCCTAGGAAAGATTTGCAAAGTCTCAGGTCGAACAGATTCCTCTGTTTTTTTCCTCAATGGTAACCTAAGTGTACATGTACATGTCCAAATAGGGAAGGTGTTATAACTTCTTCCCTAGTCGGAGGTAATATGAGTAGCTGAATGTGCTGCATGAAAGCGTGAAGCAACCCCGAAATGCATGAGGCATCAGTGGACCAAATGTCATCCTTTTTTTAGGTATCATAGCCACATCTTATGTACATCAGGAATGACTAAAATGTCATCTTGGAAGAATTTTAAAGAAAGGGGGATTTTGGCTGGTAACAATCACAACATCCCACCAGCTTTCCTCGCTCTAAACTACAGAATGGTCATTTACCTGTCGTCTTTTGCTGTACATTAACGATAAATCTTCCGATATAGGATAAAATTTGAAGTACATACAATATAGACGTAAACTTGGGCAGTGTATATATCAGCCAAAGCCGGGATGAGTCACATACATCACAGCTCAGAGAATGGAGATGCGCATGTCTTCTTGTGCTCATGATTTGATTATTAAATCAATACGCCGTGGAGCCATGAGAAATATGAGAAATATATTTTTCTGGTTGTAAGACTTGAAATGATTTATTGCGTCTCGGTCTCTTGGATAGTGTACACACATACAATTCATGTACACAAACTTGTATGGAGGGACTTATTAGAGGATAATTGATGTTTTCTCCTTAAAGAAATACCCCCTCCCTGGAGAAAAATATATTTAATTCGAATAGTTTCAGACAGACAATATATACACTGTTTCAACAAAGGATTAAAGTAGAATCCAAAATGCACGAGAGATGACATGTGATCCAATACATCTTGGCTGTTAAAGTGTTTACACAATGTAAGAAAATAAAGGGGTGGTTCATGAGTCTATTGGGTAATATCCATGGCACTAGGTCTTTTGAAAAAATACAGCAGAAACTCAGTTTATTATAATGAGTTATTTCTCTAGTCTAAGTAAACTCTTTTGTTTTGTATTGCTTATAGACTACTGATATAACAAGATACACGTACTGATATAATGATCAAAATTATCATGTTCCAAGGACCTCATTAGTTTTCACTGTAAAGTTGTTCAATGATAGAAATTTCTTTGTATTGGGTGTGCAGTCTGAAAAAGGAAGAAGATTTCTTATTATGATATGAGGTTTCATATACAGTTGTAGCAACATATTGACTCCCCAATTCCCTTGATTTCCAAGATTTCATCCATGTCAAGCATCTGGCCTCCACAGAATAAGGATTCTTGCTTGGGATGTCAATGCTGTGTTTGTCTAACGAAAATCAAGGAATATGCTTCAGGGTGTTTGTTAGTGTTGATAAACAAAGCGCATTGTCTGATGAAGAGCTAGAAGAGTGTTAGCTTGAGTAATTGATTAATGCACTTAAAGGAAAATGAAACTCTAGAGCTACAACCCCATGGTAACAATCTTTCATACATGACAGTCAAAATAAGCCATCAACCACCAAAATCTGATCTCCAAGGAAGGAGAACCATCCCTCCAAAGTTGGGTTACCTTGGGTTAGACATCGCTAAGCGGAGGTCGCCATGTTGGCTGGGCTGGAGCAAAACTGTGACGTCACTTGCGAACAACCCCACTCAGCTATGTTTTGTACACACTATCATACACTAATCCAGATTTAATTTTCCGAATCACAATATATAAGTTATAAATTATAAAGAGACATATTGAATAATTGAATATTATAGTATCATGTTTTATATTATTATTATTTTGTTTCTATTCAAACTTATAAAATACATCTCTAAATTTACGATCATCAATTCAACAATAACTGGACGCGTATGCGTGCGCTTTTTCAGAAAGCTTGCCAAAAGCTGCTTTTCACCGTCACTACCGCCCGCTGTCGCAGCCGGCCGGGCTGGTATCGGGAGCGATCCTGTCTCTGGTCCGGTCGCTAACACTGGCTGACTCGACGGACGCGTACGTGCGCCATTGCTTTCATCAAACGCCGAGTACACCGCACATATCGAAAAAATTGTGTCCTTTTGCTTCTTTTATTGTAAAATTGCAGCAGACTATACTTTGCTTAGTATTTCCATTTCTCAGATATCTCAGGCCTCTTTTGTGGGTCGGGAAACCGAAAAAAAACACTTTATTTTGCGCCTTTATTGGACCGATTCCGACAGCCAAATGCTTGACAGTACACCATCTTGCGGAGCCGACTGCACGTAAACAAACACACAACACGCGCGCTGGGCGATCAGCTGAGCTTGTTCGTCGATCGTGCGAGTTGTTCGTCAGTGACGTCAAATATCGCAGAGGACCATGGGAGAAATATGCAAATATCGGCAAGATGGCATCTTCCGCGGTAATCTCAAAATCAAGTTGAGTTGAAGTTTGAGCTGGCAATATCTTCGGATATTATTTAGTTAAGTGGAGTATGGCTCGACTTATTAAGGGGTTTTTGCTCTAGCCTTTCATTTTCCTTTAAGTCTTTCTGGTTCTGAGTGATTATTCATGAAGGTTTAGTCCTTTATGTTGTTCATGTGGTATAGTTTTCTGCTATAAATTGATATTGCTAAAGAAGGTTAAACCCTATGGATCTAAAAAAAAAACATCTCTCTACCAGCGAATGATGTTATTGTAGTTGCAAAAAATTAGGTCGTGTACATGTAATCAGTCGTTTAATTGCCGAGATATTGATTACTGAATATCACATATGTATACCTGGGTACAATTAAGTTTAAACTGCAGTCTATGGAGGGAAAATAATCTGTTATTTCCAGTCTCTCTCATACTTTTACTTATTGTGAAGCTTGTAAAGATGCTTCAGGAAATGAAATTTTCAGGGTTTCACCTTGAAACATTATTACATCCACTGATAGCATACAGGGCCTCACACATCAGATTTTTGCTAGCCTCCACCAAGTTACAAAGTCCCTTTCGAGACCTGTTTTTTGTTCTACTTTATACATAGACATGTACAGTGTACATGTACAGTGGCTTATATTTTATTCCAACCTTGAAGCTAAAAAAGAGATGGCTCCATGTTCTTGGACAAAAAAAAAGAGAGCATTGATGTTCCTACACCGGTAACCTGTTTCAGTGAGTAACATTATATGTTCATCCACATGGGCGACCCGGTGGCTCCCAAGGCCAATAGTAGTGTGTTATGTCTTGTTCTGTAGTAGTCATATTTCCAATCAATGCTGAGAGAACACTTGTTTCTAGGCACAAAACCTTTCAGTCATCAGGTTCAAATACTCTCAAGATATTGGCTCTGTAAAGGGATCAGTCGTTGGTTGAGTAGTGATGCTCATTGTCAAGTCTTTGCATCAGCCTACAAACCGACTCTGATCAGTCCACAGTACTAGTCCCAGTCACGCCTTCCAGATTACAACGTTAAAGATAATGTCCCAGATACTAATAATCATATCCGATTGATACTCGTCTATCAAAACGCAATCAACCAACCAACTAGTCCAACCTGCAAAGAATACTTGCAAGAACTCTTTGGTTTGTTGTAAAAGTGGACATTTCTCTAATCAACCTTTGTGTATTTTATTTGTGTGTATTATTAAATTAATTCAGAGCTCTCCAGAGCTAAATCACCCAAAGCTCTGAATGTATAATAACAATAATACCAGTTTCGTATTAAGTGCTTTACCTATTAAGGCAAAATTGCTTACAGTATATTATCACCCCGAGTATTGTGTATTTTTTCACTGCAAGTATATTGTAGGTGCTTCTAGCTGTTGGGGATGAGCTAATTTAGCTACAACACACATTTCCCATTGACCCCAGTCTTGAGTATATTCAGGCTCAGTCCTCAAAGGGTTTAAATTGTAACTAAGGTTGCAAACGTTTTTTTTTTTTATTATTTTGATATCGAGTCTTATATCCCAAACAAGTGAGAAACCAACATTTGAATGTTATTATGGGTGATTTGGCTGTGTACATGTAGTTGGTAAATCTATCCAGTATAAAATTCATTCTCGTAATTCTCCCCTGTTTATTGTATGTGGGCGTGGAAGAGTGTGCGCGGATGTGGGTGTCCGCAGACATGTCCTCAATTTGTTTACCCTAGATATTTAATAAACATTTATTCTGTACTGAGAGAATGGCAGAAAATCTTGTTCTCAACCATCTTTTTAGCACCAATTGTGGACGTAGCTTGTTTTATCATTGAACATGACTTACATTTACCCTGGGAGTAGCTACATGTATTTCAATTTACTGTTATTTACCAGCTACCTGGACGAATTGAATATATTGCAACATCTACTCTTCATCCATACAAATACAAAAATTATTCTTTGGCATGATTGGTGGTCCATGGTAGAGAAGGGAGTCTTGATTTCTTGTGTAAATGACCAAACTAAAATTCTGGCAAACCTGAAGCTGCAGGTGCTGAAGGACACATTTTCTGTTAAAAGAACAAAAATACAAGTCTTTATTCAGGAAAATTCAAGGGCTCTGGAGGCAATTTCAGTAGCTCATGGAGAAAATTTACCCAGAGCCCCGATATATTGTGAGACTTATAATGTAAAGGCTGATATGACTTACTGCCTCTAGAAGACATCCTATCCTATATATGAAGAACTTCAATCGGTTTCCCTTATAATTACATTGGAGACTTGTGGTCCCCTATTGAATGAATGAGATAGTAAGTAGGCAATGCTTGCAAAGTGATTATTAGCTTAAGGGCTATTTATAACCCACTACTTGTGGTATTTTCATACTTTGAAGTCATACAATCAGATTTTCCTTTCCTGAAAACACATGATGTTGCTAAATATACACAATTTCATGTAGGAAATCCAATCTTGGAAGTCGTACGATTTGGTGGACGTGACTAGGATGGAAATTCTAACACAAAATGAAACTCTTTGGAATACTAGTTAAAAGTAGAGTAAAGACATTGGAGTTGTAAAATCACAAAAGCAGGCAAGCAACATTGTTGCTCTCTGTTCACAAAATATGATCTTCTTTCAACATTTGCTACCTATATTGTACATGTACAGTGTAAATCCAAAAATTCCTTTTGGAATTTTAACTGGAGATTCTAATTTTCAAATTTTTTCTTGAATCTAATTTTGTTTTATTGCTTCAAAGAATGACAAAAAAATCTTACATTTTTTTTAATCTAAAAAAAAAGAAGAAATAAATAAATTCTAAAATAAAACTCATGTCATTGTAATGTAATACATGTATGACAAATTTTCATATGATTCAATGTTTATAGTAGAAAACCTATTGTAATAGCGCATTACGTGTGTACATGAATTATGATCTGTTATGGGGAATGATTTCCCTTGAACATTACTTACATATTCACTTTGCTTTTGGATTGCAATTACGGAAGTGATTTATGGGAAGCATTGCCTGTGGGCAGAATAAAGATGAGGGGCTGGCTGCTCTCTCTGCATTTTGCATTTTGTTATCTACATGTAATTGCATTTATGGTCGTTATTTTTGTCTGCGGGTCATCTTGTATGCAAAGCAGGATGCCTTCCAAGTTAACAGGATAATCATTTCTTGTTTGGTGAAAAAAAAAATTACCAGTTTTCTGAACTTTGGTATAGTAATTAACTGGAGCTCAAGTTTGATTGGAATACGATCGCTCGAGATGGTCTGGTTAAACCTTAACTCTAGTTTAGACTGCAGTTTTGAATATGGGCTATGGTGTCTATGATACTGTATGAGCCAAAATATTTAGAATCAATATATATCTTCATGATTTTTAACCAGGTGGGGACATTTGCGAGGGCATAATTTTGCAATTTATACAATGTTTTCATTATCATTCAAGTAATTGAACTGAAGAGCAAGTGATTGAACTAAGCAGATAAACCTGGATCTTGAAGGAAAATCATATTGATAAAGGGAAGATAAAAAGAAGAAAGAAGAAATCAAGATGAACACAATCAAGATGATATTACAGAACAGAGATTGCAACAAAAAGAATAAAAAAATAGAAGGAAAATAGAAGGGGGAAAAGACAAAACAAGATTGATCTAGGGAAGATGGGGGTGAGTTGAAAAAACAGAAAAATTATTGAATTAAGCTGGCAGAACAAGTTGGCAAAAGAAGATTGCAATATGAATCATCTTGTGCCTCTTGACTGGCAATAGCTGTTCCTGGGATTGATCGAGACTATGCATAGCAGGATGTGCAGGCGTCTTTAATTGATTTTCTTGAAGAAGCTCATATATGCAGCACTGCTCAATATTCCTTCTCCGTATATCTCGGGACAGATCTCATGTATATTTACAAGATTGCTCTGACCGTTTCCAATTAAATCCACACTGATGAGTTGATGGGAATTGTAACCGAATGTCTTACTACATGTATCTATGAAAGTTGTCAGCTCAAGTGTTATCCTGTCGTTTCTGTTTGAATCAGTCAGAGAGATTGCTAGATGTAATTCCTCACTTTAGCTACTCAGTTTACGCTCCCCCAAAAAATTGTTCTCTACTTTTTCAAATTTCAGACTTTATCATAATGTATCTACATTTGAACTTCATCTATATTTGTACATGAATCAATAACTCCCAAAGGTAATTTGTTAAATGTCAAAGATTATTAAAGCAGGACTTCCAAAAAGCAAGCTGTTTGTTTAATTTAATTCTCAGATTGTACAACGTCCAATTCATACGTAAAATTATATCTTATTAGCAGTATATCAGCTGGACTCATTTAAGAAAGGATCAAACTTTATATAAAAAAGACAAAAAAACAGTTAAAAGAAATATTTCAACTACACTCATTCACAGTAAAGGAACGTATTGAATACAAAATTCTGCTTATTACTTGGAAGGCAATGCATGGCTGTGCGCCTGCATATATATTCAATCTTCTTACAGAATATGTTCCTAGTCGTAATCTACGCTCCTCAGGAAAAAACTTGCTTGTTACAAAAAGAAATGTATCAATGTACGGGGATCGGTCATTTTCTTCAGCTGCTCCAGCTTTATGGAATGCATTACCAACACAGATTCGTTCTTTGGAGACATTAGAAACGTTCAAATCTAATCTCAAAACATTTCTTTTTGTGAAGGCATACTAACTTGAATATTAATGTTGTATTATATTGTAAATTGTAGTTCTTTATATAATTATCAAAATATATAATTGTTGTTTACTATCTGTGTGTTTGGCATTGACAATCCTTTCCTCTTTGACTTTGACATGGCAGATTTGGAGTGTGCGCCTCACAGGCTGTCCCTCTTATCTGTTTTTATTAAGAGAATGTGTTTGTAACTACATGTATGATGTATGTTGTTCAACACTTTCATCTTGTTTTACAATGCGCCTCGGAATAGTTCAACTAGACAGATGGCGCTATACAAATGTGTTATTATTATTATTATATTATGTTAAAAAAAAAAAAATACAGTTGAAATATGAAAACAGTAGTATGTCGCTTAAATACATTTTTTTCATCTTTACTACTTTTCTTACAATTAAAACATAATATAGACTAATATCATTAACTATTCTTTCTTTTTTTTCTTTCAATTTGTTTAATTCTTTTTGCAGTGGTCCTATAATCCATGATTCAGTAAACATCAAGCATGAAATAGTCACAACGTCTGGTCTTGCCTACTTGTACTTTTACAGTGATGCAGCTTTTAGTTTGGATGGCTTCAATATTTCATACAGGTAAGGTTTCCATATCAACACTAATTGCATTTATGATGAAATATGTATGAAATATGTATTAAGTAAAGATTATATAACAATAGTAAAGTCGTTGCCTACGACGTTTCCCACTATAGGAAGAAATGTGTGTTTCAGAAAGGCGAGAGGTGATTTTACAAGTTTTTTTTCCCCCTTCTATTTCCCTAATGTGGTCTTAAAAGATTGGTGTGACTGTAAGTGTGACAATTTATGTGTTTTCTGTATAATTTAGATTAATTTGCATGGTAGCAGAATACGCATTTATGCCCCCCCCCCCCCGGTGAAAAATGTTTTTTACTCAACTTTTGGAAAAGGTTGCATAGTTTCACAATTGCAATTGATGGCAGTGCACATACGGTTATTTATGTTTCAAGAATGATTAAGCACAATCAAATATATCGAGGACAGAAAAGCAATTGCTTTTTAATAAGTTTCTATGAAGATTTGAAATTAACAAGTGGATGGAAGTACATTTTTTTGTTGCACATCCAATTTGATTAAACAATGGCATTAATTATCTCCTTATTTGTATTCTGCACTATGTGCAGGGGCAAGTACAAGAACAATAGAATTTCTTTGAAATGAAAATGAAAATACCAGTAAGAGTCTCCCTAATTACATAGGTATAAAGTTATTAGATGGAAAGTAGCTATATAGGATATGTTGGATATTCAATAAGGCCTTTCTGTTGATTGTAAGGAAATTATTACATCGTCGGTCCACTCCTTCATCCCCAAACTCCACAAGTACATACTTATACTTTAACATCAATAAAATTAAAAGTCAATGAAGTATTTTAGGCAATTTGAAGATATATTTCTTAACATATACTATTAAAAGTTACAAAAGACCCATTTGTTGTGTAACATGTACATGTACTAAAAATAATTCTCTGTTTATTTCACCTTTGAGTCTTGAAGTCCAAGCAATGAAGCACACTTCTGCCTCTTTTGAAATGACTACAATGTTGTTTGTTACGAAACTCATCCCTGGATGTGTGTATGATAAAATCACTTTAATCAAAAAGATAATATCCCTGCCATAGTATTTGTTTGTGATCTGCAAACTATTGATGTAAATGTGCTCATAAGTATACTCATTTAAACATTTAGTGTTCATACTGATATATTTCTATTTGAGAAATTTCCCTGTGGACTACTCAACTCTAGAATTTTCATAGCTTTATCAAACACTCCAGTTTACTTCAAAAATATGATCTTATAAACAAGGAGAAACAAAGTTGTACAATAGGTGACAGAATCTCCCTGGTACATTGTATACTGAGAAAAAGGAGGTTTACAGCATTATATTGTTTGTTTATAATCAGGGTCCAATGTACAAAGAGATACAATTCGAAGACAGGAACTACCTGGTACAACATTATTTACCAAGAAAGATGTAATGTACAGATATATAGTTAATGATTAAGAGTGAACATTGGACTATGCCATTTTGTTATTACTGACTAATAGGTTGACATTTTAGGCATCCTAATTTGGTGGGTTTTTTATAGGTATCTGATATTATTATTGATAAACTATACCCTTTGGATATTATCATAGAAACATCATAGAAAAAGATGTTCAGACTTCACTTTGAAAATTTTAAGTTTTGTTTACATGTATATTTTTTGAAGAATGTGAACAGATTTATACAATATTTTATTGAAAATGGCCATATTGCATCACTGGTTTATTATTTAAAATGTTGTTTTTTTTTTCACTTTTAAAAATTAGTTTGCTAATATGAACATCATCATAAAAGAGAAAGAAATACAGGTACTGTATAGTATAAAGAAACATAAACAAGTTGTCAAGTATAATCACTAAAATCACAAACATGTTGTGTAAAATATCTGTGGTAATTTTAATAACCACTATGCAAGTACCATTACATGTACATGTACAGTGCATGCTGTTACAACATTTATTAATTAATATAAAAAGCTATAGAAGCGATACCCCAATATATCTGAATGCGATTGTGATCAAATACACGAACAAGAGAATATTCTAGTTGTCCTACTAAGCCTGAATATTATTATATTGGGTGATAGCGTATTATATTCGTCACCTGATGGCTGGCATATTATATTTGTCACCTGTTACCACAAAACTAGGTCATGTCTATCTCAGAATAATTGGTGCTTTATCATTTCATCTGTAGTGAAATTTCTATTGATTATTTGATTAGAATGTTTTTATCAATTTTATGAAATATAATGCTTTCATTGCAGTTGGGTCTATTTATGCTGACCTTCTTTTTTTTCCTTTTTTTTTTGTCATAGAGCTTTAAGGTTACTTAAAGTGACTTTAGCCTTGGAACCCTAAGTCCCTTGGGAAAATTATAGTCTGTGTGTCTTTGATATTTTAACAATTTTATTCATTATTTTCTATAATTTGTACTTGTAAGTTTAATAATATTAATAATGATATTAACAGTAATGGCAATGATAATTTCCATTTATGCTGCACAATGTATGTTCAAATTAACACAATTTTTTCACTTTTTCATGACTAATCTGCCCCCTCCTCAGAGAAGATCAACTTACATTTTGTCCTATTTTTAAAAATTCTTCTGTTTTGTTCCCCTTTCCAGGGAAGTGTGAGTTAAAATTCACACTTCCCTGATTGGAGCTCCCTCAGTAATATCAGGGTTTATCATGTACTGTACAAATGTTGAGCGCTAGCCCAGTCTACATTAAGAGGTCTTGGGTTGAAACAAACTGCGGCCTAGTTTTTATTGACTTCTTTGATACAATCTCAAATATTAGATCCTACTTTATTACAGTAAGGTGTTTATCATGAAATGCCAGAGGAACAATTAGGCGAAGCTTTATGAAGCCTTTGCAGCACGTTATTATCATTAGGGGGAATCTCCTGAGTAAAAAAAAATCTCATTAGTAATTATCAAGGCTGAAGTGAAATGGTAAAGTTACATGTAAATATAGCTAGCAATCCAATCTGATTTTCAAATCATCACACTTTTCATACACAAATTGTTTATCCTGAAACTGAATAAAGAAATGTTTAAAATATGATAATCTAGAAAACACTGTTTCATGGAAAAACATTTACCCTATTTATTCTAGGGCTGTGGAGCATTTTTAAAAGGGGCTGAGCCCGAAAGTGGGAAGGGGGGCAGAACAGGCTAAAAATCACTAGAATATGGCAATTTTCCGGCGTTTTTGTACGTGTTTACTAAAACAAGTTGGGAGCTGAAGCTCACAGCAAGCCCAACCCCCCCCCTCCCCCCTTCCTCCCCCCCCCCGGACCGTGGCCCTGTATTTTTTTAAAAACCAATTCTCTTTGATGATATATCTTTTTTTTTTCCTTTTTTTTTTAAACAATAAACACATAATTGGTACAACACAAAAATATTAAAAAGTAAGTGAAGGATTTGGGAGATATTGATCTGGGAATAGCAATATTGATGCATTAAGAACGTCCGGACGGCAATGTACGTATACATGTAAGCTTTGGGATGAGACTGAGAGACGGATTATCAAATATGAATTGCAAAATGCTTTACGTAAAGCGGTAAATGATAATTTATGCGTTTACATGTGAGAGAACAGGGGGAGTGTAGATGAAGTATTATGACTGGAGGGGAATAGAACAGTTTACATGATCATGCACGTTCATACATATAATATGAAAGAGATTTAAAAACACTTGATAATCAGAGTGAAAGACAAAATGTAGGGTGATGATGGAGGTGCATAGATAGGGATATGTGAGAGAGGATTGGAATGGAGAAATCTGGGGAGAGAGAGGTAATGTATGACACAGACAGACTGAAGGATATAATTTAGAGAGAGAGAGAGATATTTCGAGAGAAATATTGAAACAGACAGAAAGAGAAGGAGAGATGAGAGATATAGATGGAAACTGACAGATTGAATATGGGAGAAGAGAGAAAGAAAGTGAGGGAGAAAAAGATACTTGTTTTAGACTGACAGAATAGAGAGGATGAGGGTAGAAAGAGATTGAACAATAGAGACATAAAGAGAGAGTGAGAGTAGAAGACATACAAACAGACAGAAAGAGCTAGAGAGAGAGGAGAAGTAGACTGACTGACAGACAGAAAAAAAGCAGAAGGAGAGTATAAAGAAATAAGAAAGACAAATTGACAAGGCTCAGGGAGAAAAAGCTATATATATGTTATCATTAGAGACGGATAGATGGATAGAAAAGAGAGGGAGGGAAGAATGAAACTGAATAAAACAGACAGTAAGAGTGAGAGTAGAAGAAATACAAGAGGAGAGACAGATGAACAATATAAAAATAGACAAAATAGACAGATGGACAGACATGCAGAGATAAAAAGAAAAGACAGATAAACATACATGAAGAAAAAAGACAGACAGACAGACATACAGCAACAAAATGGGTGAGATGGATGCTTGTTGTGAGTGACGTCAAAGCCTGAGATTTACATCCATTATGCAGTCCCACAGAAATGGTGGTGATTGAATCTGTATAGGGCATGACAGTTTCAAGAGAAAAGGCGCTTTATCAACAAAACTACAGGGATCTTCAAAATACAGTGCGTATCAAAAAAAAGAAGAAGAAAAGCCATTTTTAGAGGACTGATATTCCAAGCTCAATTTGTTTTTGCTGTTTATATGCAATATATAATTAAATACAAACTCTCAACCTTTCTAATTATGTCCTTTTTGGATCATAAATGTAAAGCATAATTGAGAAAATTGCAAATGAAGATGACAGGTACAGGATCCATTTTTCCAAGTTTTAAGAAAATTAAAGAGGACTGAGTGAATGCTGTCCCAGAGCAATGAATAGCATTGCATGCGATGATGTTTTTCATCCTTTGAAAAAAACTTGGAAAAATGGATTTTGTACCAGTCACCTTCTTTTGCAATTTATTCGGTTTTGCGTTACATTTGTGATTCAAGAAAGGTATCTTTGTAAAGGTAAGGAGTTCGTCTTCAATCACATAACATAGATAAATATCAAAATAGATGAACTAGAAATTTGCCCCCCCCCCATTTTTTTTTTTGATACACACTGTAGAGTCCTGCCATGTTCTTTGAAGGGTGCAGGATATCCTGGATCGGATGCAGGAAGGATCTTGCGTGTCGTCAAAGATGGATGAGAGGATGAAAGAACGGGATACTTTAGACAAAGGGTTTTATAGGAATATGAATATAGGGTGCAAGCAATTTATCATCTTTTTTGTCTTGAATACATGTTTACTCCACTTACTTTCTCAATATCATCAAAGCGAAATGTGAGTTTACATATGGAAAAAGCCCAAGAGCTGATATGTGTTATCAACATTGATGCAGTCTAAAATTTCTAAACATTGTTAAATAATATTAACATGATAGTCAATATAATATGAACTAGTTTTAAGCTTGTTTTCTCTTCATTTACTGACAAAATGGAAGAATATCAAGAAAGGGAGACATGAGGCAGTACCAGAGTGTATGAAAGTGAATGAGTTATGTTGATCGATGACAGACAAGTATAAGAGGGATTGTTGTAAATATGTATTCCTCTTTCACTACTATCATATTAAAGTAGAGTAAATAGGGATATAGAAGGCATGTGTAGTTATTCTGTTGATATCCTAATAATTATCTTTATTCAAAGGATGTTCTCACTGTGTACAAAAAATGCAAAGGCACTACAGAGTCAAGGAAACGTCTCCTCAACTAATTTTGTCTCGATGGTAGACTGTCTCAACTAATTTTGTCTATCACAGGTAGACTATAGAGTCACAGCGATTAAAAAAAAAATTATATATAGGTCTGATTTTTTTTGGCCTTTTGTTGGATTTTTCTGGTGCTGCCATTAGACTCCAGAGATGTTGCGGCGATGTCTTTGCGACTCAGGAGACTCTAGTTGTGAATTAGAATAATGGCCAGTAAGATATGGATTTGAGGTATATTATGTACATATTGTTATCTGCTACTGATCAGCCATGTTAGATGATCAATTAATGTTGTAATCATTTATGTTTGTCTTCTGCTCTCACAGTATTGAAAGCTGTCCAGGGAATGGATGCAGTGGTCATGGCAATTGTTCTAGCTACCATCTCAACTGCACCTGTGAGCCTCTATGGCTTGGTGAAGCCTGTAACATTCCAGCGTGCCCTAATAACTGCAGTGGGCTGGGCTACTGTGACCCCGCTTCCAATGCTTGTGTCTGCCAACCCGGTTACAAAGGTAAGATTGATTGCCAATCCCAATAGGAAAAGGTGATATTTTGATAGCCATAAACTTACTTGTAATAAAAATAATTAATGAAGATTTGTTTTAGGGGTTGAGAACTGTCAGACAGTGTATAAGCAACTGTAGTGGATTGGGTATCATGACTCTTTCCAATAATTGTGATATCATAAGAGTAATTTCTATAAGTTCTGATTATCTAACATTTTACACTTTTTATTGAATGTTCGAGTATGAATTCAGTGTGAAAGGACAGGAGGACTAGTACTGCTACTTGACTCTTCACAGGCTTTGCTCTAAAGAAAGATTACGAGTGTGATTGATAATGTTGATCATCAGTCACAGTGACGTGTTATGATGATTGTCAGTTATTCATACATGTAGTGCCTCAGGCTTAATGCATTATTATGTTTTCTCTAATCTTTTCACCACGAGGCACGTTGTACAAACTTGACATTCTGCCAGGTAACACCCATTTGCCATTGTAAATAATCTCAAGACAAATTTGCCATCTAAAGACTCTTTAAAATTGCATTTGGAGGATTTTCATATGAAATGTTTGAGTACTTGTAGCATTAAGATCATGTTCATCTTTATTGCTGATCAATGCTAATATACATTGTGTACATGTAGCTTATCATTTTTTAAAATCTATATGTAATTAGAGGAACATCAGTTCATTTGGAAATGTAATGTTGGTTTCCAATAATCCTTGATAAAGCCATCCTCAAAAATATGTCCAGAAGTATTATGAATGCAGACTCATGCTTCATAATTTTGTTTCATTTGAATTACCTTTCCAGTTTGTATGCACACAAATCAGAGTGGAAATTAATATTGCCTAAATAATATTTGTACTCTGATGTGACAAAAAAAGATGAACTGAAACCTTTTATCTGAAAGGGGATGTTAACAGTTTATAGTCGTTACAATCAGGAAGCATTGTAGTAGATAGGGTGTGTTCAATGTCCAGTTTCAAATTTATACGCCAACATGAATCATGATACAAAATGCAATTACTAAACACAAATGCGATCAGCAGTGCACCGTTCAGTGTCAAAAATTTAAATCTGATTATATTTCTATCGTCTTTAAATTCCCCGTTCTCAAAAAACAAACATCTTCTCTTTTTATCACTCGCACCGGAAGCTTCCATTGCGAGAGCACATTTAAACATGTTTGAAAATTTAATCCTGTTCAGTGTCGCATTACGTTGCAATCACGATGCTTAAGGTCGTAAAATTTAAGCTGATTGTGTTTCAAAACGCATCTTTTTCGGCATTTAAATTTTCCTCCGAATCGACATTTGAAACACGTTTACTTTTACGACCGGGGATGGGGGACAATGAACACACACTTTGTTTCTCTTGATATCAGTGTTTTGTAATTGCGTTTTGTATCATGATTCATGTTGGCGTATAAATTTGAAACTGGACATTGAACACACTCTAAGAATGCTTTCAGGATCTGATGCAGATGAGTAAATAACGTCAATGAGCTTGCATTTTTCTGATAGAGAAAGGGAAAGAAGGAAGTAGATTTGTGGTAAAATTATACCATGAAATGTGATTACACCACAAGTGACTATAGATTATGCACAGAGTGAGTAATTTTAGATTAGAGAATAAGTAATAAAATCAATATGCTGGTAGTATATTGTAGACCTACATGTAATGTAATTAAAAAGATGCTAATTGCAGTGTTTTGTGTTGGGTTGAGAATGAAAATCTGCCATTTTCATGATGCCTTGTTTTATGAAGCAAGAAAAGCGTGATACATTGTGCTTAAGTTCTACATGTACATACTTTGTAGTATGAAAACAAGAACTTATTGAAGTACCCAAGTACTTGATAAACATTTTTTTTAATGAAAGATACTGATGAAAAAATGATGGCAATTAGAAAAAGTATTAAAATGTAAACTCAACACAAGCTGCTAGGCAAATTGAATCCCTGTTATTGAGAGCCCCTATCATAATTCTTATAAACCAGCAAGTATTTAATTTTTTGTATTGATTCAAGGGCCCTTTTTTCATAGACAAGGTCCTGAATTCTGTGTTATTAATTACATGTTGTTAGTGATTTTCAAATTGATTAAAATAAATGAAGAATTAATAAACCTGAATAATAACCCCCCCCTCCAAAAAAAAAAACAACAAACAAACAAACAAACAAACAAACAAAAAAAAACAATAATTTTTTTTTTTTTTCAATCTGGGAATCAAAGGCTACGTACAAGTACCACTTTAAAAAAAAAAAATGATGCTAGTTGGGGCAACGTCCCTCTCAGCCCACTGTTTATTTAAAGCATACTTACATGTGTATTGCATTGGTCATGTATCTAGTGTGTATAGTAGTTTGTTGTAAGATGAGTCTTCCAGGAGATCAGGTGACGTTTTGATTTTCCAATGACTCAATGGAGTTTCTGTGATGATTGAGGATGTACTTCAAGAAACCTCCTTTAAAGGAAGTGAAATGGAAAGGGTGTCATAAGGCGGTTCTGCACTAGCTTGTGCTTGTGCTGGAAATATAATATAGTGCGCTATTTCTGATCGGATAATTTACGTGTAGCTCATCAGAGAATATAAGAAATGTATTTCTAAAATCAAGCTAGTTTTGTAGTTATGCCTCAAAAGTTTGCTAATTGAGCATTGCTGCATTAGGCAGAAACCCAAGCTCCATTCCATCATGATCACGATCATGATCAGGCTTTTATGTGTACAATGTAGCTCGATATCGGGTCGGAAAAAATGAATCTCGAGCTTAAGCTCGGGCTAGTGCAGCATCAACTTCGCGCTTACACATGCTGTATAAGGTTAATTTTCTCTGATCCATGTTGCAGTGCGCTATTTGTCTCTAGCTTTTGCTAGTGCAGCACCACCTATTGAGATGGCTGGTTACAAGGCTTCCATGGTCAAACATACGATTGTTTGGTTTTGTTACCGCATTTCTTCCTTTATCAGATAATTTGGGTTTGTGGGTACTGCATAGTCATAGCCTGATGTAGTCTAAAGTGCAGACTTTGAAAATACAAACCACAGGTAAATCTTGATTTAAAAAAGTTATTGGTTGGGACCCTGGAAATCTGCTCGTTGGGGAACATGCCAAATACACACAGGTGTCATACAATATTGGGACCACAACATTTAGGCCTACCTCACTACAAGAGGTATTTCATACATTGTATCAAAACTGATTTATTTCAAAATTTCCAGGTATAGTGTTTTCGGTGCAGCTTACATGCAGTCCGACAGAGCAGCTACATTTACTACAGTACAGGGCCTATACCAACTCTTCAGCGTTCATTCTCTTTATGTCTGCAAACCAGCCTACATATGTATGTACCAGACTGTATCAGACTGACTCATAATTGTGTTAGAATAAGAATTGTATACATGAGCATTGATTGTGGGCATAAATCATGACCGTGTTCGTAAACAAATGGAGTGTAGTCATTCTCAAATCATAAAATATTCAGGGGATATTATGTTGACATCATCCTTTTATAATTTACACGTTTTGCTGATTTGGGACAAATAAAAAAAATATATTCACATGATCTGAGTCACGTTGAGTGTGTTTGACTTTCAAACAGGAGTTAATCAACACCATTTATCTCAATGGAGAAGAGTGATTCATCAATTTTCAATATAAATTTATAACAAAGCAGATGCTCATCCTCTGGGATACTAATGTGGGTCCTGTGGAATTACCCAATTTTCTAGTGTATCGATAAAACAGCTACACACCAAAGCTTTCTTTTGTAGGGGTCCACATCATATCTTAAGGTTTATAAAGGCAGTATCTCACTTCGCGGAGACGTCTCTGCGACTCGGACACTCAGAGGTGTCTCCGATAATTCATAGATTTAGGCATGCTAAATTTTCTGCGACTAGTTTCAAAACCGTCTCAAATCCCTGTCAAACCCATCCCAAACTATATAGTCTTAAATCTATCTCATGGCAAGTGAGATACAAATGTATACGTTTGCTTGTGAAATTGACAGAAATAGTTTGTAATGCACATTACAATTGTACACTGGGCATTGTACCAAAACCAATAAAGGGGGGGGGGGTCACATGACACACAATCATTTTGCGAATTGAAATTTGAGAAAGCTCATATCAGCCTTTGCTTTTGCCACAAAAAAAAACACAACAACATCTGTTGCATTAAAAAAAAGACTATCGGACTTTCCCAAACTGAGTCGAAAAAGGTTTTTGTGCCCCATGAGTCTTACAGAATCACTAGCACTTCAGCACTACCATAGAACATGAATTAGTCATCGTGACCTTCAGGCAAATGCATTATTTCTGTCTAAATTAGAGATTCCTTAGCTTTCTGATTGTGTTTGATGCAGCCTTGCTATGATAAATGATTGTATATTGTCACTATCATACATTTACATGTACACTGTAGTTCAGTCAGCCAAAATGGAATTGCAACCACCTGTAGAGTTAAACCCTGACCGATATCACCACATGAAGTGGAAACTCAATTAATAACCCATACATCATTGTGATTGTATTGTTTTAATTGAGGTCATTGACTATTTTACTAGAAGAAGTTGTGAGTCAAGTGGTCTAAAAATGTCACTGAGTTGCGAAGGCTGTGGGTTCAGTACTTGCAATGCATTGATATACATGTACATACAAAGTCTCCACTGGTATAATAGAAATTATATTTTTTATTTGTCAATTGCCCTTTTTTTTATATCATTCAAAAGTAAAGGAATGATCAAATTGAAATATGAAATTACAATGCCAAGTGCTTGTTTGTTTAGACCTTTCTCCTAAATGATCTTTTCCATTGTATACAGGCTTTAGAACACAGTACATGTATGTATTTTAGTGTTACTGATCATTTCCATGTCCCCCAAAGTGCCATGCAAGCCATGGGATATACGACAATGTACACGGTGAGCATTTCATTGAGAAGTTTGGCAGTGCTGTAAAATGAGGGTGAATCACGGTGCAAGGCATTAATCTTGCCTATCTGAACATTCCCTCTGACTCATCAAATACGCACCAGTGCCTTATACTCTACTCTACTTTACCGCTGACAGAATGTCATTATTTTTGTCAGTTTCTATGCCTAATTATTCATTGCTACATGCACTGATGATGTTGAGAGGCCGAGATATACGGCAGAGGGTGGGAAAATTAGTCTGTTAAACTTAGTCATCTGCTCTGTCAAATTTTTTTTTAAATCCAAAGTTTGACACTTTGTATTGCGGAGAGTGGGGCTGTGTGACGCATGAATCAAAACAGGAATTGATCAATATTAATGGTGTACTATTGAGGGGCTGCATTTTCTGTTACCAGTATATATATATATTTTTAAATAATGATAACATCGGTTTCTATGATCATATACATATCGCGTAGGGTGTTAAAGGTTCTCCAATTAGTGATTTCATTAGCTATCTTTGTACTGTAGATATTGGATCATTTTCAACGTGGTACCCTAATATGTATGTACTGTCTGTGCTTGGAGAGCCGAAATGATACATATTAATTCCACAAAAAAAGAAAGGTGTTTGTTCGGGGAATTACATGTACATTGCAACTCCCTATAACCTTTGAAACAGTACATGTATCCATTAATTAGAATTTATAAAAAAAACACCCAAAATAAGTGCAATGCCCTATTATTCAAACCCTTGGTGAAGCTATAAATGGGTTGTAATCACAGGTTGTTGGTATAGGAGATAGTTTTGACAAATAAAAAAGCTCAAAATGTTAAAAAGCTTTAATTTTTTACACCAGTTGATTAACCCTAAAATGGACATGTTTGTAAACTTATACACTTATAGAATTATAGTGTAAACTTATGTACCCAACACTAGTTTTGTTTTTAGCATTCTACACAAATAAATATCTATGAGAGAGAGAGAGAGAGAGAGACAGAATAAGAAGGGAAATTTCTTTGTACAATTATATTTTGTATTATGAAATCTTTTCACGCAGTTGTGCTGAAGAAGAAATATTTATATAATATGAAATCGCCTTGAGGTTTATGCAAGGCAGCGTCGATATGTGCCAGCGGTTAGGAAAATATTGGACGGGTCTGTCGTCAAGTTGAATGAATTGTTTATCAGCCAGAGAAATTAATTTGTCCAATATGTTTATTATTATTATTTTTATTATTATGGAGATGTGGACTGAAGTATTGTACATGTATATTTGTAGTATTATCCTTGACTGTAGACACTGCTACGGCACCAGAAAAACAAACAGTTACTCTAATTATAATGGCCCATGGTAGACGACTAAAGAAAAATGGCAAAATTTTCATGTGTTTGACCCCATGGCAGTCTGACAGTCAAGTATTAATACTACATTTCATTAAAAATTTTCCGTTAAGTTTTAAAATGCGTTAAACATGAAACCGAAAATGATAACTGCATCAATTGTTTTATTATTTTGTATTGGTAATACTAATATAAATGCAGTTATAACAATATACCTAAGTAAATTAACGCAGAAATGTCTCAAGTAGTGCTTATAAAACTGTAGATGCTTATAAAATTTCAGGCACTATAGATTCATCTCACGAAATCCTTGAAAAGGGCCTCGTTTGTTTGAGAGGTAATAATGAGCTTGTTATATGATCACAAGTGTTTTGACAATTCCCTTGTCTCTTATCCAATGAGATACGGTGAATCTTGTTTTGATATCCTGAGCTTGTCTTATACCATGAATTACCAAGTGATGAGAGTGGATGTGCCAAAGCAGTCTAGATTGATAAACATTTTAAAATGTTATCCGTTCTGCTCGATTGAAGTGCCTACTTATTCCCTCTCCACGCATATTTATACAAACATGATTCATATTTAGAATACAACATTGCATGGTTGCTTTAGAAACAATTCGAAAACACATGCATTATGAAATACATTGTTACAGAACTTTGTTATATCAGGTTAAGTTTTGAATTTTCATCAATTCTCTTTTTTCCCCTTCAATTATTAGTTTAAACTTGGGTATAGTGATAAAAGACATTCATGATACCCAAGTGCATGTACGTTTTTATATAATTTTATAGTATCTTTTCATTGCTCTTTTAATGGTTATTGTACATGATTAAGTGTTCATATTTAAAACATTATTACTTTCATCGCTATATTATTATAAGTGATTTGTTGCATGTGTGATGCCTAAAGGCCAAAGGTGCAGCAAAATGATGAGTTTAATGGCATAATTATCTTAAGTGTTATTATCAATATTATATAATTACTTTTGTTATTGTATATTAAATGAGTGGATTGTTGCATGCACGTGTCAAGTCTTCTGGCCAAATGGACAGCAAAATGATGTGATTTACTTCAAAAGAATGATATATTTGCCATTACTTTAATGTAACTCTGTAAATGGGTACTACATGTAGTAGTTTTATCTGTAACACATTGTTGAAGGTACAGCAAAATAACAAGTCTCGATTACCTCATTCTCTTCTGAACTACTCAGCTTCCCCCCCCCCCCCACAAATTAACTTTATTACAATCTTAATTCTACATTAACACTTATCTCACGGTCATACTATTCTCTTGTTTTCCTTCCACAGGACGTGATTGTGGGACGCTGGTAGAAGATGGCCTCTGGGAGATAAAAGAGGATGCTATCAGTGAAGGGCGGGGTGCGGCCAGTACCATTCTGATTGGCGATGACCTATGGGTCGTTGGCGGTTACACGTATAACGAATATAGCAATTTAACTGTTTCCAGGTGAGTGCCATTGCTTATAAAGGCCGCATCATACAGTCAACATGTACTTGTAGGGCCTTGTTCTAAATTATTGTTTGTGGCTCAAAACATATTCAAGCGATCATAAAAATTTAGTTTACTAAGGAAACATGTATATCTCAGAAAGATAAAGTAATTATAGGCATAAGTCTGGTTATGTTACTTAGTCCTATATTCTCCCCCCCCCCAGTTTCTTCTGTACATGAACATCATTTCCTTGGTTTTACAATAACAGTAGTGATAAACGGATTGTAGATGAATTTTTCATCTTCATAGACGTGAGCTTTTATACCTCCGCCACCGAAGGAGGTGCCGGAGGCATCATGTTTTCGGGTTGTCCGTCCGTACGTCCGTACTGTTTGCTCATTATCGCAATATCTTAAGAACCACTTGAGATTTCAACTTCAAACTTGGGGATAGTATGTATCACCATAGGAAGACAATCTGCTTAGGTTTTGGAAAATGTAGGTCAAAAGTCAAGGGTCACAGAGGTCAAATTTTGAAATCCCATGTATTGAGTTCGTTATCGTGACATCTTGAGAACCAGTGGCGTTATTAGGTTTAGACTTAAGGGTAGTATGTATTGACATAGATAGACGATCTGATGTGATTTTGGAGTATGTAGGCCAAAGGTCAAGGGTCACAGAGGTCAAAATGATATCACGAGAAACAATTGAGAATATGACCTTCAAACTTAGGGGTAGTATGTATCACCATACAAAGATGGTCTGATTAGATTATGGTTTGTGTAGGTCATATGTCACAGAGGTCAAAATGTGAAATTCCATGTATTGATTTCATTATCTCGACATATGAAGAACCAATTGAGATGTAAACTTTAATCTTAATGGTAGTATGTATCCACATAGGAAGGTGGTCTGATTAGATTATGGAGTAACTACAGTATTGACCAGAATAGAGTAGCCCCCCTAACGTCATGTAACGCAGCCCCTGCGTTATGTGCGTTAGATTTTTTATTAACCGCGTGAATTATCGCACAGCGCGGAAGGAACTCAAAATTAGACTTCTGTAAGAGAGTACCAAATCGCGATACGTAACGCGATATTGAGTAGTAAATAGGCTCGCCGATTAAGCACTAGTAAAAGAATTCTAACTCCCCTTCCAATCATCTATTATAGTTAAGATATATGACTTATAATACGAAACTTCCACCCTCATGGCGATGATCATGACGTAACTAACCCGAAAGAGTTAGCCAGTACTTTCTAGCGACGGATGATTATTGGATGAGCATGCCATGCATGCGGACGCGACGCTCCTTGCTGAATTATTTCGAAACCGCAATGCCGATATTGTAACGCGATATCAAGAAGCGAATAGGCTTGCCGATGAAGACTAGAGTCTAGTAAAAGAAGTTAACTCTTTGCAATCATGTATATTATAATTATTGAAATATGACTTACAATACGAAAAACTTCCCACCCTCATGCTAGGCGATAGCAATGACCCGAAAGAGTTAGCAAGTGCTCCATTCTAGCGACGAATGATAACTCGCGGTGACGACGTCCTGTTGCTTGAGTTTAGTTAAAAACCGCATGCCACCACACCCGGAGCTAGCGGCCCAAAGGGGCCAAAACCTCCGATTCCCTCATGAAAACATTTCCCATTTCTTTTGGAGTTATAGAATCTAGTTGAAATTAAGGTTTTCTCGGTGTTTAGTAATAATATTAAATATGTGCACGTAGCAGTATGGCTAATATATCTGTGCACCTTTTCTGTAATGACAATCCTGGTCCAACTTTTGCCACTTTTATTGGAAACTCCTGTTTTTTTAATTTATGCGGATTTGTTAAAATGCCTCAATGTTCTATCCCTGTATGTTCGTATGTTGATATAGCGAGATCCAAGCTACTGCATGTTTTGAATTGAATGGAGTAAAAGAGTTTACTCCATGATTCGACAGAGAGTTAGAGAGACAGAGCAAGAGAGACAGAGAGAATATGGAGGAATACGGAGGGGGGGTCGGGTCGAGGTAGACTATTACCGCTTCACTACCTTAACAAAAAAAAAGAAAAAAGAAAAAAAAAAGAAACATTAAGTGCGAAAGCGCGATTAAATTCTTCATTATAACGAATTGTAAAATATGATATGCTTGTAATCCCTTCTCAAAACATCATCATTCTTACATACGACTGCGACTGCGAAGCGCGATAGAAAAATGTCTACTGGACTCAAGAAGTGTGAAAACAAGGAATTTACAGAAATTACAAGTTTATTTCCACTCGTCTAATCTTTTGGATACAAGGGCCGCGGAGCGATTTTGAAAGTGGAGGCGAACCAAAGGGGGGGGGGGCATAAACAGGCTACAAAATCACAAATGTATGGTCATTTTTGCAAATTGTACACGTTGGCTGAAAAAGAGCAGGGCGCTGCAGACCCACCCCCCCCCCCCCCCCGGCTCCCGCCCCCCTGGATAGGCGGGCAAATTACAAAATCTATACTCAGAAAACAGAATAAAATAGAAAAGGTTCCGTCTAGTTGTAAAACGAGAAGTGACCTATATCCTAACTCAAAGGGTGCCGCACCTCCGCCGCGCCGTGGCCTCACTGAAAAGTTTCCAACGGCAACAATGGGGATATGATGAATTCTATATTGGTCAATAAAGCCTGTCTGGACTTAGCTCAAAATGTTCGAAATTTGATTTCATGTATTTTCATTAAGATCTGTTATGTAAAGAATTTGAGAACAGGAAGTATATTTCATAAGTTTGTGTTTGCTGCATGGTTACGATTTTTATTATTGATTTCTATTTTTTTTTTTCCTTCTTTTTTAGCGTTACGTGGACGCACGCTATAGGCCTAGCCTATTTGTGCTGAAACGTTAACGCAGTTATTAAAACATTTGCCCCTCTCGCCCGTTTTTCTTCCCTTATGTATTTATTTGTTTTGTTTTGGCGGATACAGGATTTCAGGATAGGGGGGGGGGTGGCGCTAGGCCCGATGGGGCGCCGCCGAAAATTTTCGGTATTAACATGTACGGTTAATAGTGGGCCCCTGCGCCCCCCCCCTGGATCCGCCACTGGTCTTGATCGTTTGTGCCTCCTCTTTCATTGGATTGGTTGAGTAAGAGAGAGAGAGAGGAGAGAGAGAGAGAGGAAAAAAAGAAAACCATTTATTATCATCATCATCATCAATCAATCACTTTGTTTAAAATTGAAGGGTCAATGGGAGTAAGTTTGAAAATACAATGTCATGAAATTAATTTCTGCTGACCCACACTCCCCCCCCCCCCACCCCCAAATAAAAAAAAAAAAGGAATGGTCTTGCGACGCTCACATATCTATTAATTATACATGGGGAGGGAAAAAACTCACGTTTTTTGTTTTTTGTTTTTTTTAACTTTGACATTGCATGCAATATTAATTCTTGCATTTACCAATGGAGGAAAGCCCTTCGCATCCATAACACTATCCCAGCCATGGTCAACATTTTCATCATCATCATAAAAAAAAAATTATCATAAAGTCACTTTATTTCAAAGACAAAGCATAAAATGAAAGTTCAATTTCAAGTATGGCCTGATATCACTGACGTTGTGACAACAACAAGAAGACTGTTTCACATACGAGGATATTTCAAAGAATATATTGCATCAATTCCAATTAAGAAGATATAGTAAAATTCTAAAGTATCAACGGTCAAAAGACTGTGTGTGCTATTTATGTGCTTAGCTCGTCAATGAAAGTTGAAATGAGAAGGAAAAGATATGTAAGAATGTTTACAAAGGCGTTCTAGTAGTCGTAAAACAAGCAGTGACCTATATCTAACTCAGAGTCACCGCACCGAGCTCCGACCCATGCCATGTCTCACAGACAAGTTCACTATGGCAACAATGGGCGGATAAGATTATTCTATATTTGTCAATAAAGCCTGGCCGGGCTGAGCTCAAAATGTTCGACACGCACTTCATGTTTTTACATTTAAAGATCTGTTGTGTAAAAACAATTTGAGAACACATGTTATATTTTGCGTAATCTCCATTGCGTTCGATTTCATTCATTTAGTTCTATTAATATTTTGTTTTCTTCTTCTTTTTTCAGCGAGTTGACGGCACATTGGTATTTGTTGCAGCCCTCGTCTGACAAACCTATGCTATCGGCCGAGCCTGTTTGTGCTGGAACGTTTACCACAGCTATTTATTTTTTAAACATTTGCCCCTCTCGCCCTTTTTCTTCTCTTTCCTGATATATTTATTTGTTTAGTTTTTGTTTCGGTCATTTTATGATCGTTTGTACCTCCCTCTTTCATTTGATTGGTGTGAGGATAAGAGAGAGAGAGACGAAGAGAGAAAAGAACCATCGATTATCCTAATCATCATCATCAACCCTCATCACAGGGGGGGGGGGGCATTTCATCAAGGATCTTGTCGGACATTTTATCCGACAAATTTGCTCTTTACAATCACATGCAAGCATTTCAGTAGCTTATAACAGTTTGTCGGATAAAACGTCGACACAGTCCTTTCATGGAACGCCCCCCAGGCCTCATCAATCAATCCACTTCAAATTGAAGAGGTAAAACGGGAGTACTTGCGAGTACAATGTCATGAAATTAATTTCTGCCCACCCGCTTCCCCCCCCCCCCATAAATAGATCTTGCTACGCATTATTAACTGGTGGCAAAACGTCACTTAAAAATAAAAAAAAAACTTTGTTCATTGCATGCCATATGCCATCCTTGCATTTACCAACTTAATTCATAAATCACTTTATTTTAAAGACAAAGCATAAAATGTAAGTTCAATTTCAAGTATGGCTGAATTCATGTGACAACAACGAAGAAGTGTTCACATACGAGGATATTTCAAAGAATATTGCATCTTTCCCAATTAAGAAGTATAGTAAATTTAATGGTATCAACGGTCAACAGACTGTGTGTGCTGTTATGTGCTTAGCTCGTCAATGAAAGTTGGAAAAGGATAGCATGAATGTTTACAAAGGGCTCTAGTAGTCGTAATATACGAGCAGTGACCTATATCTAACTCAAAGGGCACCGCACTGATGCTCGCTGGCATGGTCCTTACAGACAAGTTACCATGGCAACACAAGGGGTTACGATATTCTAATTTGCTCAATAAAACGTCTGGCTGGGCTGAGCCTCAAACATTCTCGAAAACGTCAGTTCATGCATTTTACATCAGTATCATATTAAAAGCCATCTGCCACAACATGAAACTAAAGCTCTGCCGTAAGACCGGAGAGCGGCAGAGGGGTAGGGAGGGTATATATTAAATCGATTTATGGCCGGTCCCTTTGGATATAAATTCTGAAATCACCCCTTCACTTGTCTCTTGAACAAATCAACCAGAGTGACATAACGAGATGTGGTATATGCCGAACAATTGAAACCCTAATTTTTGTGTTGACTGTACTGAAAATAGGCACCCCTTTTTCTACCAATTAACCGAAGACTCTTGCAGCAAGCACCGAGTTCAAGACTGACAATGATAACATTAACGTGATTAGATCGTCCGGCTCCCGTACGGAAACGATTTGGCAGTTTGCAACAATGCAGCATAAAAATGAAGGCGTGACAAATAATTAAATCCAAAATAATAACCCTAAACGCTAAAGGCAATACAGATAATCGTGAAGTTAGCTCGGGTTAACGCTTGTATCAGAACTGAAAATGTCTGGAACCAAATTTGGTATAAAATATCTTGATATTTGCTCATTAATGCACTGTTTTTATACCTATACTTCTCTAGTTGACTAAGTTACTTTGCATTATTTTTTTTTATGTCTTCCACTATAAAGAAAATTAATCGACATGAGTGTACAAAGCCCCCCCCCTCCCACGCCCCCCCCAAAGTAAAGCATACCGGAAATGAAAATGTACGCTTCCTTACGTGAACGGCGTTTTGAAAAACCTTCAATGAATTCAATGCTCGCGAGATCGTTTTACATCGTTACCATGACGACTGTACATGCAGAGTGTGGAGAACACCAGGATCAGACACAAGGAGTCATTGCCTCATTTAGAGAGTTCGGTTGACCCGAGACGGTCTTATCTTTTGATGTGTATGCCAACAACAACCTTCTCCGTGATTTTTATCATTTCATTTCGCTGGGTATAATAACGAGCTGATCATTCCGTAAGCACATTTGCAGTATCCTAGTTGTTTAAAAAATTAAAATCGGACTTCCCCCCCCCCCCCCCCCGGTCTACATTGTAATTTGATAATACAGTGCACGAGATAATATATGTAAAAAGCTTACCTCCTCATTGTACAAGTTCATTTTTTGCTCTCCTACCTAATTGATAGTATCCAAAGCACATCGGCCATTCTTGAATAATAATATATAACTTACGCTTCATAATGCTTATTAAAAGAAAGGGGGAGGTGAGCTGGCCTGGGTGGTCATGATAGATGATGTAATAATGGCGATGAGTGAGAACTTATGCATGTACAGATTTAAAAAAAAAAACAAAAATGACGGATGTAAGGATGGCCAGAACAAGGTTTTCACCTCTTAACAGCATTCGGTCTACAACCCTATTCGTCCACTAACGCCAATACGTCTACCTTCCATTCCAGTTAAACCCTAATCGTCCACTAAACCATTTGGTTTTTCTATAACGCCGATTGGCTCAATTAACCAATTGGTCACGCACCAATGATCACGTACCATGTGGGGCTCTATCAATCAGTCTCAATAGGAAGGGGCGACAAAATATTTTATCCAAGTTTCCCTTGTATCAACGAAAAATGCGGGGGGGTGAGGGGGGGGGGGTTACAGGTAAATTTAAGAACAAGTTTTAGTCATAGAGGCTACTACACTGTATATGCAAAATCGCAAAAAACATTTGAAAAGTAAATTGATTTTTAACTCATAATTAAAGGCTCACATTCGCAGGGAAAAATGGACAGGCGCATGTCCTTAATTTTGCACCCAGGGTGGGGCCGGGGGGGGGGGGGGGGGGGCTACATGATGTTGATGCCGCCCTAAAGTTACACACAATTCGCTAACAACAATTGGTTGTGGACCAAACACAGACATAGTATACCGAATTTTGTTATCGGACCAATTGCCTAGCAAGACCAATTGGTTCGCGGACCAAACGCCTAGTAGACCCAATGATTGGTTTGGACCAAACGCGCCTAGTAGGACAATTGGTAGTGGACCAAATGCCTAGGTAGACCTAAGCCAATGCACCAAATGGTTAGTAGACCAAATGGAGTAGTAGACCAACTAGTAGTAGACCAATGGGTTGTAGACCAATACATGTAGGTTTACAAACCATATTGAGTTATAAGCCTGTAAATCCATGTACAAAAAAAGTTTTTTTATTACATGTACATTTAGATAAGAGATTTGCAGGGAAATATATATGATTATGTAAGCCTTAGCTTTAATTTCCACGTGTAAAAGATGATGCGTGATGATAATGATAATTATAATGTATGATGGCAACATTCAGTGGCGGATTGTAGGCGGGGGCGGGCGGGGCGCACAAGATCCCCCTCCCCCCGTAATTGAAAGTCCTGCATCCGCCACTGGTTGATGCGGACGAACATTAGAAAAGCCAAACACTGAATTTGATCGGCATCCAGGGCTTGGGTGGAAATCGAATATTTTGCCTTAAGAACATCTCATATTCTCAATATAATATAATTTTAAATCTCCATGTCTACTAATAAAAGTTTATATGTGGACATGTTGATGTGACAACCCTGGTGGCCTTCCAGTAGCGGATCCAGAATTTGGGAATGGGGCGCCGCCGAAAATTTTCAAGATTTTAACATGTACATTACATGTACAGTCAACGAGTGGTTTCCAAATTATTAGGGGGCGTCCCCCTGAGCCCCAATGGAATTCTGAGCCAGATTCTGGCTGTGCCTGCACCGTCGCTCGTCATCTGTAAGATAAAAGAAATAAAAAAATTACTGTGTTAAACCTTGGGTAGTACACAGATAGGCTTCAGTGGAATCATGAAGCAAATTCAGTGTTCTTACCCCCCCCCCCCAAAAAAAAAAGAGGAAAAGTTGCCAGTTTTTTAATTCGCAGTTTCGCAATTATTAGTGACCGAACTGGGGAATAGTAAAACTTGATTACTTAAGCATTTCTAAATATTTTGGAAGCATATGCCTTCATGTCGCCTACTTTATATTGCCCTATTTAATCCCAGGGTCACTACATCCACTTCTTGACGGCGCGCACTGAATTTGTTTTACTTGATCCTCCCGCTCTCTTTTCACCTCTCTCCTCTCCACTCTTTGTCTTTGCCGCTTCTCCGGTAGAAAAGATATTGACACCGAACACAGGTTGGTTGCCTAGTAACCCTTTGCCTCTTGAATATTCTCGTAGATATAAATCGTACAGACGGGTGTCATTTTATTATGGATGGATATTGGATATAATTAGGGTCTATGTAGATCTAGAGTGAATTGATCGCGGTAAGCTACTTAGACATGTGATATAATTAGATGTAGATCTCCGAAAGATAATGCTCAAAATAATGATAATCGGGCTAGATTTCTAGTTCTACCTCGTCGACGGTGTACTCGCCTAACGCTGGCTCGTCTCCTCCCCCGTCGGTGGCTTTGTTTTCTCCCCGGTCTTATCCTCCCCTCTCTGATGAGAAGCCAGGGGGTTGAAAAGATAAGAAGTATCCTCGGTCTTACTAGGGGATCTAAGTAGTTCATTTAAACCCCTCCCCTCCAACTTGCCGGTATGCCTAACCAACCAGTTATTATGTTATTAGGCCTAACTTGTTAAATAACACCCACTCGCTTTTTTTTTTTTTTTTTTTTCTTAAAGCGCCAAAAACAGATATTTCGGTTAAATAACATCTATGCCTATTTATGCTAGCAAAATACAAGAAAGGTATGAGTACAAAGACTGTTAAAACATGTGACAAGGCTGTGTGTGTAGATTGACTGACGCAACAATGGTCTAGCTGCCATCAATCAAAAATCACAATTTATTTTCTGTCAACCTTTATGTTTCTCATGCGAATCAAGATTCATAGTCTAGATATACCCTTGACATAGGGAGTTTGTTTCTAGTCTCATTCTTTAATTTCTTCTTTCTTAAAGAAATTAAGAAATATTTTTTGCACTCGCCCCAGTGAGGGAAAAAAATACATTAATAATTAAATAAAATGGTTGCGATATTTATGAAAAGCCTATGCTTTACCGTACACGAAGTGTACGGGGCTAGCCTATGCCAACAAGTCTTTAATGTTTTTTAATTCAAAGTCCTTTTTAAATTCATTCATCAAAATGAATCAAAAGACATGCCGTAACAAAGAGATTAGGGCTTCAATTGATCGACCCATTACCACCTCGTTAAGGGCATCCGGTTATTGTTCGAAGGTTCCTTAGTTTCAGATTATTAGAGTATACACAAAAGAACCGCCAATTAATCCCAACAAGTTTCTCTACCTTGCTACGATATATATATATATATATTTTATAGTTTTGACTCTGAGGGAGGGGGGGGGGTTGAGTCCCTGGATGTCGGCCATGGCGAGATAATATGATTTTTCTCTTAAACAGTTGATCAAGGAACCGTTTGTGTAGACCGAAGGATTCATCGCTATTTTGGATTGCATTGGTTAAACACTGAATGCTCACAAAATATTAAAACAAAATAAATATTAGAAAATATCACCGAGAACGGTTGGAATATTTCTGCCTACGTTTTGTGTAGACATGAGACATATCTTATGAGACAATTTGATGTTTTGTTTTTTCATGTTTAATTTTAACCCTCCGTTTCGTGACGCTTGTTATTAACCATTTTGTGCTCCCCCTCTTTGATTAGATTGATTGATTGAAACATATCGTTTATTTTTTCACAAAAAAAAACAACAACTTACGATAACTCTTGACGTTCAAGAAGTTCTTTCTCTTATTCTCAAATAATTAAATTGCCATGTCGACGTATAAAAGTTGATATTTGATGTTGATGTGATACCCGCATGGCCTTCGTACCCCCCCCCCCAACCCTGGTCTACCTCTTTCTCTTTGATTGGACCGGGGATATAAAACAAATACACAACTTACTGATGTTACTCATAATTATTCACTCATTGAATGACGGAATAAAGAAACATTGTATCTCAACATAAACGTTTGTGCAATTATTTTTATTCTTGTCTAAATCCTTCCTTCTCTTATTCGTTTTCTTCAGTAATATTTCTGTTATTATAATTGTACTTCTCATTCTTCATTCTCAATATCATCGCTTTTCTTTAAACAAATTTAAAAATAAAAACTTGAAATAAAGCTAATAATGGTTGCTTTATTCTGATCTGTTCTTCGCTTTATTCTAGCCTTTTTCTCCATTCTTGTATTCGTCTGTCTTCTCTCAAATTAATTTTCAGAAAACGCTTTCATCTTCACACCCCGCCTCCAAATTTATGGGAGTTTAGAGGAATTCAACAAAGGTTCGGATTTCATAAATAATTCTTTCCTGGAATTTGGAAAGTACATGTTTACAGTTTTGTTCGTTCGCGCGTAAAGGTCACTAATGGGTCACATGCCATGTGCATGATGTGTGGCTTTTATGTTTTCATCTCATCACATGTGCGCCGAGCTCATCGCTTGAGACTGGGTTTCTCTCTCTCTCTCTCTCTCTCTCTCTTCCTTCTCCTCGCGCTCTCTTTCAACTTGTTAGTGACCGTATTAATGTTTACTGGAAATTCTGTGGCTATTAGTGGATTCATATTTCCTCCTAGATTATTTGGGAAATATATTCAGCAGTTTTTCTTGGAAAAATACAAGTCAAACAACAGATATTTATAGCAATGACAATTACTTTACTTAAGATAATTGGTGGGCGCGGAGATGTCATTTTCCGATAGTTTCTGATTCAGCATGATATGAAGGAAGGATATAAAAAGTTTATTGACTTCCCTCGTATTTCGTTTGCTTTGTTTAAAACTTTATCTTGGAAAAACTACACTCCGTCTCAATGGCAATCTCCCGATCAATAACCTAACGCGATAATTTAACGCACGGAAAAGTTAGTCCCCTTTCACCGGCCGACCGTCTATGCCATTCTCACAATGGCCTAACGTCACGCGCGTGAATAACGCGATATGCAGGTCAAGGTCAAACTGTGCGTTACAGGACGTTAAGGGGGCTACTTTATTCAGATCAATAGTGTAGGTCAAAGGTCATGGGTCACAGAGGTTGAACTTTGGGAGGGAAAATGATCTGATTAGGTTTGGGGTCACAAGATCAAAGGTCAAGTTTGAAGATGTCTTTGTATAAAGGAAAATGAATAGCTATGAATATGCCATATATTTCTGATCTGGCAATGGCGGAGGCATATATTTTGACTGCGCGTGGTCGAGGATTCATCTTGTTTCTTTTGTTTTCTATATTTTTTGCAAATATTGGTTAACATTCAAAATAATATTATATAAAAAAAACACAATATAACACTGCATTATTACCACTCATGATTTCAACATTGAAAACAAAACGTTATCTCTAGGAATAATCTGTTTGCACACTGATCAAAATCTGAACATAAACTGTGGATTTATGGACGACTCATCTTTTAATCATTGTAAAACATGGTTTCTTATTGGTATTATGGAGTGGAAACATTGGGACCCTCCAACATATCTGTGAGCCTTGACATTTGAGCTCAAAATGTCACTGTTCCAACATCAATAACTAATCAGTAGTTATCCCCGAGGCCTGTGTTCAGAGAGGCTTGTATGTATCTATCATTACAGTATGATCGAAGCAGAACCAATTTCTCTCCGCGCTAATAGGACTAGTCCAATGGTTTTAAGGAGGGCGCACAAATCATTATAAAAGATCAGTATCGCAGAAAGGCTGTATAAACACCTCGCTTTCATGGAGAGTGCTCCTTGTTTCAAGAGTGGGAGAGAGAAAGGAGAGAGAAGGAAAGGGTGTAGTATGCATAGGAGAGGAGAGATTAAAAGAAAGATAGAAAAAATGGGATGAAGAGAATAATGGAAAGATAGACAAAGGAGAGAAAGGAATAAAAATAATAATAATAATAATAATGAACCATTCTTATATAACGCATATCACAAAAAAATGAATTTAAGTCCCTAAGGAGACAAGGAAGGAGAGTATAATATAATATAATATAAAAGGGTATAGTGTGCATGTAATGTAGGAGATAGTTATTGGAAGAACGAAAAATTGGATGAAATAGCAGAGAGAGAGGCAATAGAGAGAAATGAAGACAGAGGGATGATGAAGAAAGTAAGATATGCAAGCGAGAGAGAGAAAGAGAAAGTGAATATCAACGAAGGAGAAGCATACTGAAAGAGATGAGAGATACATGTACATCATTTATAGAAAGAAATAAATAAAAGAGAAAACATCAATGATCAGCAATGGAGAGAGAGAGAGATAGAGACATGGAGAAAATATATGGTAAGAGGAATGTGAAGTTTTCTATCTATTAATATACCAACATTAACATTTCTGCAATATTTCATCAGTCACAAATAACATGAATCACACTATTTTTGATTTATTGTAGGCTGTTTATTCTATATCCAACAATGCATAACATTATAATGGGGATGATATGTTTATTTACATTTATTTCATCAGGAAATAGATGAAAAGATAATCAACAATCATTTTTAATCCATTCAGGTGTATTGTTAAAAACCCAAACTTTTATTGCTTTAACTACCAGAATTAAGCAACATCCGACTTGACGACTCTGTAATAATTAATGATAATAGTGATTGGATTTTGTACTTGATCATGATGCAGATAAGGAAATAATATTTTTAAAAGGGAATGTTAATGGCAATTAATGTTTGATAAAGAGAATGGTCGAATGGAAGTCTTTCACAGAGATAATTTGATGAGATAAATATAGGCAATTAGAGGAAAGACTAGTCTGGGGTAATATGTTTGCTGTCATGTCGCCACAATTATTTTTTTTCATAGGGGTTTGGAATGTAAATTTCAGGGGTTCAGTTTTAAGGGCCCCTGTTTAATTTTCCTTAATTTTTTTTTAGAATACAGACCTTAAATTTTGGGGGCCTTTGTTGAACAATGGTCTGCTAGTTCCAAGCCCTGCTTTAAAAAAAAAAACATTCTTCCTTTTTGCTTTTTGTTTTTTTTTCATTAAAAGCAAATTTAATTTATCTGTTGAAAGCTAAAAAGAGGTGCCTGATTCTTTTAAAAATCAAAATGCCATATTAATTTGAAGCACAAAAATGTAGATTTTTTCTTCTTTCAAAGTATGAATACTGGAAATGACTCTCAAGACTCCAGTTGCAGTATTGGTCTTTTTCATATGTTCTAGCCCCATCATGAAATGAAAAAAAAATGAGGATTGTATCCTGTGATAGCTGAAATTTTTGCAAGTGATTTATCTGCATGAATCTTTCTACTATTCAATATCTCATTAATAAGCAACAAAAATATCTATAAATCACAAAATTAAGCATTCACAAATTTCCCTGAATAGTCCAAAATCACAAAAATACATGTATGCCAAAATATTATCTTTGATAAATAAAGTCAATAGCATACAAATGGCTCAGATTACTAGACAACATTATGGTGTATTTCACCTTAGTTTAGGGAGTGATAATGTTACATTTGTATAATGGAATGTACATGTATGGTAAGTTTCTTGTGTGAGGGGCTTTTACTAAAATGAACAAGGAAGGAAGAATTCTGAAAGAAAATCACTGCTTTCTCTTATAACTCCACCATCAAGGCACACAGCTTATATTTTAAAATCCAAATTTGAAGTATATTTACATTGTAGCTGAGTGTCCCCACCAGATGGAATAATTAGGTGTTTTCCCCTTACCTTCCCATAGATGCTATGTAGAGGGATAGTAGTCTATTATAACAGACTCTAATTTGGCACTTGACAAATTATACAGCTTGGGAAATAATTATTTTACTAGACCGAATCATATGGGAGAATGGTACATGAATGATTTGGTCTAATAATTATTTCCCAAGCTGTATGTTTGATGAGAAAACTAGATCCCAACCCATCGTACATATAATGTTAAAAGGAGAATGTAAGTTCATCTAGTCTCCTATATTCAGACTCTATATCATGCATTACATGTATGCGAAGACCATGGGTTTGTGCCTGTAATTGTAAACTAGGTGGAATGTAGGATAGATGTAAGATGAGATGTATACTCGGCCTACATGTGTAGTACACTTCTAATGAGGAGATGCAGGGGTTTTTACAATACAAATACAAGTCAAGGAAGAAGATTCCAAAAGAAGATCCAGGCTTTCTCCTATTACTTTACATTTACACAGCTGACTCATTTACCTGGAGGCTATTTTGAATATAGAATAATATATGTATGATTATGAAAATGGTGCTGTGTGCTCTATATGGGAGGATTGTGGGATTTTTGTTTTAACCATACATGTACATGTACTTAGGACTTTTTCAAATCATAATGTCTCAAGGAATCATCTTTTCCTCCCCCACAATATAACAGTTGTTAAAAACGCAAGAATTTGGTCATTTTTATGATAAAAAATAAATAAATTATAGGGGTTTCTGTTCTTGTGCAATACTCAGAAATATTTGTTTTAATTGTTTTTTTTTCTTCATTCAAACTATTTTCTTTAATAAACTGCTGTACAGCATAAGTACATTTAGAATCCGATTACTGTTTGCGGTTTTAACTTTTCTCCTCATTTGAAATGTGTTACAGATGTAGATCTATGGTGGTGACACAACACAGAACAATACATTTCATGCTGCATGCATATGGCTTTAGGCACAATGTTCCTGGTTATAGAAATCAAGTTCATGTAAAAAGCAGTACGTTATTAATTCAGGGGAAATAGAACTGGGTTTATGGAATCAGCATCAATGCTTTTTATGAACAAAGGATTGCTTTTAAGAGCAAATGTATGTAAACCGAGTTCTCTCTGCAGGCAAAATGGCACTGTTACCATTGAGTAATGACCATAAAGCATAATTGCCAAGTGCTTGTATCATAGACAGGATGGCTCTACCAATCTAATTACTTTGACTTTGACATTCCCAGGGTTGTTCTCTCGATTATGCTAATTTTTATTGAAATTATTCGCTGCCAGGACACCAATATCCTTAAGTGATCATTCTGTAGTGTCGCAATTAACTGATGATTTTTTGGAACAGGTATGGAAAAAAAGTGTGTCAAATTTTTTTCAGAAAAATTATTGTTTGGATAATGTTATCTTGCTTCCCTCATGTGCAGATTTCACTATATTTTGAAATGCTTATTTTACTTATTCATTGTATTTTGCAAGGCTTATTTTACCTTTTCATTTTATTTTGAAAGGCTTATTTGACTTTTCATTGTATTTTGAAAGGTTTATTTTACTTATGATTGTATTTTGAAAGGCTTATTTTACTTTTTTCATTGTATTTTGAAAGGTTTATTTTACTTATGACTGTATTTTGAAAGGCTTATTTTACTTTTTTCATTGTATTTTGAAAGGTTTATTTTACTCTTTCATTGTATTTTGAAAGGCTTATTTTACTTTTTCATTACATTTTGAAAGGTTTATTTTACTTTTTCACTGAATTTGGAAAGGCATATTTTACTTTTCACTTTATTTTGGAAGGCTTATTTTACTTTTCACTTTATTTTGGAAGGCTTATATAACTGTCACATAGGCAAAACATTAAATGTTCTACTTATGATATTTGTTGACAATAACATTTCCAAAATTAGCTCCAAATGAATAAAACCAATCAATAGTAACCATGAACTACATATATCTCTCTTTAAATATGTCCTTGCGAAGGATTGCAAAGGGCTGTAAGTATTGAAACAGACACACATACTAGTAGCCTATAATATGCAGGTGGATTTCAATCAATCACCCTAGTACAGGATGAAATTGACATTTCTTTGATTGAAACTGACTTGAGTGGTTTCAAAAACAACCTCTCATTTTAGATTAATCTTCTTTTTCAATTTTACTATAAGATGCACATGTACATATAGTTGTAACATTAGATACATGTACATGTAGTTGTGAAAATAGTACATGGAAATTTTGATATAATGAGATACATTGTACTATGATGGGGTTTACGGTTCACCATGTGGTTAGTTATAAATCAAAAGACTATTTGAGAGAGTAGAAGAGGTAATAGAGAGTTGGAGAAGGTATAAATGGATAGGTGAGGTGGAGGGTAGAAAACTAGATTAAAAGAAATCTTTCTTGATTGAGTCCTGAAAAGGACTGTGAACCAGATGAGAAGGCGAGAGGCAAGGAAGGCTTGTAGTAGTAAAGAGTTCTTGATGTTTCGGACACCTTTGACTGTCTGTCTTCAGGAGTGCTACAGTGTACATGTACCTCTTGTAAGGAGGTATGACAGCCTTCTATGTGGGTATTTGGCATGTTCTGTTACAACAAAGATACCTGACATAACAAGCAAATTTCCTCGGTCCGGACGACCTCACCATATCAAGATTCCCCTGTATATTGCTTCATATGTAAACAGGGTTTTAGGACAACTACCCCCTGGCCAATTTACCCCCGAACAACTATCCCCGCTAAAAATCTGCCCCCACCCTATTTCTGGGGGATAGTTGTCCTGATACATGTAGATAGTCTCTGATACACGTATGATGTCTTCATTTCTGATTATATATGTGGTTTTTTTTATTGTTGCAGATATAATATTCCAAGTGGAACATCAGTGGTTATAGAAGCACAGGCAGAATATGGAGAAATGCCCAGGCCTAGATATTCACATTCTACAGTCCTGTATGAGGTAAAGGTTTGTGATAATCAAAACTGTGATATTGTGGATCAAGTTTGAATACATTTGTCGTTGCTATGTCGGACAAGCAACTTTTTCTAACTAGATTCCGAATATTGTAGTTCTTTAATGGGAGGTTGTTTGAATGCCTTGTTACTATGTTCCCAGAAAAGAAACATCCTTTAACTTAAACTATGATAACTAATGAAACCTGCCAATTGCAAAATAGATGATTCTGTTATCTTTAGGATTGACGTAGGCCCCTGTCATTTTTTATTCATTAGAGATGATAAAACATGGAAAAGATCTTCGTCTTTATTACCCAGGACGAAATGTCATGTAAACAAAAATATGAAACGGCTGTTCCTATTCTAGGAAGCAGAATTAACAGCAAAAAATTACATGGGGTACATTTGTAAAAGAAGGAGTATTAAAACAAAAACATAATTTAGTTTAATTCCAGTTCCCTGTTTTGCCTTTTTGTTTTTATCGTATTGTACTAAAAAAAAATTTTTTAAAAATCTAAAAGGAAAATCTATTTTGGGTAAAAGAGGAAAAACATAGAAATATAGAATACTTGTTAATATTCTGTGTTTTATATGTCTTCTTACAAGTGGGAGTAACCCAATTATGCTGCTCTTGAATTCAGTAAATGATTTTTAATGTTGAAATTCTTAATATAATACAGCTGCATTTACGTCATATAGCTAGTGAATTGTGAGGATGGTTATGCAGTGTCCGGAGGCCATGAATGGTGTTATTTTCTTTTGTCTGTGCATAATCTCTCTCTTTAGTTCACCCCCTCTTTATTTTGGGTTTCATCTTTCATGCTTGCTCCTTTATCATAAATTCATTAATTTGTGGTTTTGAAGGTCTGCATGTATATCTCATATTTTAAATGAGGAAAAAGACAAAAAGTTAGAGATGTTAATGCTCAATGAGCCCTTTCAACGAATGCCTTCTAAAATTATTACATTTGACTTGAAGATTATTAAATTCATATCTGAGTAGCAAAGCTTTGTTTTTAGGTTTTATTTTTTTCAATAGAAGTCCATGGTGACCTTTTTGAAGTACTATTATTCTGTATTGAAACACAAAACAAAATAAGTCAAAAGGAGCCTGAGCTTTCGATCCTAGCAGAATCTTTGTCAGAGACAAAACAAAACAAAACTATATGAAACCATAAAAATAGTTTTATTTGTCCATTTTTTCTTTCATGTTAACATGTAAAATAACACCCAAGCACTGACAATTTTTGCCTAGCTACATGTACATAGAAAAGACAAGACTGGTAAATAATTAAGTGCAAATCAAACAAACTAACAGAAAATGTGAATGTTTCAGGGGAGGTAATTGATCACAAATCAAATTAAACTTAATATACATTCTAACAAAAATGTCTATGTCCATTTTGTTGCAGGATAAATTCTATATGTATGGCGGTTCTCTTTTTGGGAGCGGAATAACGGCAGAATTATGGTCCTTTCATCTTCCATCACAAACGTGGACCAACATGACTAGTGGACCATACGCCCTCGAGGGCCATAGTGCGCACATCATCAATGACATCATGATTGTCATCTTTGGGTACAGTCCCATCTATAGCTATACAAATATGGTCCAAGAATATAACATCAGTAAGTAGATAGTGTCTTAGCTTCATAAAGTGCATCCTAGAAAAAAAAGGGTATAAACACAAAGGCCTATTGTGCAGAAGCAATGGGTGTATAATTGAAGAAAAAAAAGTATGTTCTAAATAAACTTTGCCCTTTACAAATGATACATTGAGCAAAATTACCATTTGTGCATCTCTGAATGAATCTCATGAATGTGACAATTTGATGTCAAAAACTATTGCTTCACTTTCTTTTTTCTTTGACACTGAGTACTTGGCAATAGGCACTCAAGGACATAGGGCTATCCATCCAAGTTCCTTTTCTAATGTGCTGTGGGATTAAGCCAAAAAGAGTCATGTTACTCAGAGATATATGAACTAATTATTTTTCCTTATGTGTCATTTGAAAGTTTATTGCTTCCCACAATAAGCCTTTGTTTTATTTCTGTTTTTCTGGGATGCACTGTATACTGATAATGATTACATAGGTTTCTGTGAATTGTTTTGCGTTCATATCCATGTTGCAAGTTACTCTAGGTGATCATCATTAATCAGCTTCAGCTTAATGTAGTGCACAGTGCATAGTCAAAACAACAAAAGCAAAGCTTTTGGCTTCAAATCCGTGTTCGATTTTAAATTTAAATTTGTATGCACAATTTAGCAAAACCTCTGCAGGCTCAGAACCCTTATTTGCCTCAGCGCCATGCACTCATTTCTGTGCACTTTGAACCACCTGAAAGGTCATGATCAGATAAGGCTGCGTAACATGGACGTTACCAGCTTTCAACATGGACATATATCTCAGCCACAAGATTACGGTATTCCCTGCTCCAAAATAACCACCTCCCAATGCCTATAAGCTCAGTCATATCTTTGAGAACAACACATTGAACTGAAATTAAAGTAAAATGTACTGATTAAAGGCATAGCATCTTGTGGCTAAATGGAGATAAATCTTATTTGCTTGTGTTTTGAAAATGTTTGACTGCATAAAGAACGTGGGGGTCAGTGGAATATTCTCATCCAGCGGGATTTTGGCACTGTGTAGCCCTGTGTACCTCGTAGAGCATACACGTTGGTGACCTTGGTTTATTATTGTGCAAGGCAAGCGCTCAAGTTTGTCTGGACCGATACAAAGTTCTGAATCACACAGACCCCGCCAATCCCATGACTTGCTACATGATTTTGAAAATAGCCTCAACATTACCAGTAATCTTGCGAATAGTTATTACTGAATATGAAATGGGTTACTGAGTCACCAAGATTTGTTTTGTCTGTAGATGTGACTGGGTTTAGCCATGTACCCTTTCCAAGACAACAAGTTATAGATGATGTTATCAGGATGAAGATCAACACCAAATCATGCTCAGTGCTCAGAGAGTTCAATTTCGATGAAAGAGAGCAAGATAAGATCATTTTTGAAACTCTTTCAGTCAGTGCTTTAGTAGTACCCTCCAACCTGAGGTGAATGGTGTCCAATTCGCTTGGAGTGTTAGAGAATGTCTGTCACTGAAACACCAGATGGTTGCAAATGTCCTTTTAAAACATTTATTTGTTGATCCCTTGAATAGGGATGGAAAAGACAACACGTCAGTGTTATTTGGCAAGATATTTATCTAGATTCGGTACTAACAAGAAAAAAAAAGGAGAGATGTACATGTAGTATGGTACCCAAACTCCGTTGACTTATTTAATTTCACTAAAACCCTCATAATGAACATGTGGTAGGAATACTGACAGGAAGTAGAGATGGTGTACATATTATATTGTTTCAGTGAAAAATCATGCAAGATTGTCATTAATTATGATGATGTATCTAAAGCACTTCTTAACCTGTTGGGAGACGAGCTGATTTGGCCACAACACACATTTCCCATAGGCCTCAGCCTGAATATATTTGGGCTCAGTCCTCGATGGGTTAAGTATATTAATTCAGATTTATATCAATGGTAATGGTTGCTAAGCATGCTATGCATTCAGGTCTGTCATGCACCTGTCACACATGACACTCATGGTGCTAAACACAAAATAAGATTGTATTACATGAATCCAAAGAATTAGTTGATGCTATCAAGAAATTGACAGGACTATAAGCTATGAAGAAGAGATCAGAAAAAGAGGTTATCACAGCAAGATTAGTGAGATGCAGACAACCCCTTCCAAAGGGACAGAACTAGATGATGATGATGATGATGATAATGACTTGAATGCAGGACCCTATTGTACTACAGTATTTGAATTGTATTGGATGGCGTACCATTGGAAAAATTAAAAAATGCGAAGTTTCTTGGCGTTTTAATAAATGAAAACCTGAGATGGAATTGCCACGTATGAAATATTTCTAAGATTATATCACGTAATGTGGGTATACTATGTAAATTGAAATACTGTGTACCTTTAAATGTGTTGTTTATGTTATACAATTCTTTAACTCTGCCATATATCTCATATTGTAATATTATGTGGGCAAATACAACAACAAATACCAATACAATCCTATTGTTACAAAAGAAAGCTATTTTTTATTTTTATGTTCCGCTTAAAAAATAATCAACTTCCGTCATATTTCCCTCCATTGTTTAACTTAAATAGAGATGTCCACTCTTATCCCACTAGACAAGCAAACAAGTTTCATTTAAGTAACCCTAGAACGGCATTGGCTCTTAAATCTATTCGACACACTGGTCCAGATATTTGGAATTCTCTTCCTATTGAAATCCGCAATTTGAACACACTGTATACCTTTAAGAAAGCTGTAAAGTCTATGTTATTGAGTACGTACTGAGCATTTACTTACTACATTTTGCTTATTTGACATGATAAAAACACCTACATTGTATGTATTTATTAACTGTCTATGACCTGGCAACAATCACTATATGTGATCCTATTTTATGTGAAAACCAACCTCTTTCTCTCATCTTTCTTCTCCGCAAGTCATCTTCTTGTTACTTAAAAATGGAAAAAATGTTTTATGTATTAATTGAACTTTTTAAAGTTACATATATAATTGTAGGCTGCTAGCTCATCAAGCACCATGCTTATGCTGCAGTCTTCCCATGTCTGTCACAATCTATGTTATACTTATATTCTGTTACATTTCCTCTTTTAAAATGAAATTTGAATGACTCGTAATACTATGTTCATAAAATGTATATGTGAATTATGATGTGGAAAATAAAATCAATTCAATTCAATTCAATTCAATCACTGAATAAGCAGTCCTTGATTAAAAATTAAGTGTCAAAAGTACATTGTAAGTCTAAAGATGATTTGGAAAAAAAAAAAGAAAGTAAAAGCATTTTTTCAAACTCTTTCTTTCCTCGACCAGCATCCGGGCGATGGTCAGTGGTGAAGACGAGGGGAGCTGCAGTGGTAGGGGCGTATGGACATTCCAGTGTGTACCACCAAGAGAGTGGTAAGATCTACATCCATGGAGGGTTTAGACTCAAGACAGCAATGGACCATATGCTGTCTGACCTCACCTACCAGTATGATGTTAATACCAAGTCATGGTGAGTAGGAAGAAACAAATTAAAATTGAAAAATAAAAATCAATACAATTTCTTGTAGATAGGAAATTTCACAAGAGTGGTTTCTCAGTAATTTTTTTTAATTGAAACTCCAAGTAATTTTTGTTAGAACTACAATAAAATAATGATACAATTTCCAAAAATGATAAGTCTTTGGCTGAAGATGAAGGCTTATTCAGAAACATGTTTGTTCCTTTTAAATCTTATGTTTTCTATTTTATCTTTATTTTACGTAATAATAGTAATACTTCCTTTTGTTTTGATACTTACAGGCTTATTTTGAAAGAGAGTAACCAGCCGCGATTTCTCCACTCTGCGGTGATTTTGAACGGGTTGATGCTAGTATTTGGAGGCAATACACATACAGATAACACACGCCCTAGTGGAGCAAAGTGCTACTCAAAAGATTTCTTGGCTTATAACCTTGGTAAGCTTTGTAGCTCTCCTCCAGAATACATTTCTCTTTAAAAAAATATTTTTTTAAATATATCATAGTAGAGAAAAAAATAAGTTAGAATGTTTTCATAGTTTTGACAAATCACATGATATATACAAGCCTTTTCCTCTTCTAGCTATGCAACGTTCATACATAGAATGTTAATAAAGATAATGAAAGAGATATAACGGTGATGGTGACTGCAGTGATTGATATGAAAACAATGATGATGGCGATTGATGATGATAACTACAGGCATATCTTGCTGATGATGGTGATGCTAATCTTGATGATTTTAATATTGATAATGATAATGATGGTATCTATAATGTTGATGGTGATTGTGCTGATTAAGAGGATGATGATGATGATGATGATGATGATATTGATGTTGACGATGATGATGGTGATTGTGATGATTCTAATGATGTTGTTGTGGTAATGAAGATAAAAAGGCTGATTAAAGAGCATAATGATATTGAAGATGATAGGGATGATGTGGTTTATAATGATTGTCATGACAACAGCCTTAAGCTGGCAGCAAATTGAGATGAGCACATGGTTACACATAATTACATAATATAAAGGCTGATATTAATGAGCATAAGTATAATGGAGATGATAGGAATGACAAGGTTGATTATGATTGTCATGACAACAACCTTAATGAATTAAACAATCTCTTTTACAGAATGTGCAAGCTGGGAGCAAATTGAGATGAGCACAGGGTTACACAATGAGATATCGCGCTTTGCTCACAGCGCATTCATCTATGAGGAATCTATGTGGATATACAGTGGATACAATGGTCTTCTCTCCACCAGTGCCTTATTATATGTCCCAGGTACACAATGTTTTAAGAGTTTAAGGAAATATTTATTTATTGCATTGCCAGTGACATTTATCTAAAATTTTTCCATGAGCTGTCTTTTGAAAAGTAAAACACATTGGGTATTTGGTCATGGGTTTGATCCCTGGCGGCGTCATACCAAAAGACGTTAAAAGTGGTAGTTGCTGCTTTCCTGTTTGGTGTTCAACAAGAGGGGGATAGAGCAACGTCCTTCTGGCGCTGCTCAGCAGCTGCCGGGCCCACGAGAAAAGGGGCAAAACAAATATCCGTTCTTCTTTGTTTCAGACAATAAAATTTGGAGCATTTATTTGAAAGGGCTAGGGGATATTTTAGTTAGTTTTTTTTCTGTGGGGGGGGGGGTGCTGGGTTAGGGAATAGGGAATAGCTCTGAGCATTGAGCCCTAGTTTTAAACTCATTGGCCCGAATTCACAAACGTGGTTTAGTTAGTCCATGGTCTAAATCAGGTGGTTTGTGAATACCAAAATTTAGACCATGGTCTAAATCCGTGGTTTAAACAATTGATTAAGACCATGGACTAACTAAACCACGTTTGTGAATTCGGGCCTTTGATTACTAGCAAAATAATTTATGACTTGTCTGCTATATTGTTACGCCAAAAGTTTCAATCCTTCATGTATCTTTAGTTTTATCATCTATCTAGTCAGAATTTACTTTTGTCCAGTATTGTTCTTACTGTGCCTATATTCCTATTGATGAGGGAATGATATTTTTTCTATCTGGTCCCCAATTACCTCTCCTGATTGGGAAATAGTAATTGTAGATGAAGGCCTGTAATGGAATAGTTATAAGTAAGATTTGAACCTGGTACTTTATGACCCACAGTTCTGATATTAATCCATTAGACCAACACTGCACCTTTGAATGGTTTGATAGATCAATGGTGCATTATAAGTACTGTATGACTTTCAATATGTCACAACACCTTTTTTAAAATTTTGTTTTGTTTTATTACTTTTGTTTTCAGGGAATTGTTCTGTAATTACTAATTCTTCCGTGTGTGTGGAAGGCCTGCCTGGTCTTTGGTGCGTTTGGGATCTTGTCAGTGAAACCTGTGTGTCCGCAAACTCCGTCCCTGAGCTAGCATCTAACCATTCAAATTGCCCAATAGAAGTTGGTAAGTGTTTATATTTGACAGATTTTTCAGTGATGATTTTACCTTTGTGTATTTTGCGCTGAAACGTTCTTGAATATCTAGCTAATTGTAGCTGTGCATGACTTTTCACGTAATAATAATAATAATAATAATAATAATAATAATAATAATGTCATTTTATTTACCCAGGGTAGCCACTTCAGTTCTGATAACTGTTCTCCCGGTGGGCCCTGCACAACATGATATGTTATTATTACCCCCAATCTCCTTGTTGAAGGAGGAGTCCGGGCTGGAATGAAAAAGTTTTGTAAAATTAAGTAAAATTCATCAAGCACAACACAGAAAATTTCATCAAAATCGGATGAAAAATAACAAAGTTATCCCCTTTTTAGGCCTTGATTTTTTTTTTGTAAAACAGTTCTTGGCAATTGTCTCATTGTCTCATTTGAATATTTGAATATTCAAATGAGCAAACTGATGATGTCACAGTCCCCCTACTTCTTGTGTATTTTATTATATGAAATCCTATTTATCTCATTTTTTCATATATTGCGTATACAGAAAATCTGTCCCTCATACTGAAATAAGTAAAAGCACTTGTGACCTTGAACATTCCACAAGGATTAATCCGTGTTTTTATGTCCTTGGGGCAGAAAATCTTGATAATTGGTATTTCATACAATAAAATACAAAGAAAGTAGGGGGACTGAGACATCATCAGTTTGCCAATTTGAAGAACTGTTTCCTAAAAAATTCAAAACCTAAGAAAATTCACAACTTTGCTATTTCTTATCCGATTTTGATGAAATTTTCAGTTTGGTGCTTTTTTTTATTTTACTTTATTTTTCTTATAATGCAAACTCCAGCCTGGATGAGTCCTTTAAAAGGCAACTTTATCTTGTTTTATTTCTTACTGCATGATTTCCCAAGTAGTGTATGAATTAAAGACAACAACAAAACATCTTGTTTTAATTGAAACTGTCCTGATCATAATGATGACAATTTGGAAGATATCCGGTATGGTAATATTCATGAATTCAAGTGTTTTTACTTGAACTCCAATGCAAAACATAGTGCCATCTTATTCAATGAGATCTGACTGAGATCAATTGAAATTTACTGCCATGGGTCTAACCTATTTATTCTTTGAAATCATTAATGTGAACCATTATCAAGAGACCATACTCCATTTCATTAAATTCATTTGCCTGAAATTTAATACTGTTCATGTGAGATGAAAACACACAGGAATAACAAGTTCCTTCACTAATTTACTATTGAAATTAAATGCATAGGTTTCATTCATAATAATTAGCTTGATTTAAGCCTTTGAATATTGAGAAAGTTGAGAAGAGACTGGTTATCATTTCTTTTCTTTCTTTTTTTTTTGGTGGCGCTGCTCAGCGGCGACACGTTCGCATTTATATAACGAACAAAATTTCCATTGTTCTCAGCATAGGACGTAATAAATAAATGAATGAAATGAATGAATTTGTTCTGCAGATCCACAATGTGATATGATCAGCAGCTGCCAAACCTGTGTTGAGAAACCAGGCTGTGGATTCTGCCATGGGAATTGCAGTAAGAACTGTCAGGATGAGGTAAGCTGAATAAATTAACTTTTAATCCTTACAGAATCAGATGTTCTTCAAATTGACACCAATTGTATTTCTATTCTACTCTGACAATGTACATGTATTTTAATTAAACTAACAATGGATGTTTACAACATATGTGAAGAAGAACTTCTTAAATGTCATTTTAAATTCATTTCCTGAAGAAAGGAATTACTCTCATATCAATCAGTCTACCATTAATAAGAATTGTGTGTGTGTTTGTGGGGCGGGGGAGTGTGAGTTGGAATGAGTCAAACATATAACATTCCAATGGATTAGGCGTGATAAGTTACATTTATTCACTATTATGATCACTATTTCGATTAATGTGCTTTGGTCTGTTTTAGTTTCCTCTGAGGCATTATTATTATTATGACATATATTTTCCCCCATATCAGATTGGTAGTCAAGAATGCAATCCAGCCCACATGTTCTGTGTTCTTACAACTGTCGTACATGCAATAGTCAGAACTACGTAGATAATGGTCAAATGACAATGTCAACCATCATCATCAGGAGGTGAGATATTATAGGAAAGAGGGAAGGGGAAAGATGGAGACCCAGTACCAGAGAGAGGCGGGGGGGGGTGAGAGAGAAAATGAGGGTGGAAGCTAGTATGTATATAATAAGAGCCAGAGGAAAAGGAAGAGTGAAACGAACACTGAAGTCACGGGCATAGCGAATGTCAAACTGTACAGCCGTCTAGCTATGTCAGTCGAGATTATAGTTCCATGCATTAATTTTAGAGATATTTGCAAGGAATTTCCTCACCACCGAATTAATGAATGAAGTTAACAATTGTAAAAAGCATTAAAAAAATAATGCAAATTAAGGATTATAGGGTTCCATGCATTAATTTTAGAATATTTGCAAGGAATTCTCACCCAATTAATGAATGAAGTTAACAATTCTAAGCATTATAAATAATGCAAATAAGGAACGATATACACCAGACAATTTACATGAACACGAGTTAGTTAAAGATTGATTTCACGTGACACATCTCGGATTTCATTCGATCGACCTAGGAATTTTTGGGGTTTGCTGTTTTTCATCTTCTATGACACATACCATCAAATATTTTATGATAGTAATAGTGTTAGTATTTCTTACGCAACTGTGATTGGTTGAAAGGGTGTCACGTGCGTCGTTCACATTCTAGTGTCTAGAGTATGTAAATGATGTGACGCTTTTTTGTTATGTTGAACGGTTTTATCCTGTGTTAAATGAATGCCGAATCGATTGCTTTGTTGCGCTAGCGCGTAATAACAGTAAATGGTGCGCACAACAATAGATACCTGGAGCAACAATAACGCGTCAATAGCTTAATTAGCACCAAAAGTTTGGCAAACATTGGCAAAGAAGAAACCAAGATTAGCAAGGTCAATATCTAGGGGTCTATATTACTATAGTGCATGCTCTATTAATGCAACATTACTAACTATGTGAACTCTAATACTAAATTATCCTCGTGCACATTCTATTTCAACTCGGCCTAACGGCCGTCGGTGAAATAAATGTGCCCTTGGATAATTTAGTATTTGTCGTGCACGTAATCTAGTATGTTGCATGGTAGAGCATGCACTATTTATATAATTATAATCATCTTTACTTTTACTTTTTCTGGAAGTAGGCCTATAATATTTTTTTTTTAAATAGATTAAATGGTGTTCGTATCCATCTTTATATAATTGATTTATTGTTACATACAGGTAAACAGGATCATGTAATGAACATGCTCTAATTTGAGGACTGTTCAACATGCCTTGTGAAAACTCCAGGGGTTGTATTGTGGTGTCAAGACCAGCTAAAGAGTGTGATGATTAAACTACTTATATGACAACGTATATCCATTTGGGTTGTGACCTCGTAGTGGGGTACCAAATGTTAGACGAAATGCCCAAGTGAGTGATACTCTCTTAGTCAGTCTGTCTTTTTGTCTGTATGTCTGTCTATATGTTTCTCTGTCTGTATGTATGTCTTGTTTGTTTGTTGGATTTGACAGCATTATGACATTACTTAGTAATTCCATTTGGTCTGTGCCTGGAGTGGAAGACCAATGTAGAGAAACGTTCATGTGAGTGACACTCTCGTAGTCAGTCTGTTTATTTGTCTGTCTGTATATATGTCTGTTTGTCTGTCTGTCTGTATGTCTTGTTTTTCTGTTGGATTCCGCTTCTTATATGACATCATTTCCATGCGGTCTGTCCCTGGAGTGGAGGACTAATGTAGAGAAATACCTCCTTCTTTCTTGACTTCCTAGAAATCTGTTCTGACTACCAGACATGTCAGGAATGCCAAGGGGATCCTTCATGTGGCTGGTGTGACGCTGGTAACAGAGATGGTCTAGGAGCATGCATGGAAGGGAGCTACACTGGCCCCATCAACACCGACCTCGATCCGGTCGTCGACTACGGCATGTGCCCTGCCAAACACTGGTATTTCGTCCAGTGTCCGTGTAAGTTGGCATTAGAAACCTTTTTTTTCTTCCCATGAAATGTTTGTTGGATGTTTTGAAATTGTAGAATGTTGTAGACCGTGTATAACAGGTTTTTTTTTTTGCTTGATAGGCTCTTCAATAGATCATTGCTATAGAATTATCTAATCTCTTTAAATATTGTTTAGTCCTTAGTCTGGTCAATACTTATAGTTGCTTTTTTGATAAAGAGAGTAATAATATATTGGTATATAACAATACTTTAAAGAGTTAATTTCCACTTCAGTGCATTTTGAAATGTTTAAAAAAAAATCATATCATACTACTCAAAATACTAGTAGAATATTTTGTACAAGGTAGAACAGGCTGATTTATGATATTACATGTAGTTGTGGTTTAGTCCGGAAGATCAGTTTGAGACCACATATTTCAGGCATGAAATTCTTCAGTTTCAAATTGGAAGTCTTATTTATTTGTTTTTATTAACCCCCCCCCAAAAAAAAACAAAACAAAACAAAACGAAAAAAAAAACAGCTTTTGTAATGTGCATATCACACAGCAAATGCCCAGGTTCTTAAAGTGGCTTTGCCACCTGACCCCAACCAAGGGCTCCGCACCTCAAACTCACAAGTGAATTTAGGTGGCCCCTTGGTCTTCCTGCCATTGTGTAGATTTTTTTTTTTTTTTTTGCGAAATCATCCCTATTATTTTTTAGTGAAGAAGAGAAAAGTTTGTCTCAGTCCTGGTCAAAATCCTACCTTGTAAATTGACATTCTCTCAATTCCGAGATCTGGACCAAAAATGAGGCCTATATAAGGACTGGATACCAGACTTGGACTTGGACAATGAAATAGTTCTTTTGAATCTTCTGGACTACACCACAAATTGCTTAGCCTCTTATGCTACAGTCACACAGAAACTTACGTATAGCTACATGTACGTCCAGCGTTGCATCCAAAAATTCTTCCTTTTTTTTCTGCGTATTCCCATGGATGCCTTCCCATCATAGTCAGCAGTGGAAATAGTGATAATTTTGTTCGTCCAATAAAACATAGAAATACATTAGAAATGATAGAATAGAAGATGACATAAGGATAAAAAAAAACATGAACGTCAGTGTCTGTGTAACTGTAGCTTTAAGAATTATGGTCTTGATTGTTAAATGTTGCATGGTGCACACTGCATGGTGCATACTGCATGGTTTGAATGCATTCTGGCTTCATGCATCTTGTTTTTTTGTATCCCTTAAAATTGAATAGTTGGTTCATCTCGTGAAAGGGTGAGGTCAAGTTCTCAATTATCATAATTTAAAAAAAAAGAATAGAAATTACCCTACATTTTGGAGAAGAAATAAGGAAGTTGTTGCATTTTAAAATTTCACATATTTTGTTTAACATTTCTTGACCCGTCCTTATGAATATTAAAATGTGTGATGAGTTGCTGATGTCATTTCTGTATAACATAGGCCTACATGAAATTTTGAAAACTATGATTTTTTTTTTTCAGATACAGGCAAAAGCATTTCCTTGTGTCAAAATATATCAGAATAAGCATTATTTCTCATCTATTTTGGGTTGACATAATGTAAGGTTTACATTCTCATAACTGACATATGACATATTTGGCGTTTTGTAGAGAATTGTGAAGCAATAGCATAATTAACTTAATTATTTGAATATTTAAGGGAACTGGAGAAGAAAAGTTTTCAGAAAAAATGTGAAATTTCGAAATGTCACAACTTCCCTCATACTTGTCCGATTTTCATTATTTTTACACTATTCTGGAGGGGAATTTAAACTCTTTATTTTAAAATAATGCTTACTCTAGACTGGATTTCCCCAATAAATGTTACCTTTAATATCAACATTTGGAATTTTGGCCACAATCCTATCACCTTTTCACTCCTTAATTTGTTTCTTCTCAAAATGTATATTACAGTAAACTGTACATGATTGAATTTCAGTTAGCAAGTGAAGTCCCAATTTCCTATTGTTTACAAATTCAGTGTTTTTCTATATTAGAGTCCTCAGAATATATATTCCACGAAACCTCAGTAATCTAGCTCTTTTGTAGAGATTTTATTGTTAGTTCTCCCCTTTCTTCCACTACCATTAGTTTCCTCTCACAACATTGAATCTCTCTATTAAATAAAGTTTCTGCACTCTATATTATATTTTGCACCCACAAATATCAGTCTCCTTTCACTTTTTGTCATTCTTTTTCTCTCTTTTACTAATTTACAAAATGAATGATATGAAACTTTTCCGTTCTTATTATATGGTAGTATAGATGTAATCTCTCTTCTTTTGATATATATTCAAGCAAAATTAGTATTAAAAGGGGTGTTGATATACCCTTCATCACTTATGTAAGCATTATTATGTTGACATCATGTATGCAATGTGTTGCTTACCATATTGTACAGTTTACTTCACAATGCAGTTTGAGCTGTTGCTAACATTTTGATTTCATGTTTTGTTATTATGATTTTATTTTGTTATAGTCTTGTTTATCTTGTAGATCATTGTAGAGTTGACATCCTAGAAATATGAAATCTGTCAATTGATTTAACCAACTTGACCAGTTTGACTGATATCATTTTAAACCATTTACAGTTTCCTCTTATCGATATAGAAATAATTTTAAATGTGTGGTGATTAGCTGCTGATTTTGTTCTTTTTCTTTTGTTTTTTATCTTTTGTTTTCTGTTTTGTGCCTTTTCTCCTCCTCTCCTCACGGATACCGCTGTCCCTCGTCCTTCGTTCCATCCGACCTCCATCATTTGTATTCCCAATACCTGTTGGATTGAATGATCACACACATAGCATGCCAGTGCAATGGTCACAGTACGTGCCCTAAAAATTCGTCTGATTGTGGCTTGTGCGAAGACTACACAGAAGGTGCGACAATTTTCAAAAGCTTTTGTTTTGTAGTTTTTGTTTTTATAGTTTTTTTTATAATTAATGTTTTTTAGCTTGATTGTTTTGCTTGACTAATGTAAAGATTATGTATTCTTGTCTTGAATTGAAGTGTTATGGATAATTTTAAATACTTTGATGTTAATACAACTTCTTTGTTGAAAGAAAAGTAAGTAAGAATAGTAACATTGGCCATTGTTAAATCTGTCTGATACATGTACTGTACATTATATGTATGTCATAAAGCCAGCTAAACTGGAATTGAAATCTTTAATTATTCAGTTCTCTTTTGTTGCAGTTCCAATTTTGAGACATCTAGATTATTGTGTTGATGAGACATCTGTAATGTATGTTTTACATGATTTAAAGGTGATATTTATGTATTCCATTTGTTGATCTAAGCAATACAAGATATACAACAAAAAACAACAATAAAACGAAACCAAAATGTCTTGAGAATTATGAAATTGCATTTATTGGAGCACAATGTGTATGGAGGTATTTAAGTTTTCATACTCTTATTAATCTCTGGAATGTGATTTGAAACCTTTTCCTCTGTATCAGTAAGTCACTGTTCTCTCCATACTGTCTATCTTTAATATTATATTTGTAGCAATCAAAACTATAAAAAAAACACACACAAACAAACAAGCAAAACATTTTTTGTTTCAAGGGAAATTCAATCCTGATAAGTTTTCCTTAACAAAAGCAGAAATATCTAATAAAACAGGAAATTTGAAATAAACTTGGTTATTAACTGCATAATAAAGCTATGCATATTGGATTTTGAAATGTTTATAACTTTTAATCTTGCTCAAACTTTCAACAATCTACATGTACCTCTTGTTTTCTGATTTAAAACAAAATTTCAAAGGTTGAACTGACCTGCATTTAAAACAAACTGATTATATTACCATGTCCTGTAACTTCTTGCTTATGCAATTAAACTTTGAAACGATTTGTATTAGTTAGCACTTATAGATGAAAGCTTGCAAGATGACTTTTAATCTTATTTCATTTAAAAGTACCATTCAATACATGTACTTTGCTGTGAATTGTAGTCTGTACATGCAATTCCATTTTTGTTTCTTCATGGCAGGTTAAAGAAATGAACAGAGAGAAGACTAATATGGTCATTTTCAATAAATCATAATTAAGAAATTCTTTACCAACTTTGTGATCTTAGATATCCTTGTGACTTTTTAGTTAAGTTATTTCAAACAAGTCAATAGCTTGTAACTCATAGAATATTCAAGCTTTTACGACATGGCATTTTAAAATGTAAAAAATAATTTCAAAGATGATGAAGCCATTGTATAAACAAATTTCTGATTATTTTGTTATGGTTAAAAACAGGTATCTTTGATTCATGTATGTGAGAATATGGTACCTTTGCATGGATGGGTGTCTTTTCAGCTTTATCTCTGAGTCCAGCTGACTTTTAGGAAGTTTCTATTGTTTCATAAAACATACTGTGCTTTGATATGTTTGTATTAATTAACCCTATGGTCTCAACTAAGTTTGTTTGAAATGCAGTTTGCATGATTATTTTATATGTAGTTTAGAAAAATAAATTAGAAAATATAATTTACATCTTTATATGTTTTTTTTATGCAACCATTTGAATTTATAGGTATATAAAAACATTATGTTGTTTTTGTAACTATTATTTTAGTATTTTTAATGCATGGAGTAGAGCCCTAGTTTTTAGTTAAAAGAAAAACAGTATTATTTTGAATGTTCAAACTCTGCAGGAAAAGCTTTATAAAAATAAACTATGAAGTAACGAAAAATAATACAAATGCAAATTTCTGATGCAACAAATAAATTCAAATAAAAAATATGTTATGGTTTATAAATCATACAGATTCTTTTGTACTATAATTTGTACTTTTTTCTAGATTAAGTTCAGTAAAAACTCAACACCTCTTGTTACTATTATTATAATTGTTATTAAGAGTTCATCATAACCTGTGCATTGAAAGGAAAGTATCAATGAAATCCCTATTAACCTCCAGTCTTCCATCCCGGTATCCTCCCTTTGCCATCCAATCCATCATTCCTCTCTCTCTCATCTTTCTTGCAGGTGAAAAGTGTGATACATGTCAGCTTGGGTACTATGGTCGGCCACAGAACGGGGGCGAGTGTAACCTGTGCTCATGCAACGGTCATTCTGATATATGCCATCAGACCACTGGTAATTGCTACTGTGATGCAAAGGGAGTGACAGGAAGCAACTGTGATAGGTAAGGTTAAAGGTCAAAGGTGAAACTGTATATGATTTGAGAATTGAAACTGTATGTGAGGTCCAAGTGTATGTTAAGTAAAAGATGTATAATTGATGCATTTGCACAGTAAATCTGTGCACAGTTTATATCCACTTTCTTTATATATAGGTTCATGATTCACATGAAAATTGGAAGAAAAAGAGGCATTATAATCCTCAAATTACCAATAAGATCTGTGTAAACTAAGAAAGGTTACTGGATCATTTATTCTCTCTAAATAGATACTATTTCTTATGAATTTGTTAAGACCCACATTATGCTATTCTGAAATATACACCACAAAAATTTATCAGTGAAAAGAAAAGCACAAGTGTTGCCACTTTTATGAGGGTCGGCTGACTGACTCAGCTCTTCAGAATATTATTTCCTGTGATGACACTAACTTATCGTTCATCTTTACTTTCCTTATCAACAGATGTGAAACCAATGCTAAGTACTATGGAAATCCACTAAATGGAGGTTACTGTTATTGTAAGTATGATTGCAAATACATGTATCAGACTAATATACTAAAGGCGCAAGGGCCTATAGCAACATGTAATCTCAATGCTTCAAGGATTGATAAAAATGTTCTTGCATACATTTATGCATACACATACATATAAATTACAAGCAGGACCTGGTATAGTAAATAATAATTTTAACGTTTTACTCACCAATGTTAGCCATTTCAATTTTAACAACTGCTCTTCCTCCGTGCCCTGCATAACATAATATGTTATAATTACCCTCCTCCATTCTTAAATGCCACACGCCTGGCTAGAAAGCAACATTTCCATTTTTAAAGTTTTTGGTGTGACTCGCCAGGAATCAAACCTATGAGGCAGATGCTTTAACCAATAAGCCAACATGTCCAGTTTGACATAAACAGCAATGGTCAGATGTGTATTAAATCTCCTTACTTTCTTATTTTCCAGACAAACTCTTGATGAATTGGCAATACACCTTCAATCTTTCTGATGAGGAGGATAAAAACTACACCAACATAGCCATGATGACTTCCCCAAACAGTCCAAACAGAGATATAGAGTTTATCCTACGTGTCGATAGACCAGTCTACCTCAACATAACATTTACCGCAAGTAAGTTGTGCAAGATACAAATAATACTAATACTCAGTTTTTATATACCACAGATTACAATTAATGTCTTAAGTGCTCTGTCATTATTCCCTGGCCATGCTAGGCTGCCCTAAGGAGCTCCCAAAGCATTCAACAAATTTCTACCTACTGAGATTCATTACCTCATTTGGGTCAAGTCAATTTTTAGGACTCTTGCTTTGGTCATTCTCCTTTACAAGTCAGAAAGTTATCCCTGGACTCCATCCTATAATTGATTCTTAATTCTATGCCTAAACTCAACACCATTTTACTACCCTGACCCTCTGTCTGCGATGACATAAACACAGAAAATTTGTTAACAAAATTAACAAATATTGAAACAGAGACATTCTTATAAATGAGTAGGATGGGGGGCCCGTTGTCCGGACACTTAAGCAGATAAAAACATCACCTTTTGCTCTCGATTTTCTCAAAATTTGTGCAGTAAATAGCAAAAATATTTGTGAACATTTGTGCTTTGTTATATTGTCTGATATTATTTTCAATCAATTAATGAAATACTGATCACAAACTCCTAGAATTGCCGTCTTTGTCCGGACAAACAACCCGTCCGGACATACAACAACTGGGTATACATACACCACATTACATGTATATTGAAATATGATCAAGCCTGTCTTCTTTCAATCAAATGAATGGATAAAACAAATGTCACTCTTTTCCATGTTTATTTGATTACTTTGTAAAGCCTTGATTTGATTCATTCATGCTCTATTGATATTATTGTTGTGGTTCAAGTTTATATACCATTTTCAACAAGGCCATATTTATGTGAGACCACTGTAGGTTACGGGGCTACTTTAAATAAAATACAAGCTACAAATCAATCAATTCATGAATAATTCAATAACACATTGATGTTTGTCTTGTAGGAGACTCGGAAGGTGAACAGTCTGTGATTGACGGGATGTACGTTGAGGCCACTTACAGGCAGAAGCTATCCCGTTATGATTATGACTTCACCTCAGAAGGCAACACTACATTCTACTTCTACCTCTCTAACTTCACAACACCCATGTCATTTGAGGTCAGGGACTTTCTTTTCTTCAAATTTAATTTAACGGAAGTTAATAAATATTGTCTATTTTCCGTAAAAAATTTTTACTTTAGAAAATCTATGATACCGTAGACATGCCAGAACTCGGCCAGCAAAGAAACAGCGCAATATGAAAATAAAATAACACTTAATTTCTGCCCTATTTGTAGGTTACCATTCTCCTTTCAGTCTATGTATTGTTTTGACACGATTTGGGCAAAAATTCAGTGTTATTTTAGTTTTAATATCGCGTTGGTACTTTGCAGGCCAAGTTCTGGCATGTTTACGGTAATCTACATTAATAATATTTTGAGAGTAAATAAAGTGCAGTTTCCATCATGCATAGTTCTCAGATTTTCAATCTCAGGCTCAGTCAATTTTAGTATCAAATTTCATACTATCCCAATACAAAACAAGCTTTAAAAAACATCAACAGTAAGCAAAATATTTAACAAAATAAGTGAACACGTCTGAAATATAGTTTCACATCAAAATATATGAAACATGAACAACATTGATATATAAAGCATAATCTACTACCCACACTCTCTACAGTATAAGCCCTTGACCATTCCCTTTTCTAGTTTCCCGTCATTGATATATGTTACATATATACATATACATGTACATGTATACACCAATATTGCATTTTGACACTCTTTCTCTAATTTATTTACCCCATGTTATATTGGTTTTACCCCCTCCCTTCCTCCAAATTATATACATACCCTATTAAACTCTGGCCTGTTTGCAAATTTCCCCTTTAAATATTGAAAAATTAAAAAATAAAACAACGTTAAGGGCTGCATGATATTTTATTTCACTCTCTTGTCAAAATATTGTCAAAATAATGAGAGAAAGCTAATTTTGTGTCAAAATGCTGCAGAAAATGATGTATTTGTAGATAAATGTATTCTGTTGAATATGTTTTGCTCTATACAATTTAACAGGTACAATCATGTATATTTTACATTCATCTATTTTATTTTTTAGTGTTCCTGATTTACAAAGTACATGTGTGCTGTTTATTGCAGCTGAAAATGAAATGATTGCATGAAAATCATTTATACTTTCTTCCTCAGTGAAATTGGCAGGCCTTCGCAGTGGATGTCTAAAATTTTATTTCAAACATATGCTACTAATGGATTTAAAAAAAAGTGATGATGGTTTCATACAAGGAAGATTTTATTATTGTGGTTTTATTCATGAGTTTAGATAGCCATGTATGGCTTAGCATCCTGTTTACAGACGATGTATATCAATTGATCTTCATATATTTTCATCTGGATTTTTAGTAGTCTTGACGTTCTTTGGTGTATTTTCACCTTTCCTGCTTGTTTTCTGTCTCAATTGGGAAACAATGGTGATAAGTTGTTCCCTGCTGGATTAGAAAGAAAGATGGCTATTTGCAGCTGAAAAAGTTTCTTTTTATTTTCTTAATGTCGTTTTGTGTACTGTATAAGTACATGTACATGTAGCTATTCACAATCTTTATATTTCCAGTATTTTGGGTGTATTATAGATCTCAAATTTTTTTTTTATTTAGTTCTTGTAAATGAAATAGTCCTCTAGGTTTTGGTGCAGGTTATCAAGCTCATTTGTTGGAGTTGTATTGTCATGAATTAACTTTTCCCCTTGCTGCACAAAATAAATGTTTAATATAGAATAATGTACTACAGTGTACATGTAGCTTTAATAAGAGTATGGTCCTGCTGTTTCGTCCGCCTCATAATCGGGAGGTCATGGGTTCGAGCCCCGGCCGCGTCATACCAAAAGACGTTAAAAAATGGTAGTTGCTGCTTCCCTGTTTGGCGTTCAACAAGAGGGGGATAGAGCAATGTCCTTCTGGCGCTGCTCAGCGGCTGCCGGGCCCACAAGAAAAGGGGCAAAATAAATATCCGTTTCGGACAACAAAATTTGGAGCATTTTCATTTCATTTCATTTTTTCATTTAAAGTCAATAAGTCAACCTTTTCACATTATTATTTTTTTTTAAATATCATTTTTTAAATTTAATAGTATTTCTAGACACCTCACAAGGTTATGAGTATCTCAGGATACTGTCTTACCCCTATGGAACATCGAAGAAATTTCACTGTAGTGTCTGTTAGCCTTGATTTTTAAAATCACCCGGATGGGTTATAAAATAGTTGTATCCTTCCGTAGTATGCTTATTCAAGATAAGAAGATATAGCCACAGTATTTGTGTGGACTCTTTGATACATTCCTTTCTAGCCATCTCTCTTCTGTAGTTATCTTCCTCTTTGTAGTTAACAATATATACTTTCCATTTGTCTCATATCTAAATCTTTCTAGATATCTCTCTTCTCCAGATATTTTCCTCTCTTTGTTTCAACCATGTATACTATCCATTTGTTCCATTTGTAAATCTTTCTAGCTACAAGTACCTCCCCTTCTTCAGTTATTCTCTGTGTAATGATAGATACTCTCCGTTCGTTACATATCTAAATCTTTCTTGATATCTGTCTTCTCCAGTTATCTTCTTCTCTCTGTTTCAACCACAAACTGTACTTTTTCTTCTCCCGTCATTCTTCATCTTCCCCACTTCTATTTTCATTTTCCAATGAGCTTACATCATCACCTGCAGCAAGTTCTCACTTTGCCAAATATTTAGGTCTCTTCTGCGTTGTCCCAAGCTGAGATGCAAACAGAATCCATCAATGTGAACAAGTCCTCAGATGCTAACACTACGGAAGTTTGGCTGCCTCCCTATCGTGGGAGATCTATGTTTACGTTGACCGTCAGTGTACTGTCCACGATCATACTTATTTCATGCATTGGGTCTGTGGCCAGAATATGTTGTGATATGTACCGCTGCCGTCGTCCGGGTAACCGGGTAAGTCCCGGTGGTCATTATCCGAGAAGGTGGCTGTTCCCATTAACAATGCTTTGTGACATAGTGGCACACTGATCCATATGACGTTTTTACCGGTATTTATTTTTTTAATTTTTTTTTTTTCATTCATCTTTCTCCCCCACTCGCAGACCACCTGTTTAATGTTTCTATTATTTATTACCCCTGTCCAGAAACAGATTATGTTTCTGCCCAAAACACATTACTCAATACTTTAACATAAACAACATGAATGACTCCTCGGCTTCTGATTGACCATGTCCAGTCAGCACATTCCTTTAGTCTTCCTTTTCTATTGCCACACCCCTTAACAATATACCCACTCTGATTGGTCAATAACTATAGACCAATCAGAACTCTTAAACTTTTATCCCACTGCCCCAAACCTTGCTGATGGTGAAGTTTCTCCATCCAAGGAGGAGTTCGACTAGTGACCAGCTTCGAGCACAATCACCTTTAGACTTGCTCCATTTAGTGATTGTATATATGTTCATCTTCATGAACTTATTGGAATAAATGCTCATCACTTTACACTTTAATACAACTGTACCTCTTCGCATCATTTATGTGTGAACATAGTAAATGTAGAAGATCCCTTACTCGACAGTATGGTATTTCTTGTGTTACATGGTTGACCATTTTATTTGTTTCTCTGTCTCTCTCTGCTTTCTTCTCTTCTCAAGCTCTCTCTCATTTTCTCTCCTCCTTCATTCATTGTCTGCTCTTTTTTGTTTTTATTTTGTTTTTGTTTCTTGCTTCTGTATCTTTTTTCCTCTGTTCTTTATCATTTTTGCGTTTCTTGCACTTTACTCCATTTACATGGCAGGCATGATTTTTCTCCGCGGATCCGCGGATTTCCGCCGATTTTGAAATTCTAAAAAAAAAAAAAAAAAAAAAAAAATTTTTTTTTTTGCATATACATAGCGAAAGTGTTTTCATTGTGTATTCTGGAAATATTTTCCGCTCTCACTGTGCGTAGACTTGGAAAACGAGATTGATTTGACGAAGTTGCAGCCAAAGAAATCGTTAATTTTCTATACCTAAAGTTGCAAAATTTTCTGCAGGAGGGGGAACCCCCCCTCCCGAACCCACACCCAGGAAGCTCCCTCACTGGTAGCAATTTTCCTCTTTTTTGAAATTTTCCTCTTTTTTTGAAATTTCTCTGTCTCATGCCTGCATGGTTAAATGGCACCATTTCTGCACAAATACAAATACATCTTTCGTACTGAATGTGTAAAAAGCTTATTTAACCTACTTGTACATGTATGTGACAAACTGTATACAAATTTAGTTTATACATGTAGATGTTTTCTTCTTTTTCCCCCTTTTTTTAGCCAAATGAATAAACTTGTGCATTAGTCTTGTGATAATTATCAATGCATCTCCTTTCTAATACATTATGCATCATCGTCCTACATGTAATTGTAAATATATTAAATGGACTCTGCCTTATACAGAGCCGAGATACAGAGTTGCAGTTCATCCTATCAAGTACAACATAACAACTACTTTTTTTTTAAATGTTATTAGAGTTTAGCAATAGATTGATGTTAAGCCCTTTAGTAGTAAATAATATCCTAATAGTTAAGATTTAGAATGAACCCTATTAATCAGACATACTAGCAAGGTGTTATACAAGTAATTGAGGCCTTCCCAAGAATTACTTGACTTCATCATTGTGTATGAGATGGGAGGCTAATTTATTTAAAAGGCACTTTTCCTCAAGTTTAAACATACAGCATCACTCAAAGAATAGCCATTTTATCACTGTCAACCATTCCTATTTAGCAAGAATTATTCCTAAATTTCAGCTTTTTTCCACTCTAATGTTCCAGACCAAAGATTCCTCCTTTTTTCTGCAAGGTTTGTGTAAAAGTATATAAATACTCTCTACATGTATTCCTTATTTTCATATAATAAAATACTTCTTAATTGATGACATACAATGTAGATATAGTTGTCTTCTCCAAGGGTTGGTAGCCAGTTGGGTTTTGTATGTCCTGCCTTTCCTCTGTCTTTATTCTGATACGAAGGTTATTCTACTCTCACAAGGTTTGTTGGTAAATAATAGGATTGAACACACAATCCCTTTGATACATCCTAGTATCGTACTACTTTGTTGAAGAATATCCATGTCTTTGTCAAAGCTCTCAAAATTGTATGTGGATTGTGGCTCTATCTATCTGCTGAGTGCTTCCTGGTAAGCTGTTCTTTTGAATATAACCGAGCACAAGTCAACTTTACAAGAGAAAAACCATTTCTGATCAAAATAAATATTTTAAAATGAATATATTTACATAATATACATGTTAATAATTATAATGCAAACAAGTTCTTCAACTTCGGTTCTTTCAGGTTGTTCAGATGACCGTCTTTCCATACCTCTCATTAGACTAGGTGTGGCATGATTCTTCTTTCTCTAGATCTTATCAGAAATTTCTAAATGTTTGTCACAACTAAAAATTCCTGACTTTGAGGACGATTCATTTGATGCATAATGACGGTTATTGGGAGTACCATAAGTCTGTGGTGTTCTTTAGGATAAAGTCAAAATAGTTATTATATCCATTCTTCATGGGAATCCTCTGTGGATACATGTATATTGTAGCTTGTGTTCTGAATTTTTGATCAGGGCACTGGAATTGCTCGTAATTGCTTCTGTCAAGAACTCTTTGATGATCTGTATACTTCCTATAAATTCCACCAAACAAAAAGGTCTGCACCTTGACATCCCTCGCTTGTTGAAGATTTATTTTTTGAATTATGCACTGTTAACAGATCTGCGTGCAAACAACAGAGTGTGTCTCACAAACACCATACCCAGATTACCCAGACTACTATCCCGATGATACAACCCCGCAAGTTTTTCTTGTTCTCTTTGCGGTGGCCCTGGTTGTCATGGTTTTTGTTATTCTGTTTTCCTGTGGATTGTTTGTTGGCAAGTTTTGCTTTAACTTGCATATTCGAAGGCAGGAAGAGCGGGTAAGTGCATCTAAGAAAGGAGGTCATTTTAGTGAGTTCTTTGATGCTGGTCTTCATTAGATTCACGCTTCCACTGACTGTAGTTTGCTTCTACTGACAAATGTAGAAAATTATCTGTTGCAGGCGCTATTAACATCCACTCCTATTGTACGTTATCCCTCCCTTTCTCTCTCTCTCTCTGAGCTACTTTTTGCATACTCTTTTCAGGTGTGACTTGAACAATATTGTGGTGTCCAAACAGATATTATAAGCTTCAGACAGCGTATAGTCAAATGAGATGTCATTTTGCTGTCAATTAAAGTGTCAAATGTAATGCTTGGAATCGCAGCCACCACACGAGCAGTACTCAACCTTAATAGCAATTTCTCATATCGCTGGAAATAGCTTGATGTGAGCACTAATAAACAAAATCATTATCCTTAAGCCTTTATTGGTGATATATTCGATTTATATTCTCTTCTTGTGACTAATACTCTACTCTTGTACTAACTGATACATCTATCATTAAAGCAGGTGTTTATATTCATGTACAACTGTCATTCAAATGGTAAAAAAAGGAAATATCCACAGTCCTAATTTGCTCATGGTAGCATGGTAAACAAATATTCAATGCTGAAAGATATAATGTACATTCTATATAGACAAAGAAGCCTGGTATTTAATTCTACAAAAAAACATGGTAAAAGGATTTTGCTTTCATATTTACCTGCACTATAGGTTGGAGCGGGGTGACATAACTTCCACTTAATAGCAGCCCTTAGGTCTAGAGTGATGAAAACAAATTTCAAAATGATTTTTCACCACCAACAAGACATAAATCTGCGGCAATGCGCTAGTTTGATGCCCCAGCCAGAATCTGCAAATGGGATTTTCTCTTCATCGGCTGCAACGGTAGATTCATTGTTGTCCATTACCCTATGAATGAAAATACCGGGGTTACTGCTCCACCGATACTTTCTGAGTAAGAGAAAGTGAGGTCATATTGGAGATAATCATTTTTCTTGCAGGTCTGTAATTAATTTATCAAGCAGGTCTAGAATTACGTTGCTCATGAAATGTACTGTATGAAATATTCCTTTATATACATACTTGAAATTCATCATTTTATTTTCCTGTTTACAATTTTAAGTATTCTGATTGTTTTCTCTCGTTTTCCTGAAAGAGGGCCAGTATAAAGGGGGGTATTTTATAAAAATATTTCAGCTTTACCTTTCAGCATATTTTATTCAGAGTGAGCAATTGCTAGAGGTCCATTTTAATAGTACATGTATCGTAAGAGTTTGCCTTTGCTCAAGGTGTTTAATAATTGTGCACTCCCAAATGACTTCCGAACCTATTCGCAAATGATAAAGGTAAACATTGCGATGCGAGTTGATCACTGATCTGTCGGATGAGATGGTCTTAACCTGAATTCTGCCTACCCCAGGTTCCTTTGCAGTACAGTGGTGACTTTCAGGACGTCCTTGAAGCCCTGATAGTCTTTGTATCATGCATGGTTCTCCTCCTTGGTATCATGACGTTCACCTGGCGTATCTACCAACATCTTGAGATACGCCGCCTACGACAGGTAGCGTAACTCACCGTCTGGCAATGCATTCTGGGTGCTTGCATGGCACGTTTCTTCCCCTGGGTTCCAGATTTATTCAGAGAATGTTATCCTGCACAGCATTTATATCAAGGAATTCTTCCTGACCTTACTAACATTTTTTTAAAAATATATTCAACTTTGATAAATAGCACAATCTAATCAAATGCATGGTTTGACAAATACAAGAGCATTGCTCTGATGTTCGTATTTAAAAGCGTTTGTTTTACCCCCAGCAAGTTTAAATATGATAAATCTTTTATTTTGCCCCCTCCTGTTTTTCCCCTTATGCCTATTTCATACGCTAACACATCAGGTTTTATATGTGGACATTCAACCCGAGCTCCTTCATTACATAGCGGCAGCACTTGGTGCCTTCATTGTTACACTGCTCCTCTTTTTTGTGGGCGTTCGTATTCAAACTTGTTTGGTAACGCGCCGTGACCGGCAGGTAAGCCCCCCCTCTCTTCTGGAAACATCCTCGGCAAAGAGGAGTGGGTATTTTGCTGTATCCATGAACTGTTGACTGGTGTTACATTTGCTTCTAAGAAGTCCTAATCATTGCCTTTTGTGCTTTCTGGGTAACCTTTGCACATTCTTCTCTCTCTTATAATCCTATGCACATAACCTTATTTTCTGGTGTGGTGTGATATTTTTTTTTTTTTTTTTTTTAAATAAATATTTTGTCACCACTAACTGGTTCATGTTTTTTTTTTCTTTTCTGTTGCAGATATGTCATGTACTTTTAAAATCATCAGCACTTGCAACTATATAACCCACTCACTTCTTTCTATTATGTGGCTGTGTCAAGTCACTCTGGTTGAAAGTAGCAGCAACTTTTTAAAATATTTTTTCCTCCAAACTATTCCTTAAGTTTCATGGGATAAAGCCTCTACCAGTGCAGCCATTGACTCTGCCTCTGATCATACCCAAATAACCACTAGAAAAAAGGATAGATAGAAACAAGAGAGACTGCTAAAAAAAACACCAAAACAAAAGTTATTCTTTCCCATGTAGAATTTAATTCTTTCCTCTCGGGCATTAGCAGGTAATGATCTTATCCCAAATATAATGCATTCATATTTTTCTTATCATTCCTGAAGTCTGTACAAAATGGAATTAGATGACAGACATTTTTTTTTCCCTTCATTTTCCCCCATTTTCCCCCATTTTTATATCTTTTTGTTTTTTGTTTTTCTTGCCCCTTTTTTTATGGGATTTGGTGTGCTACCAACAGGTGATCATGCTCTATCCCACGCTGATGTTCACCTTGCTCCAGTTCTTAATAGTCTTCTTCAGCTGTTTTCTTTTCTTCCTACTCTTCTTTGTGCTCGGCTGGAAGTTTAAGCAGCGCTGCGATGCTTTCAGAAACCGACAGGTACGTTCTTCAGCGTCACTACAGTCGAGGGGTTCATTAAACCGTTCGCCGACCTTGTCTTTCTCCTCTCTGGAGAGCTGGAACTAATTGTTGCCTGGCCGTCGTCTTTTGTGGCCTTTTTTTTTTCTTTTTGCCGTCTATTATATGCATGCAGCATGCATCCAGTAGATCACCAGACTGCTTTTGATTTTGGTTCTCCATATTCGATCCCCTTTCCCCCTCCTATTTATGATAACTGGCTTAATTCAACCTATGATTTCGATTTCTACTCCAAGCTGAGATTGTTTAGTTCTCTCTTCTTTTTTTTTTGTGGTTTTTGATTTGTTTCTTTCTGATCTGATAAGGATTAGAAATTGCACCCTGCATAGAATGATTTGCATGCTGTGAATTGTTTTGTTTCACTCCTAATTAACAGTGCCATTCTGAATCGTTCATCCCTTCCCCTGTGATAGTTGTTTGTAATTGGTGCATTTTTGTTTCTCTTGTTTTTGTTAATGATTTAAAATGGAATGGTGGAATTGTGCTGTTCATGTTGTATGTTTGTGAGTGTATACCAAATGATCATCATACAAATACTAAATCACAGACCAATGAAACAACACTACTCATCAAAACCTGTAACAATATCACACATACAAAAATAGGCCTGTATACTATTCTATAGGTCGTCACAAAAACCTCAGGATTGTATTGATTGATAACTTCCATGTGTACTCGAGAATTGGAGGAGTTCTCTCAAAATTCTTCTGTAATTTGCTTCTGCATTCACTGATTTAACTCCTTTTTTACATGTTCAAGTCCATACTTCTCATCTTCCCTTGATTTCATCTTCCCTCTTTTGCCCAACTTTTTCAAATGTAATTCTAATAAAATTCTTAACACTCACATCATGTGATGATTTATTTCAAAACTAACAATTTTGTTTCTTAATGTCTGCGAATTTCTCAATTGTACCCCTCTCTTCTTCTACCATTGTCTTTCACATCTTTCTTTTCTTCTTTTCCAAGATACCATCACTCTGCCTCACCCCAATTTTACTGGCTACTTTTTGTGTACATAACACTAATTTCTTTGTCGAGATTCCTTTCTCCGTATATCCAAATCCTTCGAAATGTCGTATAATTGTTCCTTGTTTCCTCATTCTTGTCTCTTCATGACAATTTAAGGAGGTTTGTTGAATCCTCTTGGGATTACCATAGCCCTCTCATCCTAATTTACAGAAAATATCTTCTCAAAATGTTCCTCCTTTTCTCAAAATATAAGATATGTTTAGGAGCTAGCCTAGTGGATGTACCTATAGCCCTGAATCTGTATTGTTCCCTTTGTCCCTCTTTGGCCCCCTTAGATAGCCCAGTACCACCCGCTCCTTGACTGGGTGACTGTCCTGGTGGCCTTTTTTGTCTGTTTCCTATCTCTCCTGCTGATATTTCTGGCGGGCCTCAAGATTAAGGACCGATATGACCGCCATCGCCGTGTTACGGTGAGTGTTGAGTGTCCCGCTTCCCACCCATGGCATTCATCGTAACGTATAGTCAAGCCCATGCAATAATCAAAGAGAACATTTTAGGTTAACATCCGATCAGCCTAATAACCAATCTCGTCTTATCCCATTTTCCCTCCATGATTATTATGATGCCTGTTAAATCATTTTAGTTTTGTCTCATAAACACATTTATGCACTGCTTCATACTAGGGATGTCATGCAACCCCCCTGGTCTGATATAAACCATTCAGAGTCACAGGCAAAGCAAAAATTATGTGAATGACTCAAATAAGAAAACTTGTAGAAGCTGAAATTGTTGCCAGTCAGTCAATGCATAAATATTATTCTTCCACAAAAGGCTATTTATAGTTAATGAAAACATCACAAAGATCACAAATATAAAAACTTTCAAATTTCCCTTTATTAGTCGCATGTCCAGTGAATAATATGTATGCTGGTAAATGCTAGTCTGCTTTGGAAGACTAGGATTCATAAATATTTAAACTCATTTATGAAATAATATGGCCCGATGGGATAAGTCCAGATGTGCATTATTCAACATGCTTGTAGGCCAACCAAACTAAACTATAGGTAACACAGGTGAACTAACATCAATTTCAACTTTGCAAAAATAAACACATTCTTTCTACCATGAACTCATTCTCATTGATTCCATGACATATGCTTTGGTGACAACTGCTCTGCTACATGTATACAGTCTGTGTCAAAAAAAAATGGTACAGTCGGGGAAAAAATCATTTAGGTGTGAAATCTTTTCATATAATGCGTCTTTGTGGTATCAAATTAAAGCCAAAAGATTTTTCTTGCTGATGCTTTTTGTCCTGTATAATTTGCTTTTGTAAAACAAAAGTTATGCTAAGTTTTATGTGACGAGGAACAAATCGAAATTACGCACGTCTATTGTTCTGGAGCGCCGAATTCACGGTCATTATGCGAAATCATACACAAAGGCATGGGATGGCGTGCGAAAAATGGATTATTCTAGATTGTAGAAAATTAGTCATATCTCAAAAAATACTGCACCAAATGTGATGAAAAAAATTGCAGAAGAAAGTCTGATTTTCTAGCTTTATGAAAATACCAAACAATTCCAGGTTGTTAATAATCTTCATACTATAAAAAAATGTTTTCCAACTGTACCATTTTATTTGACACAGACTCTATACTCCTACACTAATCAAATGAATAAACTTAACCCAGAACTTAACACTAAACCCTACCCTAAATCTAACCTTAAACCTAACTTAATTGTCAGAGGAGCAATTGTCATGTCATCATCTCACCAATATCATTAGAGTGCTCTTTTTGGAACACTCTAATGCTGGTTTATTTCTTGTCTCATTCATGTTTCATCAGAGCAAGAAGGAGTTCTCTTGTTGATATGGTAGCAAGGTCTTTGGTTTAAAAAAAAATTGTAATAATAATAAGTTCCCAAAGATTTGCTTTTGGGTTTTCTTGCGTGTTCTTTGAAGAGAACCGCTCCTCAATTCCACATAATTTGTGATAGCTTTGAGTAAGATTTCTGCTGCAGTTATGCAATATCATTCCACTTCAAGCTACATGTATCTTGATATGAGTGATACCACAAAGAACACTTTAATGGTATGGGTGAGATTGAGGTCTACATCACAAAATTTGCCAGTTTAATTTGAGTGCGACATTGAATACCATGACATCGTAGTAGTTTTAAAATTTGTTACAATCCTCTCATTTGTCTGCCATATTAATTCTAGTGTCCCATAATAATCTAAATATACAATTTATGTGGTGTTCGTACAGATGTAAAGCTATCATCCCATTAAAAGATTAAAAAGTGTGATATACAGTGTATACAATAAAATAGGATTTTTTTTTTTTTTTTTACAATTTTTTTTTTGGATCACTTTTCTTTGATGATATTGGGAGAAATAGTAAAAATATATAGATTTCAGATTTAATAAAGTAGTAGATAAAAATCTGTCAATAATGCATCTTGTGCTCCAAAAAAATGAGAATATAATACATGTAGGCTGAATGCAAGCTTGCATGTCTTACATGTATGAACAATTGATTTGCAATTTTGTGCTTGTCTAATTTGCTTATTGCTTTGATTTTTTGGGGGAGGGGTGTTCTCATTGCAAATGGAAACTTTGTAAACAAATACAAGTTTATCATGAAGCTAAAGTACAAGACAATACATTCTTTTTTTTTCTTAGAAAAGACCAGTCAAATTATGTTATTTCCATGTAATACCTGTGTATGTGGGGACATTTTTTTTATTAAAGTGTTGTGCCTTTCTCCGTGTGAATAATTTGTTCCTCATCAAATCATGTTCAAATTCAATATAATTGTTTTGGAAAATACATTTGTCATATACACATCAAATATAAAAAGACACACATCACATGATACATACATGTATGTCATCCATTACAGCATATTTTGATACATCACAGTGGCGGATCCATGATTTGAAAAAAAGGGTGCACCAGGGGTGAATTTGTCTGATTTTTACACGTAATGTCAATGAGTGTTTTTCAAATTATAGAGGGGGCACATGTCCCCTGCGCCCCCGCCTGGATCTGCCACTGCATCACAAGGGCATTTCACCAGGCGTTAAAGCCCTGCTGCCTCTCTCTGCTGACAAACATTCATCTACATTCACCCCTACACATTTGTCTGAGATCATTGTGATTGTTCTTGTATGGACTTGTTAGTGTGAGTATAGACAAATTCGGGCTGCGTTTCATGGAAATGAGCCCTCTACGTGCCTGCCATATAGCTGGGGGCTTGTATGTCTGCGTGTATCTACATTTTCCTTTGTTACGCATACTGGAAGCCCCCCAGTTAGCTAATTTGCATAAAAAACAGCCCCCAAACCGAATTTGTCTATACATGTAGGTGAGTGTTGTTTGTACCCTTCCTTGAAATGAGAATCTAGCATTTATAAAAATGGAATATAAGAGTAGAACATTTTCAAGTTTTAATGTTTGAGTGGCCTCTGGCAGTCATTTACATTATCTCATAACATTAATGAGTGATTATGACCTAAAGGATAAGATTCAATGGTTTGTTTATGCAAGGTGGAGAACAAAGGATTATGGGGGGGGGGGGAGGGGTGAACTTTGTTATTTGCAGTCTCCCTTCTAGAGCACAACATATGCCCCAAATGAAAATTGCAAAAGTTACACACATTGCTTTTGATATGATAGAAGAGACTTGGATCACGTGAGAACTTATCCAAGTTTTGAATTCCATTGATATCCTCTTTTTTAAATTCAGGGCTCTATCTTGTTTTATTTATACCCTTTCCCTCCCCTTGCCTTATTTTCATTTTCTGTCTTTTTCTATTAAAAATAACTCTAAATTCCTTTACATTGTACCATACTTTGTAGCATATAACATAAATATTTAAAGAAGGGAAAACCCCATCTATTTTGTTTCAATATCTTCAGTGAGAGCTTTTCTCTTGTGGGATTTAATTGCAAAACTCAAAATGAAGATGGCAATACTTTCTATAATGGTAAAATGCATCAAATTATCTAGGACTTCAAATAACATCTGTACTTGATTTGTTTGTTTGTTTGTTTTGTTTTTGTGTTTTGTTGTTTGGGTAGTTCAGTTATGTTTCACATTTGTCTCTTCTTGCCTTTGTCCTTTTTTAAATGTGTTGTTGCATCGTATTTTTGAACTCATATCATGGTGTGGTCCTATTAATGCTGTAGTATACACTATTATTGCACATAATTAACCCTCTCATTACCATAGTTGCCTTTTGGCACCATAGAACACTGGTGACAAGGAAAACTGATTTTACTGCCATTTTGCAAGAAAGCGCCCTCTCTTGTTGAGTTATGTACTGTTGGAAAGCTGGAAATAGTAGTTTTCACATGGATGCAAACACTAAGGGTAATGTTGAGATATCTTTTTGAAAATTTGAAATGAAGTGAGAGAATTCAGTTTTCTTGAAAAAGTGCCTGGTAATGAGAGGGTTAAAATAATAATAAGATTTTGCATATTGCTGAGAAATCAATGTCTTTCACTTTCTATGATTTTACTAATGCTTGACACGCCGCCCACTAACATCCATTGATATATTTATTCATCGCATTGTAGTTTAACCCTCATTCGCATTTGACTAGACAAATCCACACAAATTAGCAACATCTATTGAGACTTGCATCTTTATGTGATATCTTGCAATGCATGTGCTAGATTGTAATGATTTTCATAATATATTTGTACCATCTTGCCAAAATGTAAGATAGTATACATGACTTTTTACTCTTGAAAAAAATTAGAATCACTTTTACTATGTTTGAGAAATGTTAGATATGAATGGTAGTCAAAAATATGTTCGTAGATGTTCTGTTTTGAATAAATTATCAGTTTAATTGACTTTTGTTCATCTACATTAAAAAAACATAGTAATTATTCAGTAAATGGTAACCAAAATACTCTGTGAATGATATTAATATCTTATTGAGTTTTACCCTTTTCAAAAGCATTTAGAATTGTCCTTCTTTTTTTAATCATAATAAAATAATGTTATGATTTTTCAGACATTGAGAATTCATGAATTGTTGCCTATCAGAGCCTTCTTGCTGGCAACTTTTATAAATTTATTGTAAAACTAATAATATGATGTGTGGTATTCTTATGTTTATCTCTTTGTTTTCTCCACAACCCCCCTCCCCTACTACCAATGTTCCTTGCAATGGGTAGCAACGGGCGGTTGAAATGGCCGTGATGGCTAGCCGACCTTTTGCAGCGGTCAATGTAGAGGTCAGCAAGTCGGCACCGCCAGACCTCGTCGCTGAGTGCCAGGTAAGCTAGCCACCCCCCCCTCCTTTTTTTTATAGTATACATTGCTACCTGAGGCATTAATGTCAGTGGAAGATCAGGCAGGGGCGCAGGGGATCGCGCCCCCCCCCTATAAGTTTGAAAACCGTCATTGACCATACATAATAATATCGAAAATTTCGTCGCCCCCCCCCCCCTCATCTGGCTGTGCCCTTATCCTGAAATCTGTAGCGCCACTGAATTTTATGCACATTTTTAAACCTGTTCTGTATCAAGCCAGCCTAGATGCAGGATGAAGAAATAAAGAAAATTTCTGTTGTTGAAAGGGAAGAATACATGTAGATGTTAAATGAATAAAGTGGATTAAAAAAATTTAAACAAAGTATTACAAAAATAAAATAAAGAGGGATTATGGAATAGATGAATAAGTTGATTAAAAATTGAAGCAAACTTATACAAATGAAAATACTGTTATAAGGAGGAAAAAATAATAATTTCTCTACATATATTTACATCTTGTGTCTGTTTGTATTCATCTTTCTTTAATTTTTTTTAACACAAAGTTATTGTTTGATGAGAAAGACAATCATATTAAGTATACTACTTTTTGTATTGTGTTTTTGTATTTATAGAATTATCAAGTACTAGCAGCATTAGAGCCTTGTAGTGACAACAAAGCTGGTATCATGACTGTGTTCCTTCAGCTACCTATGCCTGATGGAGAAGCGCCCCCACTGGGCCAGCCTCGATTAGCACTCGCGTCGGCCCTCGTTCAACTTAAACCAAAGAAAACGGAAATGAAGGAACAACGAGATAGAGAACGAGATCAGCGGGAGAGAGAAAGGGAAAATAGGGCGAGGGAAAGAGAGCAGAGAGAGAGAGAGAGAGAGCTGGAGATAGAAAACCAGAGACGACTACAGATGCCTGTAGCACCATTGGCAGTTATACCTTCTGATGATGCTCTATCAGTAAGCATGGGTTCTATAAGGGATGATGCAAGACACATACGGCATCATGCGGAGTATGATAATCCTGCAATGGTATAGCATTCCCTTCCATTAATTCCTCTGATTTCAAAATGTCAGACTATTTTTGTTAATAAGAAATATCATGACTTCGTATAGCTAACAGTGATGATGTATGATTTATTTTCGTATTATTCACAATAATGACGCATTTTCCAGCAATGCTTTGCCTTTTTACAAAGAAGTTTATTCAAATTTTATTTGTTTAGATTCAATCTATGAATTTTTCTTGTAAGAAGTATGTGTAATTACATGTAGTCTTGTTTTTAACATTAATTTGGCATTGTAAAAACTTCCATCTACATGTTTTACTATTTTATTATGTCAAAGCTGTGTTGACATCTGAGTTTGTGGTCATTTTATTTTATCACTCTGTTGTGTTAAATGTTTTAAGTAGTAGACATTTTATATGAAGATTCATGTATATGGGTACTCATAAATGTAGAGTAAACATCTGACATCTTGAAATCAGACAATTTTTTTAAAGAAGTCATATCTTTATTTCTAGTGCCTGATTTGTCCTGTATAGTATGTTGCCAATTTTTGTAGATTGTAAAAATTGAAGAATGTGTTTGCCATTGAAATACTTAAAAAATGATTTTATAGATTATAAATGATAACTGTGATAAGTTTTATCGACCAAATATGTAAGTTTAGCAAATGGTATATTAATTATGTAAAGAGAGGAATACGATTTGAGTTTTTTGGCCGACTCTTTAACTATGGATGGCACTTGGCCATGTGTTTTTACCTCTGATATGATTAATTGTGAAAGTGAATGTTAAAAAATCAAATACTTCTTTTGATTGTCCATCCTAAAATGAGGTGTCATCATGTCTTACTAAACTTACAAATTTAAGGATAAATTTCTCAGCATTTTTTCTTCATGCTAAAAACACTGACATTTTTAGGTACATAGTGGAGGGGAAAAGGAAATGCATAAAAGGAAGATGTGTATCTGATGGTGTTTTATGTACCGAATCAAGTTGTCTTGTGTGGAGGTTCTGCCAAAGTTAAGTTTTGACTTCCAAATGTTGGATATTTTATGTAAGGATGATTGTACTGGAAAGGAAATAATTTACATGTCCGTTCAGCATTAAGATTAACCAAATTAATCTTCTAAAGGTTCAATTCAGATCATTTGTATCTACATAAAAAGGAGAGCAGAAAAATAATTGGAATTATGAAGATGTGCAACGTTGTTTTTCCTAGATGTACAAGCATGAAAGAAAAGCAGGTAGTACATGCTGTATATTCCTCAACAATTATAATTTGAAAAATAATAATAATAATAGCGCATTTGTATAGCGCCATCTGTCTAGTTGAACTATTCCGAGGCGCATTGTAAAGCAGGTTGAAAGTGTTGAACAACATACATCATACATGTAGTTACAAACACATTCTCTTAATAAAAACAGATAAGAGGGACAGCCTGTGAGGCGCACACTCCAAATCTGCCATGTCAAAGTCAAAGAGGAAAGGATTGTCAATGCCAAACACACAGACAGTAAACAACAATTATATATTTTGATAATTATATAAAGAACTACAATCCACTCTTATTATAATGAGGTACTTGGGACCAAACCAAATAATTCACGATAACAATATCTTGTTGTAAAAGGCAGAGCAGAATTCTAAAGTGTAAATTATGAAGAAGTGCAATATTCTTTTTTCCTATGTGTACCAGCATTACAGAAAAAACAGGTATCACGTGCTTTCTTCAATTATAGTAATAATCACTCAAATACAGTCTACTCTAATTATAACAAGGTTCTCAGGACCAGACCAAATACCTTGTAACAAAATATTGTTATACTGAACATATGGGCTCATGTGCACATGTTTGCAGTTTGGACCTGGGGGGCATCTCATGAAAGGACTTGTCGGACGTTTTATCCGACAAATTGTTATAAGCTACTGAAATGCTTGCATCTGATTGGCTGAGAGCAAACTTGTCGGATAAAACGTCCGACAATTCCTTTGAACAAATGCCCCCCAGGAGCATCAACTCTTTATAAGAGAATCTTTTTGTATCTGTGCTTGTAATAATGGGAGTAGACTGTAACAAAATAATGTGAGAAACTGACTAGGACCCTGTTGCACTTTCCCTACAATGGTAACTAGCATGATAACATTGCACAATAGCCATTGGCAGCGATTGGGGGGGGGGGGGGGGTGGGGGCCCTCGATTTTTAAAGCTTAACATTTTTAAATTCAGTGATCAGCTAGTGAAGCTAATAAAGAGGCAAATGTATGTCAAATACAATGCTAAATGTTATTATAAGGCAAAATTTTCGGCTCGTGCTTTGCGCTCGCAAACATTGTCATTAGTTTCTGCATAATGTACGAAGTAAGTAATTCTATTTCCAACTTTGAATATACAAATTTATGTTATTTGGGACGTTTTATTCTGCTTGAGTGTATTATTAATTCACCTTCCGGTGTGTTTCCCTCCCCCCCCCCCCCCCCCCAGTCGTAACATGAAACCGCCGCCCTTGGCAATAGCCAATAAAGATGCAGTATTTTATGAAAGTTACAATTGATGGCAAAGTCACTATAATTATAGTAACTGTTTATACTGCTTATTCAAATCCCACTGGAATCCCTATTTTTGTTTGCTCATTTTTAAATGTACATTGAGAAACATCCATTCCCTGAAAAGATGATAACTGTTCCTTAATTACTGGGGGAAAAAATCTGTTTCACTGTTCCCAATTTGATGTGGTCTATATCTTATATGGATCTGAAAATGCTGCAATTAAATGTGAAGTCTATTTGTCAGAAATTTGTGACATCTAAGGAAATGGTATTGTTGTGTGAATAAAATGATAGTTGATGTTATATTTGTGTGGAATTTAAAATCTATTAAAAAAGACATACAGTTTAGTATTTCAGTGATAAAAGTATGTCAAAAAGGTAAAGATGACATTTGAAGTTGTAGTGGACCATAGATTTTCAATAATAATGGTAATAGTATTAATCATAAATCATGTATTTGTGGTACTCAATACTCTATCATGTTTCTATGGGTTTAACAAATTGATCATGATGATTTGTGATAAGACGTACATACTTTTAATAATAATAATCCTTGCTTATATATGTGTAGAACCTCGCACATCTTTATCGTAAGTGCTCTACAATTATGCAGGATAATTGCCTTGGCAACTAGATATAGCCTAAGACAATGCAAAATATTTGGCTTAACCCTAATACTCCCTGGGGAGGGGGGGGGGGCAATAATGGCTCCCCCCTCAACATTTTTCATTATAAATCTGCCGCGCGTAATTTTTTGACCTTTTTACTTTCATGTCTCGCGCAGCTTTTGAGACCAAATTTGTGATGTCCGGGTACGCAGTTACGAAATTACGCAACATTATGTAAGTGCATGTCAGACCCAAAATTGCTCAAAAACGTGATTTCATGTACAAAGTCAACACAAAATGTGTTTTCAGCTTAAATCCATAAATGAGTGATTATTTTTACCTTCATGGACAACAGTCATTTATTTCATGCTATTTATGGCTGAAATAATGTTGCCGATATATTTTGTTGAAAAAACAAAAAAAAATTAAAAAGCAATGAAATACATAAGAAATCAATCTTGGTACCAGAATTTTTTTCATTCACAATTGTTAGGAATGCTTTAAAGAATATTTTCACCAAAAATTAGCATTCTAGGAGCTTTATTTAGTGAATTAGAGCAAAAAGTATGATTTCATAAATAAATTAGCATAATTAATTCATATAAAATGAAATATATGAATTTAGTGAAATTCACCTATGCAACCGCGTAGATAACGTTATTCTCTACCATCGTGCAAAATTTCGCCGCAAACGCGTTATCCGCGGCCGAGATCTTAAGAGGAGCCATAATGACAAGGATCAAAATACCCCTGGAGTATTAGGGCTAAAGCACACCCATTTGGTTTCATCAGTCTCTAATCAGGAAACTCTCAGAACTATTTGAGGGCCAGTTAAAACCATTATTTTCAAATTCATGCCTTCTCTTTCTTTTTATGTTTTAATCTGTTTTAGAGGTCATTTTAATATTCTTGTGAAATTTCGCTTTGAAGATTTTGACACCAGAAATTTGGTATTTGATTTATGTTGATATTTTTTATTCATTTTTTTTTTCATTATTATTATTATTATCTAACATAGGCCTGTAAGAATATAACAAAAAACCCAAGGGTTTATGTGTGTGGTCACCTTAGCCACTGTACATTTATATTTACATTTTGACTGTAATTATATTGGCATGGAAATCTAAATACACAGAGTAATTTATGATTTTGTAATCAAATTTTATTAATGATATTCTGGATTTATATAGTTCTGAATACTTTGTAATACATTGTTAAACACTACATCTCTAAAAGCGCTAGAGTCATTATGTTAGCATACAGTCTGCGTCATTTGCAATGAAAAAAAAATGTTATTACTCAGATATACATATTCCAGAACCTTTACAGGTATAATTTATTCAGTACTAAAGATGTCATGATGCTTTTGCCCTTTTTTTTTTTTTGGCAGAAGTATGTGTATATATAGAGGCCATACAGATTATTTGTTTTTAAAAAAATGCTGTAGTGTTTTTACTTAGAAAATATTTTACCACTTCACAAGAATTTTATATCATGTACTAAATTTTACTCTCATGCTTGATTTACCTTATGTATGCTAATACCTTTTCAAATGCTTATTCAATTCATTTTGATGATGAACTGCATGTAGATTCTACTTAATTCGATTAATGCTGAGAATATTATTTCTTCAGGGTATTTGGTCATGCTTGACAGGCGCGGATCCAGAGACAGACTTTTACGGGGTGCAAAAAAAGTACATCCAATTTTTTTAACGTCACGCCAGGTGAGCCAAAAGGTACATCAAATTTTTTTCATGTCACACTAGAGGTGCGATAAGCGGGGGGATAATTTTTTTTTGGGGGGGGAGGGGCTCTGGCCGTGAAGAAGGTCACCATATATTATCTGTAGCGGTAGGGTTAGGTCGGTCCATGGTCCTAAGAAGTTGACAAGCAAAAAAAAAAAAAATTTAATTTAAAAAAAAAAGATTTTGCCAATTCTTACAGGGTGCGCCCGCACCCTCATTCCCCCCCCCCCCCTCTGGATCCACGCCTGCGTGACTTGAAATCTAAAAATTGCCATCACATGATTTCATTAATATAGGTATCATCAATGATAAATTTTAGAAAGTTCAAAATTTGTTTGGAGATGGGAATTAAATCATTCCAGTTTAACCATTCCATTTTCTTTCTTCGTTTTTTTTTTTAAAGCTGGGTTTGCAATGTTATATTATGCTTTGTATTTAGTTAAGATCATTTTCATGAATATCTGCATCACTTTCAAACAGTTAAATTGAGATCCAACGGGACATGATATTTATATTTGTTTGGACAAAGCGACTTCAATACTTTAACCTAGGAATTCTAGAATCATTCATTAAAAAAATTAAGACAACATTGGGATCCGACATACTTGTAGGTGACGTTTTAATCTGGACAGCTCAAAGCATGAGTTCAAGGACAACTACCCCCTGGACATTTACAACTTGACAACTGCCCCCCCCACGCCAAAAATCTACCCCTTACTCTGTACCTGAACATATTTCGCGGGGTCATTGTCCTGGGGGTAATTGTCCATGCTGTAGTGTCCTAATACGCAACACAATGATTATTGTATCCAGACAGACTCAGCACATACATGTACATAAAATTCAACATGAATCATATTTTCCCTGAATCTATGTCGAATCTCAAAGATTCTAAGGCCCGTTTTATGCACTGCAGTGTAGAATTAAAGGTTTGATCAGACGATACGATTGCATTGAAATTGTGTGATCCTATTGCTTTATTAAACCTGAACTTAGTTTATTTTAAAACCCATAACAGAATACAGGTTGTATGGTTTAAAATTGAGCTGTACAGAATAAGGGCCATACAGTTTGAAATTGAGCAGTTGTAGTAAAACTTACTTTTTTTTTTTTTTTTTGTGTGAATTCTACTTGTATATTTTGTGTGTAATGCTTTCTATGTTCAATGGTTGGTTTTCTTCATTGTAAAAATACCGCTAATGGAAGTAACAAGCTTTCATACCCAACAATTTCTTGAACTTCTTTTCCATCTTACTCACTGTTGCTTTATTTACTTTCATTCATGTAATTCATCCTCGCATTCAATTCATAATTTATACTCGGCGAATATTCTAGAAGCTTTTAGTTTTTATTATTTAAATATGACTGCCAATATACCTGCAAATTAGGAATAAGTTTTCTTCCGTGGAAGAATTTTATGTAATCGATGAAGAAGAGAAGGTGCAATCTATATGTGACAGATGATTATATATTGATATGAGATTTTAATATGTTACTGTCTGATGATGTTTTTAATGTAATAAATTGTATGCACAAAGAATTGTTTATCATGATGGGGAGAAATATCTATAAATATTGGTAAAATGAATGATTTAAATGAGAATGATGATCTTGAATAAAATATCACATTTTGGTGAAATATGACAATGCTTTCTGTGTACCATTTGCTCCTCTTTATTCTCTAACCTGTATATTAAAACCTTCCAAGGTACAAGATTTGGATAATTCCATGTTGTGTTGTAGGGGACATTAAGACATTTCACAGCTTTTCGACAAGCAAAAAAATTGTGATTGTGATAGTGATCCTCAAGTATTACTAGAAGGGGTACAAGAACCAAGACTTAGTGTGAGTGGGTTACTACACATCCTGTATAATAGAGGATAAAAATAGTAGACTGCATTGTTATACAGGTTGCAGAAAACACAGGGATTTTTTTTTTTAAAGGAACAAACATGGAATTACCCTTGTGGGGTTAGCTATGTCGGAAAGTGCTATTTAACTTTTGTTTGCCTTGCCCTGTACATGCACAAACAATCCCATGTATTTCCATAAGAAAGCGTGCACCAACAATAACCTGAGCATATCATCAACACGGCATAGTATAGATATATTGACTGCTTTGAGGGGCGTGGCCGTTTCTAGACTGCTCAAGGGAAATTCCGCATCTGTTATAACCCAAGACCGCAGGTCGCGGGTTATGGCAGATTCGGAAGTTCCCGAGAGCAGTCTAGAAACGACCATGGCCCGAAAATAAAAGCAGTCAATATATCGTTTATATGCCGAAAAAGAGGGGATCTAAAAGTAACATACATGGTCTAATTTAGACCTAACTAACTAAATTATCGACCAAATCGCGCTGCAAATTATGGTATCTCAAATCATCGCATCGCGCAAAGCAGCCTTATGCACATAAACAAATGGGGATCGCACTATTGCCCGTTGCTAAGGGGCATCCGGGTGGCAACGGGCATAAATCCAAGTACTATTGACCGATGAGATGTTTTGGGGCATTGGTTGAAGACATGACCAAGCTTTTGACCAATCAGAGGACAGGATTATTCAACATTCTTAAAGTGAGGTATATAATGTCCTCTTTCATGTACCATAAGTTTAATGTATTCCTGTGAACATGATTAGCTACTCCCATTACACTGATTGTGCTTCTTCCAAACTTAGATAAACAAATGACACAAATCACTGTATAATTTGATTTCAAAATATTTAATACAAAATTTGTTGTCTACGATTACTTGAATTTTACGTTCTTTTTACAAGTACACGTACCAAATATTTTCTAGATTAAAGAGCTCCCGTGAAGAACTATTTCCATTACACCAATTGATCTTTTGACAAATACATGTACCAAATATTTTCTAGGTTAATTCTATTCTGATAGTTTGTCGACATCACATTGACAATACACGTACTGTGCAGCTACATATCATTGCAAAGAATTATGAAAGAAATGCATGTTATGTGAAAGACAAGTATATATTGCAATACATATAGACAGCTCACCACTTGCATGAAAATTTGAAAATCATGAATTATCATTAATCGGTACAGGCAATCAAACTATAACAAAGTCCTCTGGACTATGTAATTTGCATAGCTCTTCATGATAAGCAAATTTCATTATAACCAAAACATGACTTGTAGAAAATCTAATTTTAAAGTCACCATAACAGTAAGAAGTAATTTGTTGTAATAAATGTGACTTTGTTGTATCAGGATTTGCCTGCACTTTCTTTACTAACAAGAATGAGAAGCAAAAATAAAGAGTGAACTTAAACTGCCCCACCCTGTAACCAAAACCATATAATAGTAAACATTTCAACATATTTTTGGAAAAACAATGATTTTCAGCATTTATTTTGAAAAAACAGATTTATGCAGAGGTTCACTTCACACTTGAACATGACAATGGCACCTCTAATGAATATTGAAACATGATCAGAAGGTGATCTGTACTTTAGTCATTTACATTTATATCTTTTCATACTTTAATTAAGATTGATTACAAACAAAATCATGAATTTGTTATAATCCTATACAGTGTGTCCCAGAAAGAACTATACACTTTTGAAACGGCTACCAAATAAGAAATATGTGGTACTTGGGCAGAAAGATTTATATGTAAAGAAAGCTAATATCCTCAACTATTATTTGACACCAAAAAGTCCGAAAATGATGATGCTTCAATGCCCACTTTTGTGAAAGACACAAAAACGAGGGTGCACAGGAATTTGCTATGCATTTACCACCTGCCTGTGGGCGGCCATAAAAAGCAATAATGGCATGAACCTGCTTACAAAGACAAAAGAAACCAAAAGTCAGAAATAAACATCAATATTATGCAAAAATGTAATTGACAACCTTTCTGTTGTCATTTTATTAATGTTTGTTTTTGTCTTTTGGTTTATTTTGTCTTTGTTAGCTGATTCACGCCATTATTGCTTTTTATCCCTCATGGCCGCCCACAGGCAGGCGGTAAATGCATAGCGAATTCCTGCGCAGCCTTGTTTTTGTTTCCTTCACAAAAGCGGGCATTGCTCATTGAAGCATGCATCATTTTCGGACTTTCTGGTGTCTAATAATAGTTGAGGATATGAGCTTTCTCTACAAATGAATCTTTCCCCCATGAACAATATATTTATTATTTTGAAGCCATTTCAAAAGTGTATAGTTCTTTCTGGGACACACTGTATAGAGTCAGCCTATTTACCGGTCTAAAGGACTTTCATGAAGAGTAAACAAAACTAAAGAAATATCTCAAAATAACAGCTTCATGGAATACAGTTGAACTTCCAAAATAGCATGAGCCCACATGAGTGTACTAATTAATTACAAACACATGTCATAGCTTTTCTAACCTGAAATATATTGAAGTAGAATAACTAAAATAAATGTTAATGTGCAATCATATTAAATTGAGAAATGGAAATGGTATGTAAAAAAAAAAGACAAAACAGCTATAAAAATTTAATTTCTATTCTACAAGTATGAGTTGATACAGAAAATGAAATATTCTACCTTTTTGACAACCATGGGGTCCAATGCCCCAAGATAAGTCAATGTACTTTTCACTTTGGTAGGACTAAAAGGTATTGGGCTTAAAGCCATACTAGGTCCCCTAGTCACTATTTGCTTTATACCTGATGATACAACAGTCTGCACAATAATAATAATATTGAAGAAAAGAAAAAAAGAAAAAGATATACTAGTATAAGGAATTAATATTGAAAACATCAAATATTTTTGGAATGTTTTGTTGCTGAATTAATGATTTATAAACCATGATGCAACTTTGAACATGGAAACAGTTTTCATTGTTTAAAAAACTTGTTCGAGTTCTGTTTTTGGTTTTCAATATTTATTACATTCTTTCTTTTTTCTCTTCTTCATTATTGAATACATATCAAAAAAGAGAATATCAAGTCTAATCACATTTCTTGAGAAAATATATTTTCCTCAAAGTAAACATGATATATATCTCTTATATTAATTAACTTTGCCTATTATTCTATACATACATGTAAAAGTGCAAGCATTATACATTTTAAAGATTAATCATTTTTTGAATAAGTTATATGTTGACCTATATTATAATGACAATTTATAAAAATACAAATGTCAATCATTTCAAATGAGATATTTACAAGATCCTTGTAGCATGACTAATGCCCAATTGATTGAACAATAAAATGATTCATCTAAACGTTGATATCCATGCCATAATAATCTAAATTAGTAAGCTGGCATAGAATCATTATAGTTATTAAATTAGCTATACCTGGTAAACACATTTCCTGATCTGAAAAGGTAAATGTATCTGAAGAGAATATGGACTATACAATGCAAAGGGCAATGCTGGTCTTTGATTCTTTCTAGTTTTGTGAAGATTAAAGATTTTTTTTATTAACAATGTTTCAATTAAACCTCTACTGCCATTACATTTATTATTACAATGAAAATCTGTGTTAAATCTGCTCTTACAGGTTATTTAAGGGAGGAGTCCGGGCTGAAATCAAAAAGTTTTGTAAAATAAAGTAAAATTTAACAAGCACAACACAGAAAATTTCATCAAAATCGGATGAAAAGTAAGAAAGTTATGAATTTTTTTCGTAAAACAGTTCTTGGCAGGTCTCATGAATATTTGAATATTCAAATGAGCAAACTGATGATGTCACAGTCCCCCTACTTCTTGTATATTTTATGATATAAAATCCTATTTATCTCATTTTGTCATACATTGTGTATACAGAAAATCTATCACTCATACTGAAATAAATAAAAGCACTTGTGACCTTGAACATTCCACAAGGATTAATCCCTGTTTTTATGTCCTTGGGGCATAAAATCTCGATAGTTGGTATTTCATACAATAAAATACAAAGAAAGTAGCGGGACTGTGACATCATCAGGTTGCCAATTTGAGAACTGTTTCCTTAAAAAATTTAAAACCTAAGAAAATTCATAACTTTGCTATTTCTTATCCAATTTTGATGAAATTTTCAGTGTTTTTAGATTTTACTTTATTTTTGTAATAATGCAAACTCCAGCCCGGAGGAGTTCTCTAAGGTGGTATCCCACTTCGCAGAGATGTACTGGTATCCGAGACTCTGATATTCTGAAAAGTTTTAGGAACTACGAAACGTCTCAATAATGTCTTTGAGACATCTCCGTGGCAGTAAAAAAAAACCAAAAAAAACCCCCATAGATGTGAACATAGGCCTCATTGATTGTTCTGTGACTCATGAGACGTCGCAGAGACAATTTTTAAAACCGTCTCAAATCTGTCTCGAACCCGTGTCATGGCAAGTGAGATACCACCATTAGGATCAGGAATAAAAAAGTTTTCATACCAAGGTTACACAGGAGTCTGTCCTTGAAGGGTCTTATTAAAGCAATGTTCTTGAAAACTTATACTCTGACTTGTATGTTCTTAGCGGTCTGGGCTGCTTGCTTGGCTTTTGCAACAACATCCTTGGCACGTTGTCTCTCTACTAATCGAGTCCCATCAAAAAGTCCCTCATTCCTTGGCAGTCCGTGGGTGCCATCTGCAAACGTCAACAAACCTGAACAACAACAACAACAAAAGAGTGAAATCTTTAAATCTTACAGTGAAATCCGCTAAACAGTGGAAATTCTATTACAAGCAAAAACATGTATAAACTAGATGAATCTTCGACCGCGCACGGTCGGAAGGCATGCCTCCGTATTGCCACATCGGAAAAAAAAAGGCATGCGCATGTTGGGTATTTACATCCATTTTACCATGACATCTTTGAGATATTGACCCCAAATCTATAAAGTTGTATCATCAGAATTATTTCCAACCAGGAAGGATGGCTACGATGTAATAAAAGGATAAACATGTTTAAGTTGATCGTTCAAAGGTCCTTCAGAAATTGCACAACGAGTCATTTACATAAATAACCAGTGACCTTTGATGTCCTGACCTAAAAATCTAATCAGTTCATCTTTCCTCCCACATGACCTAAGTTTGAAGTTGATCCATAAAACGGTTCAGAAGTTACAGCAAGAACGTGCCATTTTCATGTATACAATGACGTCTGTGACCCTTGACCTTTGACTTCATGACCTCAAAATATAAAAATTCATTGTCCTACCATATGCACACATGACCCAAGTTTGATGTTCATCCATCAAACTGTCTTAAGTTATCGCAAGAACAAGCCATTTCACGACACAATGTCCTCGTGGCCTTGAACTTTGACCTCATGACTCTAAATTCAATCAGTTTATTGTCCGTCCCATATGCACATATGACCCAAGTTTGAAATTGATCCGTCAAACGGTTTTTAAGTTTATTGCGAGAACAAGCCATTTCATGTACACAATGACCTCTGTGACCTTTGACCTCATGACCCAAAATCTGATAAGTTCATTGTCCTCCCATATGTAAATATTCCAAGTTTGAAGTTGATCCCTCAAACGGTTCTTAAGTTATCGCAAGAACAGAGCCTTTTTCACGTACACAATGACCTGTGACTTTGACCTCATGACCCCAAATCTAATAAGTTTTATGACCTCATATATGCACATATGACCCAAGTTTCAAGTTATCCCTCAAACGGTTCTTAAGTTATCGCAGAACGAGCCATTTTCATGTATACATATCTGTGACCTTGACTTTGACCTCATGACCCTAAAATCTAATCAGTTCATTGCCCTCCCATAGGCACACTTACCCAAGTTGAAGTTGACCCGTCAAACCGTTTTAAGTTATGGCGGAGAACGAGCCATTTCATGCATACAATGACCTCTGTGACCTTTGACCTTTGACCTAATGACCCCAAAGTCTAATCAGATCATTGTCTCTACCATATGCATACATGATCCAAGTTGAAAGTGATCCATCAAACGGTTCTTAAGTTATCGCGAGAACGAAAACGGGACGGACGGACGACGGAACAACCCGAAACATAATGCCCGAATTCACAAAGGGTCATATTTAATCGTGAGTGACACGAACTTTGGACTATTAGAAGGCGCATATCTTCGCACTTGTAGGTTATGAATGGATCATGACTACCATATTATGTATTTGTAGGAGTGGCATGTGTCATTACCAGTTGGATTTGAATTTTACAATTAGTCCTGGAAATTATGATTAAAAAACAGTGCGTGAGTGACACGACAAAAAAAAGACATGGTTTCGACCATTATTGGTTATGGTTGGATGTGTGCCCAAGTAGATCTCTAAGAATACCATAAGTGCTGGTATATGTACATGAATAGTGTACCTCTCTGACATTTATTATCCTTATCAATATATCCGTCTATGTGGAAAATGGTCCACCTCTATATGTCGTGAGTGACACCGAATCCAAAACGTGAGTGACACGACCAGTGCCTTAAATTCAACATTTCAAGTAAATAACTAGATCCAAATTACATTTTTTTATATACCATGTTAGAGCAGTCCATGATAATTACTTAAGCAAAAAAAATCAGACAAAAGTGACTAGTATTAAGAATAAGAGGCATTTAAAGCAGCATAGTCCCATACGTGCAAATTCCTGTTTGCTCAATTATTCAGCGTAAGAAAGCTGGATCACTTAATGTTTGAACTTATAATAATTGGTTGTATGTAAAGAAGCCTTTGTGTTGATTTCAGATCCTAATTTGCATTTCAAAGGCACAGCACCACATTGAAATTTCAGCTGAATGTCCACATTAAATTAAATATGACCAAAGTGGTTTCTGCCAAACCCACGGATCCGCGATTGTAATATTCATTAATAATTACGCTTAATTGTAGCGCGTACATTGAAAAGGTCCATATGAATGGCGCGATTTTGTCATTTTGCACGAGATATACGCCAGTTGCTATGGTGTTGACATAATGAGCCCACGGTTTTGAATTAATGGTCCACTGTTGAGTCAACGGTTTATTTAAATTAATTTGAATAAACAGCAGCAAAACCATAGCGACAAGCGTAAATTAGAGCTCTGTGACAAAATCGCGCATTCATATTGGACCTTTCTCACAGTACGCGCTAAAATTAAGCATATTTATTACACAAATCTACATAATCCACGGATCCGTGGGTTCGCAGAAACCACCTTGTGAATTCGGCCAATGCCTCCGGCACCACCTTCGGTGGCGAGGCATAAATACTATTTACAAGAGAGCTCTTTTAGACTTGCTGAAAGTTCTTATTTGGATAGCACAAAAACTATATGAAAGTAAGAGTGAAATACAATGTATCCCACCCCTATGAACAGTGGATATTCTATCCAATATAACCAAATATAAGATATCTTCTCTAAAAAGAGACGTTTTAGCTTTCCTGAATTACAATTTATTTGCTTTATGGGAATAGCTAGTGCAAAAGCTATTTACTTTTACTGGATATCTCTGAATTTTCACAACACAATGTGCAAAAGTCTTGGAAAAAAAAAAAAAAAAATCACATTTTTGCCATTTAATCTTATCTAGTAGTAGTATCTAGTAAGTATTATTATTTAATATCATGCCATATACCAGAGAAGGACACTACAAGGTACAACACAGAACCCCCTGCCCTCACCCCCCCCCCCCCCCACCCCAACCCCGCCCCCCAAAACCCCCATAAAACTAACTTGAGTTTGTCCAGAAATTAAAAAGATTTCCAAAATATTAAAAAGGAGCTGGTACATACTGCCCCTCCCCCACCATAATGTTCCAAACCCAAAGGAGAAACAAAATTTAGTGTGAATATATGCATACTGTTCAGCAGTGGATTCAGCCTTACGTCACACAATTGAAAGTATCAGCCCATGCCCAAACCTAATAGAGCACTATTGTCCCTAGACAATTGGCCCTGCACAATCTATTCAAATTACAAATCCTGGATCCATGCCTGCTTTACATTATTTTCTCACCTAATCCATTCACCTTCCCTTGCTTGAATTCTCCTTCAAACAACATGCCATCTGGTCGTGTGAACACCCCAAGACCATCAAACTTGCCCTGTTGGAACTGACCCTCATACCTGTAACACAAAAGTTAGAATGTGTGAAAAAGGAAATCCTAAAAATTGTTTAGTTAGCAGTCTCCCAGAGGATTCAAATTAGTATTCATCACATTTCATAACTGCAGACAATTATACAATCTCCAATGCACTTGATGTGATGTTGTGTTTCTCATACGTACCTTCCATGTATATTTTCACAACACAAACACTGAACATATTAAAATATATTGACAGAATATCCTTTTTTGTTAGCCCTCTGTCATTAAGTTTTTTGTACCCTTTAAAGATTTCATGATTACACTCTACATTCATTATTTTTCATTAATTAAAAAAAGTGGTAATTTGAATTGATATGATAATTGGGAGGGAACAACCAATGCTGATGACTAAAAAGACAATTTTCACAGCTTTTCTGATTTTGGATTCCTACAATGTAGATCACAAACTGACTGATATCTAACTTCGATGAGTAGAACGTGACACATTGGTGGATTTAGATTTAAAGTTCAAAGGTCATGTGTCAAGCCACTGGCTTACCTTGATCCATCAGCAAATAGCAGAGTTCCATGTCCAGCACAGAGTCCACTGTCAAACTGTCCGCTGTACTTGGATCCATCTGATAAATACAACTCTCCTACTCCATGTCTTTTTCCTTCATCAAACAAAAAAAAAGGAAAATGTTGAGAAGAAAGCAATTACTAGGAAAGAAAGACATGACAGATGTTAGCATACATACTCCCTACTGTAGTTGAGACTGATTACAATCTACTACAAGTTAACATCTATTAATGTATTTTGGCAAGGGTCTAGCCTCGAAGACAGAAGCCCCTCCCTTCCCCTCCCAGAACTTTTGCAGTTTTAAATCTTGTCTTGGTAATTCAGAAAATTTTGTCACTGTAATTCATGAATTTCACTTCTAGAAAAGTCGAAACAGGATCAATGGCAATAGTCTGTTAATATCAAAAAAAGTTTTCAAAATTGTTGTTGCTGAAGTAAAGGGAACTGAAATACAACATCAGGATAAATCAGAACAAGAATTTTTAATCTGTACTTCATCTATTGTAATCTAGGGCTCTGCAACCTATACCATAGTAGAAACTAAACTTGTATGCACATAGTGACGAGCCAGGGATATTATCTAAACGTTTTTGAAGGAGGTTCGTAAAATTGTCATGCGAAACTGCGATGAAGATTTAATTTGGGAGTTTAGCCTTAGGAACAAATCGTTGAGCAAAGTCAAATGTTGCCATTTCGTAAATTTACCATCATTTCACTTGATCTTACCTTCCAGCCACTCTCCTTTGTACTCCTCACCATCAGGATACTTATAAACTCCTTGAGAGGTCGTCATGATTATGTAGACCTATAAAAATGTCACCTAAAATGGAACAGAACACAGATTAGTGAATAAAACACATAGTTGTAGGCCTTCTTTTTGTAGAAATAATCCCAGCTCTCATACTCACACAGCATGGTTTACTATTTGAAATATTGCTCCAGATTTGTCATGTTTGTGTGTAAAATTAGATTTATGTCCAACAGTATTTTTAGCTTCCTGACTGCAGATCTGATGTCAAAATTTAATATTACTATTGCCATGGCAATGGCAATAGAATATCTGAATATGAGTATAACTATTACGACTCAGCGGACGAGTGTCGAGGGTTGAATTAAGAAGATAATGTCCAACATTTTTACACTTCAAACTAAATTAATTATAAATTAAACTTAGATGATCTACATCTAACGTTAGAATACTAGATGATTGATCAATCTAAAGTGCCATAGCCCAAAGCCAATTCAAATAAACACGAGTCACGTCTCATGATTATTAAATCTACTTTCTGCCTAAAATACTTACTTATAACTCTCAGCTTCACAGTCAGAGGTAGCAGTGTGATCTAGATTAGGTGTACCGATTTGATATGGGTAGATACACCTCCAAGAAGTAAGCCCAATTATAAATGCATGCAAGGCTATTCGTGAGTCATTGGGAGCGCACAAGTCGTGGCGTGGTGGTCAACACTAATCGGGTCGCTGGCTGCTGCACCCCGCCCACTCCCGGATGCGAGTCTGAGCGGCGGAAAAGTATCATCTGATTATAATACTCTTAGACAAATGTGCTTGTTTTGTACCCTAATAAAACCTTACATACACATCTAACTAACCTCTCCTAAAATCTATCATATGGTATGTAAAACTACTGTAAACTTACCAAATTATCGAGGTCGAGGTCGAGGAGCCGATCGCTGTGTTTTTTGTGTTTGTCGGCAGCTCCCTCTCCGTTGGATTTGAGATGGCGCAACTAACCAGTAGCACGCGATAGTGGTATCAGTGACCAGTATACCAGAGAGGGAGAGAGAGCCGCTCTTTTTACGATATAAAGAAGGAAACTGCTAAACGTCTTGGTGATAATTTAGTCAAATTGACTGATCGCCATTATAACTCAACCAGCCCCCCCCCCCCAATCCAAAAAAAAAAAAAAAAAAAAAGCACCCGAGCTCACAATATTGCAGTGTAAAGACCATTCTTGTTTACGGTTTAGTAGACCCCATGATCAAGAAAATTGAATTTTACTGTCTCTTGTGCCTGCCCATGAGGAAATTAAGTTGAAACAATATTAAAAAAATATATTTAACTTTGACTACCTCACGTTTTCCCCTTGTAATTCAAATAGACACATTTGGCGTGCCCTATACCGTCCGTCCCCCCACCCCCCCCCCTCTAAAAAAAATCATCATTTTCCCCTTAATTTTCGTTTAGCCGCGATGAAAAGGAAGTAGGGGTGACCGAGGATGGACGTTACAAAAAGTTCTACAAAATTCACATTTTGGGCCAGATAATTCTATGAAAGTACTCACACACTCAATTTTGGTCTGTAGTTAGCTATTATGTTGGCTAAAACCTGAGGCACATAAAACTTGAAAACATGTAAACACTAATTAATTACAGCATAATTAATGAAGACATTTTTTGTATAACAACCTATACCCCGTATACGGGGTAAGTTGTTACACCATACGGGGTAAATTGTTACTTTACGTAAACATACGGGGTAATTTGTTACAATGTGTTAATCTCTTATACCATATACTTTTGTTTCAACTTTCCAGTTTCTTGGTATCGTTAACAGTAGATCAAGTAGAGCTCTAGAATAGACTAAAGTAATAATAGAATATTAACACCAGAAAATTGAAACAAAATTACTTTACATGTGTAATGTAATTGGGGTAGGTTCTTGTAACAACCTACCCAATAGGTGATTTTACACATAAAATCAACTGTAGCAAAGCCATTAGGCAGAATTAAAGGGCATGGCTCAGGGGTATATTAGTGACATACATGTACTATATTCACAATACCAGACTATCATCATGTGCCTTCAGTTGTAAGAACTATTACAAATTTTTATTTTTTGTCAAAAATTCACTTGGAACTGTAAAAAATGTTTTTTGTTGATTTACTTTTTAATAAAACAACGGGGAAACCTCACGACCGGCAGTTTATCACAGCTATGTGTAGGCTGTATATAGATGCCAGTTAGCACGAACTCTCTTGTTCCATCTTAGAACACTGAGAACTGTAACAAATGACCCGTGTAACTTCCATCCCCGGTCTCCCCTAAATGATAACTATAGATAATATTTTACTTTGATTTATGTTTGGTTGAGATTTTACAATACAATTTAGACAAAAGAGTCGAGCCTGTAACCATACACCTTATAGACTTGTTTACTTGGGGTAGGACTGAGGGGGTCTTGATGGGTCGCGTAAACAAACAGGGGCCCAAAAATAAGAAAAAATGACGAAAATGGCTATCTTCGGGGGGTGACAAACTTTTTGGAAGAAAAATTCCCGGGAAGGGTAAAGGGAACGTCAAAGATAATAGCCTGGATCCCGGAAAGTTAAAGCGCTGACAAACACATTCAAGAAATTGAAGCCGGAGCAACATAATGTCGCTTGAGCCAGCAAAAAATATTCCACCTTTATGACGAACAGTGTAGTATACCTACAAGTTGTCGGAGAGTCAATCATCCTAAAATAATTAATATGATAATACCAACTTGAAACATTCTTTTTTCGTTGTTTTAATTACGAAGAAGTATATGCCTATGGTCATGTGTCACATGTTGGGGTATAGTAAAAGGGTGGAGGCGTTACATTTTGGAGGAAAAATGATCGCATTTTTTCACATAGCATGAAAACGGTGTACAGTCATGAGTTGTGCAATAACTCACATTGTAGATAAATTATCAGGCTATATGTCTGTGAAGTTTCAGCTTTGTAATGCTCATGGTTTTAATGCAAATATAATTTGAGTGGAGTAGGTTAAGGGGTGGAGGATCCTACGGTGGAGGCACGTGTTAAAGCATAGGGAATTCCCATGTTAGTTACTTTTTTATTCTTTGTTGCATTATATCTTTCCAGTCAATTGGTCTTATGGGTTCAGTAATATATCATTCTTTTTGGAATTTATCTGGTTCTAGACAAATACAAAGTAGATTTTTCAAAAGTTATTTAATCAAATAAAATTATTAATCAATTAACACATACTTAATGCACATATCCTCATAGATAATGCATTGGAGGCATCGAGAATTGCCACATGCAATTTTATAACAATAATTGTGTTTTTTTTTCGCCATTTTCTTTGCATGCATTAGATACACAATTTAGTGGAAACATTACTTGCAATAAACTTTGTTTGAGTTGTAATCCAAGTGTAAAAGATAGGATTTACGCCCTTTTTGCACTATTTAATTTTCTCCTTGTTGACACCCTGTAGCGCGGTTAGAAAACATAATTTTGTGTTACAAGTTTATATTTTTTAGAAGCATAGTATCTTATTAACACAATCCAAGATAATTAATTTCATTTGGTACAAAGATTAAGAAATTATTCGCCAGTAAAATTCTGAAGTTTTTTAAACCATTTTCCCCTGTAACACTCTGTATAGCTTTTATGACACACCTTATACAGGCACAAAAATATGTTAATCATCTTCCTTACAATCTCTGCTTGCAATAAATATAAACTTTTATACGTGTCTGACTTACTACTGATAAACTAGAGATGTTTGATTGTGACAATAATTTCTACAAATTTTTGGACATGTAACGCATTTTCCACCCAACTCATGACATGTGGCCCTATATGATGTGATAAATGCCATATTATGCTAAGTGGTGCATCCAACATCAGAAAATCGTGTTTTAGTCCCGGGGGGTCACTCAAAGAAAAAAGTGCTACCCATGCGTGTCCCCGTCTCTTGAAAATGGACCCTATAAACGTCTCATTGCATGTAGTCAAATTTGCACCCCTTTTCGACGTCTGACTGGGAAAAACATACCCTAAATGGCGTAAACACCGTGAAATTTTGACCTCGAAACGGCAATTCCTGCTGAAAACACCCCTATTTTCATAAAAATGGCGACTGAAATTAAAAAACACCCCTATTTTAAGGAAAGCGTCGACGCCGCCGAAAGGCTGGAAACAGACCCTTTTCGATGCTTTTTGGGGACACGCTTGCGTAGCACATCATGTGGTGAGTGACCCCCCCCCCCCCCGGGGGTTTTAGTCTACTCATTATCATGAAGGGATGCCGCACTTCAGTGCGTATCAATAAAAGCGGGACAGTTTTGAAAAGTCAATCAAATTTTTGTTTCAAATTATGATGTTAATGAATTCTCTGAGGTCTTATCTTTCAAATGCCATTTGAAAATTAAAGTTTCGTTCATGCTTCAGTGAACACGGAACGTTTTTGTCGGGGGCTCAAAAAAAGGCTTGCGCACAAAATTTAATGACAGAAAATGAGAAATATGATCATCAGACTTTTTACGAATAAACAGATTTCCTCTTAACGTTTTCATTATTTTTGCCGTTATTTTCGAATTATGCTTTCAAAATCCATTTAAAAAGATATTCATCTACTTAAATTTTTATTTTTGTTATTTTTTGTTGTGTGTTATCTTTTAGTAATGAATATTCCTTATCAAATTTTTTTTTTTTTTAGTCATCCCAAGTAAGGGGATTTGCATTTGGATACAAATGGCGTCCGTCCGTCACACGTTGGGTGTATGTTTGTAACACGGTTAGCTAGACACAATCTGCATGGCTATTGCCTTGTTATTTTATTATAATTTCTTTTTTTTTTTAACCCAATGTTACGCTTGTAATTAAAAAAAAGATAACAAATATGAATTCACTTGTTTTTACTTATGATTATAAAAGTAAAGAAGAAAATGTCTTTTTCACGAATGAGAGGTTGATTGTAGCTTATTTTTAAATTGAGAAAGGAGTGATTTATGGGTTGATTTGGTTGGTTATCGATTAATTGATTCATTCATTCAGTGATCGATTGATTGATTGCTTTGTTTGTGTTATTGATTGTTTGTCTGATTTATTGGTTACACCTCGTAATTCCTAAGGTTCGTTATTCCGAAGGTCAATTATTCCGAAGGTTCGTCATTCCGAAACACGTAAAATGCCTATACCTCGATGGTCGTTTATCCGAAAATAAAAAAGGGTTCGTTAATCCGAACATTGAGACTATTATTGCATAATATCCTATTATTTTTTTAATTACAACACCGTTTTTATTACTAAAATAAGTGTATTTCGTTTTCGGAATGACGAACCCTTTTTCGTTTTCGGGATGACAAACCTTCGGAGTGACGAACGTTATTTCGTTTTCGGAATGACGAACCTTCGGAATTACAAACCCTATTTCGTTTTCGGAATGACGAACCTTCGGAATGACGAACCCTATTTCGTTTTCGGAAAGACGAACCTTCGGAATAACGAACCTTCTGAATGACGAACCTTCGGAATAACGAACCCTCGGAATGACGAACCTTCGGAATAACGAACCTTCGGAATAACGAGTGCTTACCGATTTGGTTAAAGGTTATGGAGTGTATGATTGATCAAGTGATTGATTGAATGAATGATTGAAAGATTGACTTTTTGAATGATAGATTATTTGATTTATTCATTGTTTGTTTGAATGATTGATTGATTGATTGATCGATTACTTTTTGATTGATTATTCGAATGATTGATCAAATCATTGAAAGCATCATAGGAAATCAACTAAAAAGACATAGTCATTGATCTATGCAAAGCAACAATCCTGCACAATCAATGCGAATGGGAGTAGGCCTACCTGATTCACAATAATGACAAAATTTCAATTTTGAATAGTGAGCAGGCCTTTTTCTGAGCCCCCGACATAAACGTTCCGTGTTCGCTCAAGCATGAACGAAACTTATTTTTTTTAAATGGCATTTCAAAGATAAGACTTCGTAGCATCTATTAACATCAAATTATAGACATCATAATTTGAAACATAACATTGATGGACTTTTCAAAACTGCACTGTAGATGAATTAATGCATGATCTGCGGGCATAGGCTATCAGACTGGGCTCCAAACGTTTCAAAACTCCGGGGTGAAGCTGTCCCTACAATTTGTATGTGTAGGGAATTCAGAGGGATCATAAACCATCAAAAAGAGATTTATAATGTCCAAAATTATCATACCATGTTTCATTGTCCATTTAAAGGGTCTGATTTAATTTTACTAACCCCCGCCCCCCCCCCTCCACGACCACCCCTCCAACTCTAGTATTGCGCAACAACAACAACAAACTCGCAATCAGGTGATCTCTATCCCAGGCCCACCTTACCGGTCAGTTTGCTAGCGCATCCGTGAGCCGAGCTGAACTGAAGAGATCTGTGGCGATCTGGTGGCGATATTGGTGATTAATTTAACACTGCAAGTGACTTTCAAGATAAATTGGGTGAGTTGTAAACGAAATTCTGAGATCTCATGATCTTGGTTTAATCAATACTTATTATTAATGAGAAGGACGATGTTAAATACGAACGGAACTGTGCGGCTGATATTGCCTTGTCTGTTGCGGCAGCTGTGCAGTGTCCGTGGTGTGCTGGTAGCTGTGCATTTGTATACCGTGTGCGTCGCGTTGTACCGGTATGTAGATTGATGTGGCTGTATGTTTTATATGTGGGTGTCCCATTTTCATGGTAATCAAGAGAAGTCAAAATTATTCTAAAGCAAAGTCAAATGACTGAGTGAGTGTGCATGAGAGAGTCAATAGCGATGCTTTAAAAAGTTGTAAGTGAACTCAAATCTATCTTTACAAAATTTTCCTTTTCAGAACTATCTGTTGAATTGCTGTAGATTCGATAAGTGGCATTACATAAATTATATTTTTGCTGTATTTTACCAATTCTTTAGTGTTATTTTTAACCATTCCAAATCGAAATCCCGGGGCTACTGTCAGCCTACTGTTCAATGCAAGTTTATGATAAATCCAATTTTCACATCGCATCTTGTTTTCAATTTTTCTGAACAAGTTATTAACATTTGTAAATGGAGTAATTTTCATCTAACTAATGGTACGTTCCTGGTCAATTCAAAAATAAAAAACACAAACACCAATCGTGATTGGCCTACAAAAACGCAATTACAAAACACAGAAAGAAAAACAAGAAATTGTGTTCTTGGTTCCAATTTCTGGTTTCCAATTTTCATGCCCTTGAGCATTGCGAATACCATAAGCTTTGCTGAGAGCAGGGAATTTTAAGACAATCCACATCAAACAGCATTGAATTTTCGACAATGAAGGGTGCACCACTGATAGTAAAATTTGTGTTCTGTGATTAGTAAAACATTCTGTATTGCATGATTCATGTTCCTGTCTACATTTTGTTTTCAACTACATGTATGAACGCAATAATGAAATTACTTAGAGAGAAGCGATGCCTTTGGTATACCTGCTACCAAGCTACATGTACATAGCATATTAAAATGTACGGTACCCACCCTTTACTGTGAAATGAAAGCTGGTCTCAAAAGATAACATTGAGTTCTGGTATAAAATCAAACAAAACTCACTCATAAATCATGGTTACAAAAATATTACTTTCGAAATCGTTTTACAAGATCCAGTTAGGCAGGATAGGAAATACCTCTTGCCCTCGTTACAAATGTATTTACGCAAATTTTCAGGCAACAAGGGGAGCCCAAGCAATGTACTGTGTTTTCATACTGGTGGTCGCAAAAGCAGGTTGCATTGTACATTTGTATGTTGCTCAACATGTAGCATGTTCTGTTGTTTTAAAGTTACTCTTTTTATGCATGTAATCAGCTTCGTGTACATATTTTATGTATGTCCAAGTACCATGTGACCTTGTGGTGCATTTCAAAATAATTCTTTGTTTAATTTTTTGTACATACATGTATATTGTATCAAATAGATTTAGAACATACAAGTTTAGGGCATAACATTGTATCTCTAAAATCATCAGTTTGTTAAATTGGGGGCACATTTATCTGTGAATCATTCTAAAAAATTTCACAAATTAAAAAAATTGTGATTTATGAATTTTAATTCAATCCTTTGTGTATGGTCAACTTTTTTTGACTTTTGAATCTTTGTTATATAGTCAGGATTTAACCTTAAAACAAATAAAACATCTTTATCTATGTTCAGAAGCTATTCAATCTAATTTCAAGTACATGTAGCAACATATCTTTCAAGATACCTTTTGGTGCTATGGATAAAAAAAAACATCATCTGGCTCTGGGGCCCTCTCTGAAGCATGCCATGCGTTCACCATGATATTGTCATCCACACCCACTTCTCAGCAAAACTGTGTTCTGTGTTGTTCTTTGCCACAGAATCTTCATAACATGGCCACTCCTCTGACTCCTGTACACGGACCAAAGATCACAGAGGGTCTTCACACCCATCTTATGTGTCCCATTCACCTGGACATCCTGCAAAGTCCAAAGACTCTACCCTGTCAGCATGTGGTTTGTGAGGAGTGCATTGAGAAGTGGATAGATGCCAAGAATGGTGAGCTTATTTGTCCAGAATGCCACATTGTACAACCTCTTCCTTCAGATGGTGCAAGGGGTTTGCCAAACAACTTCAAAATCGCAAGTCTGTGTGAGTTTGTAGAGTCCATGATGAAAGTGCAGGATAGCAACGAAGTCGCAGCCTGTGAAGAGCATTTGAAGAAGTCTGTTGCCCAGATTTGTCTCCACTGCAAGGTTCCTGTCTGTGAAGAGTGTGTTCAGGTCAGTCACAAAGCACATAAAACCATCCCCATTGAAGAGTTCCTGAAAGTAATGGGCGATCCGCTGCCGAAGTTGATTGGACAAGCCAAGAAGAAATTAAAAGAGATTTTCACAGCCGTAGAAGTTCTTGAGAAGACCAGAGCCGAGCTGAGAGAGAATTATGATCAGGCAAAACGGGAAACAAACGACCATGTGCACAAGCTGATGAAAATGATGACTCAAGCCCATGTGAAAATGAATGGAGAGATTGAGAAGAAATACAGTGAGAAAGAAGGATCTCTAATTGCCCAGCTTGAGCTACTCTCATGTGCCAGGGCAGAAATATCTGAACTGATTGGTTTACAGCATCATTCTGAAGAGGACTCAAGCATGACTAAATCAGTAATGACAGCATCTGGACAGCAACTATGGAACAAACTCAATCAAATGAGCCAGCAGGATCTGCAGCTTGCACCAAGGCAAAACAGCCTGATATCAGTACAGTGGGACAAGGATCTTGAGAGTGCCATTGAGAGGGAAACCTTAGGTAAGGTTGTCACAAAACCAGTGCCAAACAGCCACCAGAGTGCTCTGTCTTTGTCAACATCCCGGGCCAATGTCCAGTCAGAAGTCAAGATTCAGCTGGCGCTCAGAGATGCTGTCGGCTCTCCTATAGGGACTTGTGATATCACATCTCTGGTTGCAACTATTTCAGCCCCCGGAGGCCACACAGGCCATGTCCAGTTCACTCAAGGAGAAGTTGGCAATGCCATTGCGACTTTCACACCAAAGTACATTGGCAAGTACAAAATAGAAGTTGAGATGTTTGGAAATCCTGTGAAGAACAGTCCTCGAAACCTGATAGCCAAACCAAGAGGAGCAATGAAGATCAACGAGAGACGCAACTTCAATCATCCACATGACATCATCCAGCATGATCACAACTTCTACATTACTGACAAAGGTAACCATCAAGTACTGATCATGGACAGACAGTTCAATCTGGTTGGAAAGTTCCTGCCACCATCTGATCCTGCGCTTCCTAAATTTGATCCCTATGCAATTGCTTGCACTGGGAAAACCTTTGTCGTTACTGACCTGAAGCAGAAGTGCGTCCTTGAATTCATCAACTCAACTTACCTACAGCGATTCGGTCAAGGCATCTTCTCCCAGCCCACAGGCATAGCGTGCGACAAGGAAGGCAAGGTATATGTTGCAGACGGCCAGAAGCATTGTATCTTTGTCTTTGATCAGCTGAGAGAACATATTGCTATCCTTGGTAAGCCAGGAGCTACAAGAGGACAGTTTAACAATCCATGGTTTATCCATGTCAACTCCAAAGGAGAAGTAGTGGTGGCAGACTTCGGAAACCATCGCATCCAAGTGGTTGATCCTACCACAGATGAAGTCACCCGGCTCATCGATATCCATCTTGACCAGAAGGTCTGGGATGTTCGTGGCTTAGCTGTTGACAGGAACGACAACATTTACATCACTGTCCGTCAGAGTGGCAATATGAGAGGTTGGAGCACAGAGACGGTGATCGCCTACAGTCCTGAGGGAGTGTTTCTGGGTAGCTTCGGAGAACGGTTCAATTACGTACGAGGCATGACTATCATCGAAGACGAGGAGAATATGACTGTAATGGTTGTTGATGGAGCAAACCATCGCATCAAGGGATTTCTAATGTAACTCAAGAACATGTTTGAACTCTCTGCCTATGACATACATGTACATGTACACCAATGTCATGTGCATGTGCTTATTTTAGACTGAAGACACAATAACCTTCTACGGTCTTGGCTCAATGTTATCAGTTGCCTAGGTTACCCAGATATCCAAGTGTAGTTCACTTCGGGAATGACCTCCAAAATTGAAGTAACATGATCATACATGTACATGTTTAGTCTTGGTTGTCGGCCCAGAATATATATAACCATTAGCCCAGTATCAATGTATTACTGAAATACATGTTGGTATTTTATGTATAAATGATATTCTCCATTTTTAAGAGTTTTAATAGAAATTTTTATTCATTTTGCTTATTATTTTTTCGTCAATGACCATCATTATTTTTGTATTTAATACAATATCTACTTTGCTGATTCTGGAATATCTTCCAGTTCGGAATTCAAAATCAGCTATATATTTGTAATTCAGTTTGTTTCTCTTAAAATGAGTTTTTACATTGTATTCATGAGAGCAAATACTAGAAGCGTATAAATGGGAATATCCATGTGTTTATAATGCTAATGATAAAATTTTGGGGTCTGTATATAAGGGTTCTGTCCAGGTACAAAACGCCAACAAAAACAACAACAGCAAGAATAAAACTACCCGCTGGTAAATGTCTTCATATTGCACTTTAATTAACCCATTGAGATATATTTGCCTGGGTTTGATTGCCTCGTGTTTTGCCTCGGATGTGAAACCATTGTACATCTTATCCTTTATCCTCGTAAGAATACAAATTGTCTATTTTTGTGATTGATTTCACCTTTTCTTCACTAAGTTTTTACATTCCAATTATTGTAAATTTTCCGATTATACATGTAGTTTTAGTATCATGTGGAAATTTCAAATTCAACTATTATTCACTTACATGGAAATGAAGGAGCCTAGCCTAAACTTAGTTTTAAAATTGTACAACTGAAATATTACCAATTATACAACTCATAATCACTGTATGTATAATAAAACTTATATCTTTCTCATTTCAAAGTCCGCACTTTTGACGTCACTAAAAATAGGACTGTTTTTATGTTAATAGCTAAACGAATTCCAGAAGAATAAATATATCGTAATCTTGCACAAATATTGCATGATTAATGGGTTATGATGTATATTGTAAGTAATTTTGTAATGAGGGGAGGATGGCAACTAAATTCACGGACATGGTAGGTGAATATTTTCCAATAAGCCAATATTCTAATACAACTACAACCCATCTGTCTACCGTCTTCCCTATAACTGCAGCCCTTTATTTCAAGAGGTTGTAGGCCTATTAATTTAAGGGTTGTTTTACGATCAGGGTATACCTATTTGTCTCACTGGACCAAAAGAAAAGTTGTTTTGTTTTTCCTCAATTTTTGTGTATGTGTTCTAGACTTTTGAATTTTGAGGCATGAGGTCACCAACTTATTTTTCTATAGGGGTTAAAATTTTTCATTACAATTAAAGTCGATTGCTTCATTTTTTCTGAGAGGACGCTTTGTGACGGAACGCGATTTGACAACATTGTAACGTTTAACTGTCTGAAAAATAAGTAGATGTGGGCGAAGTAAACATTTATAAGTTTGTTGCATATATACATGTACAAGTGCTCTTACAGACAAAAAAAATATTCATCAAGTGATGTCTAACTATGCGTAAAAACACAGAATTCGGAGAGGACATTTTTTGACAGAATTGGGACCCCATTTTTGGTTAATGTTAAATAAAGATCAAATTAACTGTAGCTTCTTGGGTTTTCAGGTTTTAAACAATTGCATTTCAGTAGTCAGTTCTGATTGAAAAAAACAAACAAGCCTAATAATATTGCTAAAGATAAAGATGCGCAGGCTCAAAATTAGAAAAAAATAAAATGAGACAGTAATTTTGCCCTAAAATGCCAGATATGGTTACTTTTTTGGAAGTAAATGTGTATTTCAATAATTAATTTTTCTCTTGTAGGTTGCTCTAACAGTGCCCAAGAGCTTGCCATGGTAGATTTAGTATTCCAGTACATCTATTTCTTTTTATGGTGCACAGAATGCCATTTTTTGACGGTGTACCCTGATCATAAAACAACCCTTAACACATTCACCAGTATTATTTTCAATATGTAAATGCATAAATTAATAACTTGAAAATGAAACGGACATGCACTATAAAATAATGCTGAATACCAGCAACTTTACCTCAACAAGGATTTCTTCTTAAAAGATAATATTCTGTGCCATATTTTTGCAATGCTTGAAGTGTATAGAAGTCCTCAACATGGATTTCTTCTTGAAAGAGAATGTTGTGTGCATTATTTTGCAACTCTGGAAGTGTATGGAAGTAAGGGAAGGTCAAAGTTTATGATTTGGTAGGCACAAACTCATAAATAACGTGACATGTACAGTATGCATGTTTTTATCATAAATTCTGATCTTATTTGGGGGAGATTGAGCATTATTGTACATAACGATGAGATTTTGTAGAGTACAGATTTATGTAACAATGCACGCTTGGAGTCTTCAACCTGATTCTGAATTCATGGGTATATCGATGTAGGGGATCTGACTTTTGAACATACATGGACATTGTACATGTACATTCATTTATACAATATATTTCTAAAACAACAGTACTGTATATTTCCATAAAATGTACTACAAGATGTATTTCATTGTATGACTGCAACTTAAAAATCATTTGTGTGATATTATTGATGTGTTTAGCTAGGCCTATTGATTTGATGAATGTGAAAGTCAACTGTTATATGAAATGAAAGTTAGAGTAAAGTAAAAAGATACTGGATGGCATATTTTTCCCCTTTTTCTTTTTCTTCTTTGTTTTTGTTTTGTTTTGTTTTTTCTTATCCCCATAGCCTTTTACTCATTTCGGGGCACCTAAGACATTTTGTTGTGCCTGTAGTACATGCTATAGTTCAGAATTTGAGGTTTCATTTAATTATGATCCCTATGGAAAATAAAGTTAATATGTGCTGTGCATATAGTATTTTATATGTTGAATGAAAGCAAAAGAGTGAGTAAAGTTCATTCCCAGCGCTTTGCTTCTACTGAAACAGTCTTGTTTAAATATACATAAAGTTCAAAGATGAAGTTCGGTTTCCTTTTACCATGCGTTGCCTGTAATGTCTCCAGAATCCACCAAGCAATGACATACAGTCTACATTTGAACATGTGTTTATATTTATTTTGGTAAATTTTGTACATTGTCCTGAAGCATTAGCGCATTGTATAAAATCTATTTTGAATTAATCAGAATCCAACCCCCCCCCCTCCAAAAAAAAAAGAAAGAAAATAAATATGATTTTATTGATAATAAAAACTGCAAAAGATCTCATGTGTAGATGCTCATACCGTTGTGAGATAATTTAACATGTTCGGGAAAGCCATCTTTTCCCTGTAATTTCCCATTTTAGCAATGTTGGAAATGCAATTACTTTCTATCTGCTCAATTTCCTTGAATATTTTTTTAAAAATCCTCTTGATGCTTTTACGAAAGCGTCTGGCATCATCTATGATAATACTTCCATGCACTTCCCAGCATTATTTTAGATGCCATGTGTGTATTTCGTGATATTTGTAAATAAGATTGCTTTTGAATAACGTATATTTTATGTGTAACATATGAGATATATTAGTAATTCACTGAAGAAATTTAGTATTTAATGAACTATGTAGCCTCTGTGCAGCTGTTTATGCTACTATATTATAATCCTCATCTTTGCGAACAGAATTATAATCTAACCAAGCCAAATTAATTTTCATCATTATTTGAAATTTGTATGTACTTGATCACATTAATGTTGGCGCCAAATATATTGCTTCAATAAATAATTTGCCGTTGCAATAATAATCATGTTTGTAAACACATTTTGGATTTTTTTTTTTCTTTCTTTTCCAATCATTTATTTATTTTGCTATATAGCATTTTACATGGTATAATCTTACGGCAGTTCCACAAGAATATAAGACTTGGGAAATAAAATTGGACCAAGAATCATGATAATGGTTCCACAAAAAAAAAGTTTTTTCTAAATATGATTTCATTTTCACATGTCATCCTTGAACTTGAACTTGAACTTTATTTATCCATAAAATTAACATCAAAATACAATCACATTTTTACATGGCATTTGATATACAGAGATGTACAAATGTAACATTGGCCTAAGGATAAAAAGGGATCAGAAAATGTCATGACTATGCTAATCGAGTTTGATACCTGATATTCTCACAGAATACAATAATTACATGTAATTAGATATTTACAATGGTTAAACAGATAAGGTATTTACAATATAAGATACATACAATGGTTAAACAGATAAGTTATTTACAATATAAGATACATACAATGGTTAAACAGATAAGGTATTTACAATATAAGATACATACAATGGTTAAACAGATAAGGTATTTACAATATAAGATACATACAATGGTTAAACAGATAAGTTATTTACAATATAAGATACATACAATGGTTAAACCGATAAGTTATTTACAATATAAGATACATACAATGGTTATACATGTCATTATAATCCTGATAATGTAGTCTACTTGTGTACTACTTATATATACTACAAAATGCTATATATAAGTCCCTAAACTTTGCAAAAATAATTTGTAACTGCAGGAGCAAAATTACATGTTTATTCATAATGATTGATTTACTCTTCGAGTAAATATTCTGTCAAAAGTTTGCCAAAAACAAAATCTTGATAATGTTTTTCTTAATACCAGTGGTAGTTCATTCCAAAAGCTGTTACATTAAAGAAAATTGTCCCTTCTTTGATCTGAATTTAGGTACATGAAGTTTCTCATTTTCTTTTTGTCTCGTGCTGTGCCCATGTATTAAAGAACAATATCGGGTAAGTGTTTATGGTAGATTATAAACGAGATCATGCATGAAGGTACAAATAGATAACTTGTGCAACTGGAAAATGTTCAGTTGCTTGAGTTCTTTAAAGAAGCATTTTAGAATTTGCGTCAAATGTACTAAATGTGATGGCACGTACCAGGCGCGGATCCAGAGGGGGCCCAGCGGGCCCGCCCCCCCCCCCAACCACCAGAAAAAAAAAGAAAAAAAAAAATGGACGACTGGCCCGATTTACCAGCTGAACCTTATACTTACCTCTATGGCCGATAGGCCTACTTGATGGCCTTTGTGATGGGCCGAAGGCCAACAAAATTAACACCTACCACCCCCCCCCTCTTATCGCACGGCCAGCCTGATGTGATAAGTGTTACCCCATACCTCAATGCCAAAAGTGATATGGGGTTGTATAAGTGATTTATACAGCATTAGTTTACTAACACTTGTCCAAGAATGAAAAACCTTCGTCTGTACAAAATACCAATTTGTAATCTTCCAATACATTTGTTGACTTTTTGAACATGCTCCTTCCAGGTCAGGTGTTTGTCAATAATGACTCCAACAAATGGTGCAGCTTCAACTTCCTTAATAATTGTATTCCCTATGATTACATCACCATGTATTTCAATTGTTTGTCTTCTCCCCCTGATAAGCATGTAGTTTGTTTTGGACAGAATTTTTTATAGTAAGTTTGTTTGCGTTGCACCATTTAGATAACTTTTCCAGTTGCATGGTAACTTCTTCTAAATTAATATTTCTTATACCCAGAGGGAAAGTATGGAATAAATTTGAGTCATCAGCAAAGAGTCGAAAGTTGAAATAATTTGTTGAGTTCGGCAAGTCATTAATATAGATTATAAAAAATGTGGGCCCTAGAACAGACCCCTGGGGGACACCACAGGATGTACGTTTTTTGCAAGAATTATGTCCTCCATAATTAACGTATTAATATCTGAGAGATAATAATAATAATAATAATAATACCGGTTTTTTATAAAGCGCTTTACCTGTTAAGACCAAAGCGCTTACCGTATATTATTACCCCGGTCATTGGATTCATTTTTCGATCCCGCACTTTACAGTGCACAATCTCCACCCCCTGGGGAGCATTCCAGCCGGTCGCCTGTTGGGCGATAATTTTTAAACCAGCATAGAGTTATCCCTCGAACACCATAGTGTTTTAATTTACGGCATAAGATATTTGGATTTATTGTATTAAAAGCTTTCTGGAAATCAATAAACAAACCCATTGTTATCTTCTTGTCATCAGGTGATTTGATCATGTGATTTGTCAAATCAATCAAAGATAATTGTGTGCTGTATTTTTGTACGAAAACCGTACTGTTGCTGGAAAAGAATTTTTTTTTTTTGTTTCAGAAAAGTTTAGCAATCTTACACTTACTAGTTTTTCAAACAATTTAGCCAACACTGGGAGTACTGAAATGGGACGATAATTACGCGGAGAGTCTTTTGGTCTTTTTTTTTTTATTTTTATAAATAGGTGTTCCTTTTTTAAATTTCAGCGCATCTGGAAATTTTCCAGTGAGAAAAGATTAAGTTAAAGATATTTGATAGTGGCTTCAAAATAAAATCTGATGCATCTTTAATTAATCTGACAGGCAGATTGTCAGAAGCTTTATCTATACTTATTTTATAGGTTTTCCCGGTCAATTTCATTGTCAATCAGTTGCATATTAGGGGTATTCATTTTCGTATTAGATTTTCTATTTCCACTGCTTAGAACTCATTGATTATTTTCCATGTCCCACTGGTATTACATTTATTTGTCATAAATAATGTATCACAATATTCTTTCTTTGCTGCTCTGAGTAAACTCAATACATTGCGATATTTCCTATACTTTGATACACAGTCTTCTCTGTGATTTGATGCTACAACTCTATTGAACAATAATTTACGCTTTTTTCTTGATTGATTTCGTAATAGCCTTTGTTATCCAGGACTTATCTTTCTTCTTCCTGTCTATTCTTCCATGCTGTTCTATGATAGGTGCCTGCCTATACCTCTGAAAGTTTGCAAGAAATATTCATATGCGCTGTTGACATCGTTACTTTCCAGTTTCCAGAACGTCTTTCAAATTTTCCCTTGACACATCTCGACAAAAATCATCTTTTTCAAAACGTTTATAATTTCTGTATACTAACTTTTCTTGTAAGGGCTTTATGTTAAAGCCATTATCGAAAGTAGCAAAAATAGGATAGTGGTCAGTTGTATCAGTTGAAATTATTCCAGCATGAATGTGACTCAACAACATGTTTGTGTATATATGATCTATGAGGGATGCAGATGAGTTAGTAACTCTTGTACATTCTTTTATAAGCTGCTGTAATCCCCTACAATTCAGTGATGTTACAAAAATAGGCTCGGGATTGTTGATGTTAATATTAAAATCACCCATAAGAACACAATTATGTTTTATCTACTCTCATTATTTCTAGGGTAGAGATCAAGCTGTTTCTAAATTCTTCTATATTTGTATTTGGTTTCCTAAAAAGTACTCCAATAATTTTTTTAAAAATTAATTTATACCTCAAGCCAAACAGATTCTGCATGTAAAACATGACCATCCAAAATCTTGTATTTCAATGATGAATATATATGGGCACCAACACCACCACCACGCATTCCAGCATTGCGGCAGTTCAGTTCTAAATTGTATCCATTAATCCCTACGATACCAGGATTTGTAATATTTCATACTTCAGATAATCCAATGACATGAGAACTTGATTGTGCTCAAATAACAATCTAAGTTCATCAATATTCTTGTTTAGTGATCTAATGTTTACATGTCAAATGTTAAAAGCATTGTTAGCGACATCTTGTAATTGGGAGTCATAACTATTTGGAGGTAATTTCATAGAACTGACGTCTACACCACCATAATCTATGTCATTATTAATCATTAATTATATTTAGGTATAAACAATTTATAAAAATGATATGTCTTATGAAAGGTGTGAGAGGCTAAAAACTTTGTAGTCCATGTTTTCAAGTCCAAGGTCGTACAAGTCATCCGGATTTCTGAGTGATATGTACAACTTACGTACAACTATAAGGTGAACATTAATTTGAATTATAAGTGACATAAAGGTGATGTGTAAAAACATAGTGGGGAGATTTCGCGCGAATATTTTACACAATGTTCACTGAGTCAACAACTAACCCTATTGACTGGATCAAAGATCAACTTTTTCCCGCGCGTTCTTCAATTGGAGTACATGTAAATCTCACATGTCGTCTGTTCAGCAGTCTGACAATGTGGTTTTCCCCACTTGTCTCTATTATCGAGGTCAGTCTGTGGGTTTTCCCCAGCATCCCTGATACACATGCGAGAGAACCTTTCTCTATATTTTTTTTTTGTTGATCTGACATGTTTCTTTTGAAGGTGGTGTGGGGGGGGGGTGTTTTTGGGGGGAGGGGGTGACGCATGGTAGTCGTTAAAAAACAACAACAACAAAAAACAAACCGATGTCCCATGCATATCATAGGCCTACACTATACCTTAGTCTACTCTAACTATACACAGCCCCGTTGCCGAAGGCGACGGGGCTGTACTTCCACCACCGCCATTTACAGCGAAATAATCAGCGATGATGAGCGCTCAGGTGATTATACTGTTTAATTTAATCAATCTAATGTTAAAATGTTGTTGTAAGGTTTTTATGATGTTTCACGCGTAACAACGACTAAAAATGAAAGTATATAAGAGCTTCTTGACTTACCAAATTGAATTTTCCGTTGGCCTTGTCTCTTCTCATAGTGTTGGTGCCATCGCTGCCATTTTCTATGACGTCATTTTACTGTGCGAAGACGTATGGCGAAGACAACGCACGCACGGAGAAATATACGTTGATTGACTCAATTTTCCTGTATTTTTCTACATTATTAGTTGATTACTTCATGTGAAACATTCGCAGATGTCACCAATTCGAGGAAAAACTTCAAAGATTTGATTCAATGTGAGTATGAATTCAAATAAGGTATTTTTGACCACGAAATTTGTGGTCATGTATAGATATTTTCTTAACTTCGCCAAATATGTCTACTGGTTCGTCAGTTCCCGTCGCTTCGCGACGGGGGCTGGTCGGTTTAAGTCTACTCCAGCTTGGGCTATAGAGTGATGGAATGGGGCGGGAGGGGCTGGGCATAACAATCCCTCCCATTTTGGAATCGTGCTTTGCACCTAATGTTTGCGCCCTGCACTGAAATGTTGGGAAAATTCACAGAAGTCGTCGTCGCTTTGCAAATATTTGCTTGTCAGACTATGATATTACATTCATTTTTTATATTAAAAACGAAACACGATTTGCTTTTCAATTTATCGGCCCTCCTTCCCTCTCAATTATACGTTTTTATTACATTTTGCAAATTGATCTTTTAATTATACTGTGAACGTAATTTGTACCATCATTGTTAATATGAAATATGTAGAAGAGGCAAAAGGCAATAAAGTATGAAATAGAAATGTGAGTTTTTATTGGTGAATGAAGTTTAAGAGGGTCCCTCATCACCCCCCCCCCCCCCCCCCGTTTGTTACGATAGTGATGTTATTTTCTAGCACAATACGACTTGGCATTGTGCGTAATGTGTCAATGCGTGATGTATTTGAACTGTCTGGGATATTAATAAAAGTCTAATTATATGTAGTTCTCGTAGGCTACCGTTTATACTGCATGCGCCCATTGACAGAAAACGGTAGGCCTACATGTAAATTTGCAGCTATACTCTTGTTGTCTTGAAGCTTAATCGCATTGTGGTAAGCCTATTTCGTGAGTGATATAAGTTTATTACATGCCTTGGTTTGGGTGTAATTTGATAGAAGAAGAATATTTATATTGTGAAAATCAGTCATCACGTACTCAGCAGCCTAGATGAATGATTTTGTTGTGACGTGTCACCCATAAAGACAACATAAAATGAATCTGGTGTAGAAAATGATGTCTGCTCGAACGTTGGTAATGTTGTTGCATCTCTGTACGTCGTGTATGTTGGATATCGTGAAGCCTTGGATCTAGGACTTGAAAACTCGAGTGGGTGCAGACGACGACAAAATAATTAAATGTGTGATATGTTCAAAGTGCATACCCTGTAAAAAAAAAAATACAGCAACGTGATTTCAGCAGAGTTGCTATACACAAATGTAATTTAAAAAACAGTTTTGTTGTAAATTTCTCCTGCAAGAATAAAAGAAGGAAAAAAAAAATTAGAGTTCTATACCGTACGTATTTGGTTAAAATGGAACAAATGTGTTACTTCTGATGTATATTTTGTATTTCTCACGTAATTATTTGCAGGGGAAATTTAACAACAGAACTGTTTTTTAAATTACACTTTTTTTAAGGCGACTCTGCTGACAGCAGATTTGCTGTAAAAATACAAATATTTCTTACAGTGTAGGCTTCGGAACCGGGAGGCGGAGCCCCCCCCCCTCAAAAAAATATTGGAGGGCTCAGATATCATTGAGCCCCTCCCCCCAATATTTTTTATTCTATACAGATATCGACCATCGCCCTTTTGATATAATCTTATTTGATTCAGATAATATAAAACCCCAAGATTTTTATAATTATTACTTATTTTATTTTTTGGTGGGGAGGGGGTTCAGACATCATTAAGCCCCTCCAATAATCTTAATGAGGTTAGGATATTATTGAGCTCCCATCACTTTTTTTTAAAAATAAAACGCCCATACATCAGGTCAATTGACACAAAAATGTGGGGTTGCGCATCTTTAAGAAGAAACTTTTTTAAAAATATATATATAGGAACAAGGGGTCCCTACTATCTTGGTTGGGGCTCGGCAATTGAGCCCCCCCCCCCTTGTGTTTCAGGGGGTTTCAATATTTTTTTGAGCCCCCCTTCTGCTAATAATTTGTTTTGAAATGCTCATATTTCCGGTTTCTCTCGACAAAATTTTTAGCTCACACTGCACATAGCGCTCAAACTATAAATACCCTAGGAGCTCAGCCAAGGGCCGTTAATCAGCATTTTTGCTGGGGAAGGTTTGAATGTCCTATCTAGAGTAAAATTTTGCGCTGATTCCAAGAAATGTCCCTCTTAATGACCGTACCCGTGACACTTCGGCCATTTTGGCCAATTTTTATCCAAAAATGACCATTTTGGTCACTTGTGGCCAAGGGTATTTTATTTCTATAAATTTTGCCGATAAATGGGATTTTTAAAACCTATCTGATGTAAAAATGTGCGCTGATTCTAGAAAAAGTGGTTTTATTGACTCGGTGGGTCATTAAAAGGGTCATTTTGGTCAATTTCGGCCAAAAATTGTCATTTTTATCATTTTGGGGGCCAAAATTAGACCCCAAATGACCATCAGAGTCATCCAAGTGATGGTTTTCCCACCCCAAAACCATTTAAAAAAACTTCCTTGGGTCTAAAACAATACTCCCATACCATTTTCCTAAAATATTTGGACAGCCCTGGTCATTTAGGCCAGTTTGACCGAAAGTGACCATTTTGCCATTTTGCGGGATTTTGCTATACAGGCCTATGCATTACATGTATTAGTGTATATGGTCGATTCCAGCGAAAAGTGTACAAGGCCAACAAGTTGAGTCCAAATTAAGAACCTCTTTGATGATTTAGTCCTTTGCACCCACTTAATAGTGAACGTATCAACCTATCCGTGTAATAAATTGCCACGCTTAATCTCCCAAATTGGCTATGTGGCAGAGGGGTAAAGTAAAACATATTTTTTGCATGTTACTACGAATACACGTACCCTAATTTGATACAGTCAGAGTTTTGCCTCCTATATACATTTCCTTCCAAATATGTCATTCCATTCCATCAATAAGATCTAACAATAGTAAAATCGGTAAGAGCAGGGCTTGTGCTCCTAATTTCCTTGTATTTGCCATATCTCATTAAAGTATAGTTTTAAGACAATCTGTTTGAAAAACATGGGTTGTGTCAGTTTGCATTGTTTAATCTTCCCGACGATAATTAAGATATGTCATATCTTACTGAAAGAAGAGAGAATGACTCCTCATCAAAACCTAAAAATTGGAATCCGCCATTACTTTTGTTAATAGAAGAGGTAGAAACATATGTATTCGGGTAACAGCTAATGTATTCGTATTTACATTGGTATATCTGGCTAACATGTATATTTTAAACTATTTGTTGAATCCAATTGATATAATAATCGTGTAGGGGTATCAAACTAGCTTTTCTTGTGAAAAATATCTTCTCAGTCAATATATGGGAACATACTGCCAAGTATTAGGAAACACTAACTTTTAAGCAAAAACGTCAATATTTGAGTCCTGTTTATCGTATGTTTATATTCTTTAATCAGATTATTTGGTACTAGTAAAGTGTAAGGTATTTTTCTGAACATTGTGCTTGATAACAAGCATAAAAACCGATTAAAATGATAAACGTCTAAACTAAAAGATTCACACATGAGAATGATATATTGCGAATATTTATTAATAGCATCAGCCCCTAGGCAACAATAAAAATGAATACGATATTATGTGTCAACATAAATCTTACACAATTCGAAAAAATGTTAATCAATAATTACATTATAGATGTAGATCACCTTTTTAATGATCACCAGATGGTATAGGCATTTTTTCATCACGTTTATTCTGATATCATATTTACATAAGCATAAAACCATAAACGAACAAAATATTAGCTATAAATCATTTTCAAATCTAAAAATTCATTATAAATTTCCTTTAATTTTTTTTTTTAATGTTGTATTTTATCGTCGTATATATCTAGGCACTTACATGCATATATGATTATCCCACTCTGTTATCTTATTCCAATGATACTATTTGTGGGTAACAGTGAGTGTCTTGAACTGTTCAGGAGTTAAAATATTCATATGTTAAAAATATAATTGACTGTTTCTTGATATTATATGAATGTTGGAAAGAATTAAAGACCTCTTGCTCAAACGTAACCAAAATCAAAATATTTTGAGAGAATATAATACGTCAATGACACACATCCAGGCTTTCTGATGACCGGGATGATAAAAAAAAATGTCTGTTAAGTGCTTAGAGACACAGTCTAACTATGTTTTAGGCACTGTATATATTGTAAATCGTATTTTTATATTCATTTGGGCTAATGGTCAACCTTCGGCCAATAAGTGACCAATAAGAGACCAAACCTTATGGGTAGGTTGAATAAGACCTCTATTTTTGAAATCAGCATCAATTGTTGCCACTTCTCCACCACTAGTCAACTCTTTAGTGAAATGAGTTGAACGAAAGGATAATACATCTACATATATACACGTATATGGTCGATTCCAGCGAAAAGTGTACACGGTGTTTTGATCCTGTTCAGGCCAATAAAAAAAATCAAAAAAAATATAGGAACCTCAATTTTGCGTTTTATGTATCCGCCACCGTGAACTTATTCGTGCCGCATTTGTTCCAACTTCATTTGAAGTGAACTTGTTTTTTTACAATTTCAAAACATGCCATTTTTGGCCATTTTTGGAAGAAAAAGAAATTATTTTTTTTTCGCGACCAAACTTTTTAAAGAAAATCATCAAATAATTTAGATTCAAGTTTATTTTAGGATGGCACACATCTCAGGAGAAATTGTACCAAATTTGAATAATATAGGGCAATCCAAACAATCTCTGGAATTTTTTTCGAGTGGGTAAATTTGAATGTTACCTACGAATACAGCTTTTTTAAAGCTTATAAACCATACTAGATATAACGAAGTACGGCTGGCAATTGCCGTACAGAAGCGCCTAATCATTCCTATAGTCAGGGAGCCAGCTACAAATTTATTTACCCCATTTTCCCAAAAAGTTTGACCCCTGGAAGTGATGTACATTAGTACAGTGACCTAGGAAATCGATGTCAGCTGGAGCCACAGCGGGGACTCGGCCCCCAGACCCACTCAAAAAACCCGTTTTGGACATTTATTTACCCCATCTTCCCCATGGACCAAATTTTGTCAGTGGGAAGTAGTATGAATGTACATTGCAAAAATATATTAGCTGACAAAAAATAGTGGGGGAAGTGGCAAGAACTGACAGCTTCAAAGACCCCCTCCCATACTTGCGCATGCGTCGGGTCAGTATGCCGCACGTATAACGTGTGTGCATGTTATCTCTGTATACATGGTAATATAAAACACATAGCAATCCTCGTTCTCTGCTGATGATTCAATATATTAGACTTATTTGTAAGTTAGATTATAGGTACTTGCCCGATTCAATAGGCTGTGATCTCTAATTATATTTATATTATTTTTAAGGGAAGTTTTTCGATAAGCAAGAGATCTTGAGACAAGGGGATAATAAAAAAAGTAAATCTGCTGCAACTCCACTTTTTTTTTTTTTTTTAATACATACAAAAATCTTTTCGAGCCAAAGAAAGGTTCGATACTACAACATCCTCTCAAAATTATCTATAAGAATGCGAGCCCAATTAACCCATACCTAAGCCTCCATAGGCTATCTTCCAACTACATCGACCCCATTGACAACAGGATCAACCCCCCCACCCCCCCCCCCTTCCCCCACCCCGTCCCACCATCAGACATCATACAACCCATCTATGGACCACCTTCACCGCGACTTCGATCACTTTCCCAAAGAAACAACCTAATAACTGCATAAACACACCATTACCAATATACATGTCAAATCGATAACCATTGAATACATAACATATCTAAGCTCAAACAAGCCCTCTCCGACCGTCATGTTGTTAATAACAAACCTCTCATCCCTTAATAAATCTAATGTTAACATATAACATTACTCGCAGTAAGAGCAGACACTCTGAGACATGTTCGCTCAATTAATAATTCAACCTCCATTATTATAACACACATGAAATAAACAGAAATAAGCTACAGGACTACCGGGTTACAGGAAAATAGAGAAGACGAGAGACACATAAATCATATAGGTAATACAAGCAAACAATCACGAGAGATTAGCGCGCAACAGCAAGTCAGACCAAAGAATATTGATTCAAAATAGGGCGCCATCCACAAAAAACGTAGCTGAACAAAAAATACTATCACCAGAACTGAGTGGCTCTCCAAATACCCCCATAAGAATACAAGTACCCAAGGTCGCCTGGGCAGCCGTCCACTGCAAATACGTTCAACTAATTGTAATGTACATATACTCTCATATTAGAACCCCAATCAGGCGCCCACCTTCACAAATTTCTCCTAAATTTCTAAAACCTCTAACCAAAAAACCCATATTAGGAATCCAAACAAACCCAGCGGCAACAATCCAGAAGAGACATTGGAAAAGTCCCGACCACACAATAAAAATTAAATTAACATTAGCCAAGGGAAATATTATCGCTCCTTTATATTCTTGATGTTACACAAAAAATAAGCAAACCACAGCTGATCGTGTACTAAAAATTATCCAAAACAAAAAAGCAACTAATCAGTCAGATAGTATAAGAAAATAGTAAAAATTTAGATAGATACAGTCACACTACTTCTTTATTAAAATCTTAATTCCAGCACGATCCAAACGACCTCCAAACCGACTGTTTGATACTCAATAATACCCGATGCAAACATAGATCTCCCACAAAAATTATCAAGAATAGTTTCAACAAAACATGTGAAAGTTGAAATATACAAATTTATCAATGGAAACATTTCAACTTTCTTATTAAGTCTACTCAATTCAGAGAGAGGAGAAAATAGCAAAATAATATATCATAGCACATTGACCATGACTAATCTAAATCTTCAATTTAAATTTATTTTTAATTTTCTACAAAATCTCAACAGAACTAGAATTCCAATTATAAATTAAACAAAAGAGGAGAAAAGTAGTAATAAGCAGTTGATATACAGAAAATTTCACAAGACTTTGCATTTTTACCCTCATTTCTATTACACCACGTTTAAAATTGATAGCAGCACACACATGAATGTAATTGAGTCCTACCGTCCGAAAAGATGACTTAAGAATACCGCGCCACATAACGGAAAAAAATACAAAAACGAACAAACAAACCACAAAGCAATAGCAAGAAAAAGCGGACAGGAAGAAAGGCCATTATGATAAAAGCCCGAGGCGCGAAACCCAAAAAAACATAAACAATGAAAGATAATAATGCATCTTTAAAAAAACCCAATTATTTAGTCATAACTGACCACCAAAATAATACCCAAAAAAAGCACTCAGAAATTGTCACAAAACACCCATTTGGTTGCCTCCCCCTTCCTCCACTCCACATGCTTTCAAGAAAAGTGACTCATGAAATAATAAAACTCCAGGCATATAACCAAAAACCTATAATGAAAGTAGATAAATTTTGCTAATCAAAGATTATTCCATTTTCTTAATTAACATCATTATTACATGCAAAATAAAATATAAATATATTAAACTATTATAAACCTACATCTTCTGTAACATAACCCAACCCACTCCCAATTCCTTTTAACTACCAAAATAATTTTGTCCCCAATTCTTATCCCTCCACCCCTCCATTTCCTCGTAACGAAAAAACCACAGACAAACCAATATTACCGTATCATATTGTAAACTAGTAACAAAATAAATTGCACCATATCAACAGTGAAGCCCATACGACATTATCTGCCCCATTTGCCCAGCATAAATAACAAATATCTCATAGAAATATCTCATCGTTACTTCTCACCAAGACAACTGTGATGACGCGACCGACCAGCACCCAGGGAAGGGAAACAGGGAATCCCCTAGTATAAAAAACCACCCGAGCTTTGAATTCCTGAAAAAAAAAATAACGAAATAGAAAAGGCCTAATAAATAGCCATAAGTCAAATAAAATATCCACAAATATTCATAGGACCAATATCGAGTATTAAAAATATAATTTCCGAAACATCCTCATAATGCAATTCGCAAGACTATTGTATTTCCAACCAACCAATTAAAACTTCACACTATACTATTATTTTCCAAATCGCCGACTAGATGAATTTTAACGACCAATAACCAGATATAGAAAAACCCAACCAAATGAGATCCCATTCCCCCCTTCTCAAACAAAAAAAAAAATAAAACAAAATAAAATAACAATATAAAGGGAATCAAATCCCAAAAATAATAGAGCAAAGTCACCACCCATCAACATAAAAATCTAGCCACACCAAATGAAGTAAACCCATGAAATGAATATATAAAAACACACAATCAAAACAGGCAAACCAAAAGCTCCCATTACCCGGCCAATGCTTTTATAAACAGAGCTATCCTCATGCAACAAAACTATATACACGGAGCACATCCGCTCCCGAACGACCACCACACCACCCAAAACACAACACCACCCAACCCCCCACCACCCAAAACAACCAAAACCTGACGACAGTAGGACAAGACCCGGCAACAAGGTCTAACTCCAAGACCCTATAGTACAGTTCTAGCAAACACTATACGCACCCACCCATATCATTTATGTCCAGTTAACTATAATTATGCCCCACAATAGTACCATTCAATAACTACTTAGAGAAAAAACCAACTGAACAAAATACCCTTGGTTCACAATCGGGAAGCCCGAATAACGGCCCAGAAGTAAAACCATAACCAAATGCGGTCCACCAAAAAACAGGATAATGAGCGATAAGAGGCTAACATGCGACCCGCCCGACCGCTACCCCACACCTGTTCGCAGAAGCTCGACGATCCAAAAATTCCGCGAAATAACCTCAACAAAAATGTACAATAGACACACCAACCACAATCCCACACTAATTACAAGGAGAGAATCAACCATTCTTTAGGGAAAATGGAAACGGTACCAAAAAAAGAACCCAAGGACAAGTAACAATTAAAAAATAATAATTATCAGTAGCTGGACTCCCACACCTGACTGAACCCATCCCCAGACATTGCATCTCTACCCCAAATGCCACCAATTGCATAATATATAAATGTTAACAATCTAGAACAGAAGCAGACAAAAGAGTACCACATTTTTCATAACCGTAACCAGGCTCACAAAAAAATTCAGTTACCTACGAATACACCTATTATAAACCACTGCAATACTGCCCATTTCCTATAACCCTTCAAAAAGATAATGCCGATAGACAACCCATACTTGTAGAAAAGTTAGACAAACGAAAGTCTTAGAACTGACCCATATCTCCTCTCG
>CALNVZ010003432.1:32849479-32864513 GCA_940671915.1 Paracentrotus lividus
TTGGCCTTAAAGACTTCGGCGGATCTGCTGCTGCGGATCTCTTGAGGGAGAGCATTCCACAGCAGAGGTCCAGCGTTAGCGAAGGCCTTCCCCCCCACTGCGTATTGTGTCTAGAAACTTGAAGCAAACCAGAACCCTGGGACGTAATGATCGAGCAGGAACATAGAAGTTAATTAAATCGATATATATTGTGGAGCAGAGCCATGGATACAATGAAAAGAAAGCAACAGAATCTTAAAGATAATGCGTTTACTCATGGGCAACCAATGGAGTGATCTGAGAACTGGTGTTATGTGATTATACTTGTTAGAAAGGGTAACTAATCGAGCAGCTGCATTCTGTAGTTTCTGTAAGCGTCCAAGCTGATTTTGAGGTAAGTTAAAAAAAGAGCATTTCCGAAATCAAGTCTGGATGAGATTAGAGAATGAGTAATTTTCTCTGTGGCACTACGAGTAAGATATTTACGAATAAAACCCAAGTTTCGTAACTGATATCGAACTGATCTACAAACGGTTGAATTTGAGGAGACATTGTCATATTTGAATCAAAGAAACCCAAGATACGACATACATTAGTTAGGGCAACGTCAAGACCAGCAACATTGATAGAAGTGATCGATATTTTGTTCAATTGGGACTTGGAACCGTACAAAACAAATTCACATTTAGAAAGGTTAAGTTTCAAGGAATGTGCATTCACCAGTCATGAATGTCTTGCACGCAAGCTTCAAGATCATGAATTGCACTGGCTGCAGCGCGCCGGTTTGGCCTGAAAGAGTTTAAGATCTGAATATCATCTGCATAAATATGATAATGCATTGAATGATGGTGAAAATATGTTTTTGAGGCCGATTAAGTAAAGGGAAAACAAAATTGGCCCGCCCACACTGCCCTGCGGAACGCCGCAAGTAAGTGGCACAGAATCAGATATACACTCATTTACCAATACAGTTTTGGGAATGACATGATAAATACGACTTGAACCACTGTAGGGCTTGACCTTTAACACCTAGAGACATGAGGGTATTCAGCAAGATAGTATGGTTAACGGTATCAAAGGCGGAAGACAAATCGAGGAGGAGCATAGCTGTTACATTACCAAGTCCATTTCATGAAGAATGGAATTAGATACATTGACATGAAGCGTTTCTACGCTATGATTAGGACGATATCCAGATTGAAAAGGATCGAGTAAGTTGTTCTCAAGGCAATAATCCGTCAATCTGGAAAACACAACTCTTTCAAGTATTTTGAATAAAAGGGGAGGTTAGAAACAGGACGATAATTATTCAGCATTTCAGAATCAAGATTAGGCTTCTTTAACAAAGGAGTGATATAGGCAGTTTTAAGGGTAGAGGCACATGTGCTTGATCGATACTTAAATTGATAATATTTGAAATACAAGAAGCAAAAATTGTAGGACAGTCCTTAATGAATTGTTTAACAGGATCGAGTTTGCCAGGATTTGGCTGAAGTTTCTGCAATAACAATAAAATTTCATCTGATGTGGTGGGGGCGAATTTCTCGAGGGATGCTGGTGTAATAGGATCTGTCGGACGAATATCTGGGTTAAGGCTAGTAACAATATTCTGAACCTTAGAATGGAAGTACTGTATAAACTGCTGAGCTAGATCCTTACTGTCGATGTGTTTAGGAAGGGGAGAGTTCTGTTTCCTATTCAGAAGACGATTGGCAGTAGAAAAACAGTTTCTTGGCATCGTTTCCACAGTCATTGATAATCCTGTGAAATAAGCTCGCTTTGCCTGATCCACAAGAGAATTCACAAGATGCCGTTGTATGCAGAATCTCTCTGTCAGCCCGAAGCATACCATTGGACCTCCACTTCCGCTCAAGTTGCCTCCGCTTCCGTTTTGCAGCAGTGATGTCGGGATTGTACCAAGGGTTGTCTTGACGATCCTTTACCTTCCGAGTTCTTTCAGGAGCATAGGTATCAAGGAGAGTGGAGAGGGTAGCATTGTAGCAGCTAACTGCAGTGTCGACACTCTCGGAAACTGAAGGCATGATGTCGCTTCTTGGTGACAGCCTCTGCAAATGATTTCCTGTCGATACCTTTGATATTACGGGAGGTAAAGTTCTCTCACTGCGGCCTGGCTTCTTGAAACCAATCTTGCACATGATTGCTGAATGATCTGAAATCCTGGAACGATTTGTGGTGTGGAGATATTTAACACATCTGAATTCCGCACCATGATAACATCCAAGATGTGACCCTTCTCGTGTGTTGGTGATGACACCAGTTGAGAAAGTCCATAACTGTTGATCAGATCAAGAAACTTGATAGTTTGCTGAGACGATGTATTGTCTAGATGAACGTTCAAGTCTCCTGTTATCAGCAACGGGGAGGGTTTGAACATCCTCTCATCCAGAAGAGTAGAAAAGTCAAGAAGGAACTGATTAAAAGACTGAAAACCAGGTGGTCTGTAAATAACAATGACGTCTAGTTGTGCGCTGCCATCAGAAATAGATCCAGACATCAGTTCAAAGCTGTCGAATTGCACCTGCTGGCTGATGTCGACATGAAGGTTGTCCCTGTAAATAAATCCAACTCCACCTCCACGTCTGGAAATTCTAGGATGATGTTTCAATATGTAACCGTTTGGTAATAGTCTGCGATAACAGCGTCATCCGATGGAGTCAGCCAAGTCTCGCGACGACAAGCGAAGTCTAAAATTATGATCAATTATAATCCTGTAATGGTGTACATTTATCTCGAACTGAACGACTTTAACATACAAAACTGCATCATATCATTGAAACGATCACGACCGCCCTCTTACCTCGATGTGTCTTTCGCTTCTATGGATGCCCAATGACATGATATTGTTACATACATTAATATTATTCAATTTCCACTGTAGTAATGAGCTGGGATTAGCAGAATTGAAAGAATGTAATATTTTGGCTGTCGTAGGAGTACCTACATGTTTCAATAACAGTATCCCGATAGTAGGTCCGTGAGTTGTCCACCAAGAATACGTGCATGTGTACAATAAGACGAAAGAGGTGAACTACAAAATAATACAGTTGCTTAGACTGCAGTTGCAAGCACATGATAAGGTAGGATATTGTTCATTGTACAAACTTAATACATAATTTTTGCTCGTGCTTCGCGCTTATTTTTCTTTAAAGCAAGTATGAACTTGGAGGAAGACTCCTCCAAGGTATGAACTAGCCGCCTTGTATAGGCCTTGCCCTACCACCATCTCAAGTCCTCAACTACTTGATTCTGCCTGATTCCTAACCCATAATGCAACATCCTGAATATAATAGTGTAGTCTTATAATTCAGGCCCATTTGAATGAAAACACACTTTTTCACTACTCAATGAATTTACACCATGATATTTATGTTGCCAAGTATCAAAACACATACTTTTCCCCTCAAAACATTGTAGATTCCCAATACAAATAAAATTGTAGGTTAATTTTTACACTGTTTTGTTAAGAGTTATCTCAAAAGGTATACTTTAAGACTAGCTATTTATAACACACAGTCAATGAGAGTGTTGCTCAGTTTGCTCTTGCTTTAAAATGCACTGTTTTCAGGTTAATCGATTAAAAAAACTACTTCTACTTGATCACACGAATCAGAAAATTTATGTCGCCAATTTTTTAACATTTTGACCTTTTGTGACCCAAAATTGAGGTCAAAGGTCAGGCTTCATTAACATAAACATAAAGCACCGTTTTCAGGTTGAAATAATAATAGGGCCATTCTTGGTCAAGTGTGTGGCCATAATTATGAAAAATCCTGAAAAATCTGACTTTAATTGGCTATAACTTTAAAAGTTTTAAAGATAAACTGATCTAATGTTCATATTACACTAACATACTTTGTTTGCTATCATTTGGAAATAATTCTTTATGTTTACCATAAATGCATGTTCAAGGTCAGAGGTCAAAAGAAGTGGGTCACTAGTGTGACTTCACAAAACGGCATGATTTTAAAATTCCTGTAAGTTTTAAAATGATAAAATCGAGGCCAGAACGGTCCTGTGAGGATATAGACAGTTCTGGCACGCAAACACATATGCATATACAGGAACGTAGCGGACATAACTGAATTTTACCAAAAATGGACATAGACTGTTCTGGCTTTAAGCCCTCGAAATGTTCTTATTGCTGCGAGATATGCATCATGGATCTGTTAACCCCAAAATACCACTGGATAGGAATCATCTCTGAAATTTCTTTTTTAATCCATTATTTTTATATCGTGATGTCGAGTCACGTGTGTGACATTTTAGTGGGTCACGTGTGTGACATATAGCAAACTGTACAGGCAAATGAAAATGTCATACATATGCAGTAAATGTACATTTTGAGCTATTACTATATCAGCTGTGGTAAAACTTTTATGAATCAGACTGGGGTGTTTTGGTAGCTGTCAATACTTGGGGGGGGGGGGTCATGATGGCCACCCCCTAAGATCTCGGCTGCTGATCGCGCGAGTTAATTTTTCCGAAATAATATTTATTTATTTTATATGAATTAATTATGCTAATTTATGCATGAAATCATAGGTAATTTTTGCTCTTATATTTGACAAAATACACTCTAAAAACTGAAGTGCTGTTTTTAGCTCTTTAGAGGCTGAAATCAGCACTTTTAAAGAGCTTCTGTAGTGACTGCACTCAAAGTGCTGTTTTAGCACTTTCACGTGAGCTAAACTGTCAGCAAAAATGGGCAAAAACGGCGTGACTTCGTTGGGATTCGAACCTGGGTCCCTTGCATGAGAAGCGCTGACGAGCACGTTAGACCAATGCACATCTTACGATAGCTAGCAGATTACTTTGTTTCATGATGAACTTTCTTTAAAGTTGAATTAAGAAGGGGATGAATTTCCATTAAATTCGGTTCTACAGATAATATATAGCATATATAAGTTGTTCAAACAGATAGCATATCACAAAAATCCTCTGGCTTCTCAATATTCTGGTTTGATAGTTCATGAAATTAGCCTCCTGCCTGGGCGTGAAAGACTAGTGTACTGTAGTACACTGTGAGTGCGACGTCACGGCCGGGTATTGTGTATATCGTGCCTGGATGTTGAATACAGAATGATGCGCAGATAGAGTTAAATGATTTTACCAATTTTTTTCAAGGAAGTCAATTCAAATAATTAAGGATCATATGTACAAATCTTTACTATCCCTATATAAACAATAGTATGAATAACGATTTCCAACGATTGCCTTAATTATCTACTATGCTTTCATAATTCAAGCAAGTTAAGAGATCTCCGTTGGTCAATTGGTAACGTCAACGGTACTCTTCCATGTCTAGATGAACCCGGTTCGAATCCCTTACCGACATCGAACATTTTTTGGGTGATAAATTAGCACCTGGGTAAGTGCTAAAACAGCACTTCAGGTACTGATTTAGCTCTTCAAGTGCAGTCATTATACGAGCACCCAGAAATTAGCACTTCAGTTTTTAGAGTGTAAAGCTTCTGGAATGCTAATTTTGTGTGTACATATTCCTTTTAGGATTCCTAACAATCGAAATCAATTTCTTATGTATTTAATAGTTTTATGAATTTCTTATGTATTTATTTTCGACCTTTTGTTTCTCTTTGTTTTTTCGCAAAAATTATTGCACAACCATTTTGGAGCGTAGTAATGCTAAAATAGATTAATTTCAGCCAATGAAAGTGTTAAATAATCAGACCTTTATGACCAGTGGGTCACGTGTGTGACTTTGTTTTCTAATTAATAATCAAATTAAAACTTTTCATAGATTCATATTTGGTGAGATGCAAGGTATATTAAATCTAGCTTTTGAGAAAAAATAATAATAACACCAGAGCCATGGTTAAGGCGGGGCACTGAAACTTTTTGTGTTTTCTGGTCACGTGTGTGACATTTGAAGGTAATTAACTTCTATAGATAATTATCTTAATACATAATCAATTTAACAACATTATTTTTTGTTAGATTAAAAGGAATAGAGGTAAATAATAATATAATGACAGTAATCGAATTAAGGAAGTCAGCATATCCAATCCAGTCAGGGTTTTAAAAAATGATATTTCATGTACCATTTTTCTAATTATCAAATATGTTAATTTATGCAAATGAGCATGAACAATTGCAAAAATCACTAACAAAATTCACTTCATGAAACTTCAGACCTAGCTCTATTTGAATATGCAGCTTATAATCAAGAAGCAAAAACTTTATTTTTTCCAAAAGAAGGTTCACTTTTCTAACCTGCCCCATACAAGAAGGTTTTCATAGAGTTTTACATCATAATCATCTTAGCTTGATTAGGCCTACTATAGTTTTTTTTTTCTTCTAATTTTTTTTTTTAAATAAATAGAAAAGAAAAATGAAAAGAAGACTTCGTCATTTTCAAAAGAACTCTGTCAACGTGGGGGCAGGGGGAGGGGGGAGTAATAAAAAAAATCCCGAAAAAAAGTTGAGCAGCCCCCCCCCCCCCCCCCCACCTGAACATCTTCCGAAGCCTATGAAGTGTAATTGTAAAAACAAAAATAAATCAATTTAAAAAATCAATCAATTGAATGGATGGAACACGACTTTTTGCAACCATTGTATTCACCACTAATCTTAACCAGTTCGACGTAATTTTCGTAGGTTGTTATCCATATTTTTGTCTCCAGCGTAATCAATTATTATCAGAAGGATTCCAACGGATCCAAGGATTCTACTAACAGTTTAGTCTAACTTTCATTTGATCTAATACATACTTGGTCTACTTCTCACTTGGTCTAAAGACCACTTGGTTTAATTGTTGATTCGTCTATAGCCAAATGGTCTAATTGCTTTTTCGTCTAATTCCCAAATGAATATTGGTACATTTCTAGTCAGTTACTGGAGTCGACCAAATGGTAATAGACCAGTTGGACATTAGACGAAATGGACATTAGTCCAAATGGGATTAAGACATAATGGTAAATAGGCGAAGTGACATTTAGACCGAAAGGTGATTAGACAAACTGGTTGTAGACGAAATGGGATTAGACCATGTGGCATGAGGCTAAACGGTCATTAGTCGAAGTGGGTATAGACCAATTGGCATTTTACCGATTTTAAATAGGGTCTCTTTTTTACTCGCGCCTTGAGAGAATGCACCGGCGCTTGGATTAAGGCCCTCCGATCGAGGAATTACTGTCACAAAAATCTTAAAACAGCTCTGGCAATCAAGAAATGTCTTCTCTTTTTGCATGTTTTGTGGGGTTTGTTTTGGTGAATTTTGTTTTCTCTCTCTCTCTCTTTCTCACTCCCCTCTATTATTATTGAACTTGTCCCCGTGTCGATGAAACATTTTTCATGAAAGGCCCTACACTCTAAAACTGAAGTGCTGTTTTTAGCTCTTCAAGGGCTGAAATCAGCACTTTTTAAGTGCTTGCATAGTGACTGCACTCAAAGTGCTGTTTAACTGCACTTAAAGTGCTGTTTAACTGCACTTAAAGTGCTGTTTTAGCACTTTCACGTGAGCTGAACTTTCAGCAAAAATGGGCAAAAACGGCGTGACTTCATTGGGATTCGAACCTGGGTCCCCTGCATGAGAAGCGCTGACGAGCACGTTAGACCAATTCACATCTCACGGTTGCTAGCAGATCATATTGTTGTATGATGAACTTTCTTCAAATTCGCCATACTCATCTACTATGCTGTCATAATTAAAGCCAGTTAGCGAGATCTCCGTTGGTCTATTGGTAACGTCAGCGGCAGTCTTCCATGTCTAGGTGAACCCGGTTCGAATCCCATACTGACCATGAACATTTTTTGTTGATAAATTAGCACTTGGGTCAGTGCTAAAACAGCACTTCAGGTGCTGATTTAGCACTTCAAGTGCAGTCACTACACGAGCACCCATAAATTAGCACTTCAGTTTTTAGAGTGTATAGCCAAGAGATAAGTTCAGACTCGAGTCTCTGGAGTAGCGGAGACGTCACCGCGACGTCTTCTGAGGCGTTTGTAGGGGTGGGGGGGGGGGCTTTTTTTTTTATTTTCCTCGATTCCAGTAAATCGAGTCGCGAAGTTTTGTCTAATGACAAATGAGATGGGGCCTTTAAAAATATTGTTGTTTAAAACTCGATGGGCTTCAATATATAAGATACATTCCAGGACGATTCGTCTTGGTATTAATTATTCTAATAAGTTTATTAATCCACATAAACAGAAGCGTAAGTTAAAAATCACGTAATCTTCAATTTTGGTATATCCTTGTAAAATAAAACATTCACATTATAAAACGGAAAACAAATTGCAAAGCAAAAACGGCTTTCACAAGAGCTTTATCTTTAACTGCATCAAATTGTTCATGTACAGTTATGGAGATCCACCTTTTAAATTTTAGAGCATTTTACAGTACAGATCAAACTTGCTACATCTTTAACAGTAATATTCCAGAGGTAAAAATCCGAATGAAAACATAAGACTAATTTATATATATGTGGGGTTTTTCGATCAATTTTGAACTATCGATAAAATAATTTTGATTACAGGCTAATTTCATTTTTGTGGCTTTCGTTTTACAGATGCAATGGCGTCTAACTTCCCTGGCGCATCACCCGATGTTGTTAAATCAACAGCACATGTCTCCTCAGCAAACAGTCGAGTTGGATCTAAGGTAGAGGTTCACCTGAATCTTCGGGGAAGCAGAGGGAACCCCATGGTCGGACCTGGTGTGATGTCTTCGGTCGATGCGATTGTTAACTTGCCCAACGGGAACGCGGAGCGTATTCCCTTCCCCAATCAGGTACCCGCTGGTGGCAGCTGCAAGGCTTTGATTTGGCTGAAAGAAATCGGCGTTCATCAGATCCATGTGAAGATTTGCGGTGTCGAACTTAAGAACTCTCCTGTCAAGGTGGTGGCAAGCGTTCGTGGTAATCTTCTGAACACTTTCAAGCCATCGATGAACCAACCTCACGACATCATAAGGCGCGAAAACATATTTGTGGTTACCGACAAGTCTAATAACCAGGTGCAAGTGTTTGACCAGGAATTCCGACCTGCCAACAAATTCTGCTCACCTGAGATGAGCGACATGGCCAAGTTTGATCCCTATGCCATTGCCTGGACGGGCGAAACCTTTGTAGTCACTGACATCACTAACCATTGCGTCGTCGAGTTCAAGAACTTTGTTCCGTTTCAAGTATTCGGCAAGGAGACCCTTCAGCAACCTTGCGGGATAGCCGCGGGTAAAGATGGCTCGGTTTACGTCGCAGATGGTCAGAAACATTGCATCTTTATTTTCGACAAGCATCGAGAATGCACGGGCATCATCGGTGGACAGGGTGCTTCTCTGGGGCAGTTGGACACACCTTGGTTCATGGCGATGAACTCTAAAGGAAACCTGGTCGTGGCGGAGTTCAAGAATCACAGGGTGCAGGTGTTTAATCCGAAGAGGCGACAAGCTGTTCGCATCATCGACATCAAACACAATGGGAAGACGTGGGATTGTCGAGGGCTTGCAGTGGATCAAAACGACAACGTGTATGTGACTGTGCGGAGTGGATTCATGAGAGGATGGAGCCAGGAGTGCGTTCTGGTCTACGCTCCAAACGGTGATTTCCTGGGTACCTTTGGCGAAGGGTTCAACTATGTCCGAGGAATTACCGTTGTCACAAAGGGTCAGAGAACGTCGGCTTACGTGGTGGATGGCGCTCATCACCGCATTGCAGAATATGAAATTTAGATGTGCCGATTCTGGCGGATCCAAGCGGGGGCGCTACAGGCGTGCGCCCCAACGATTTTGGAAAAACGCTCATTGACTATACATGTTAGAGCATACACAATAAAAATTCCGGCTGCGCCCTCCCCCCCCCCCCACCCCTTTTTCAAATCCTGGATCCGCCGATGGTCTTGCTCATCTTCCTCTTTATTATCCGCTCCATTGTCGTCATTATACTCTAAATTACAAGGTTTTAAAATAAATCATGTACGACTGTGGATATAGGGACCGATCGATTTTCAGATTTAAATTTAAATCCTAAAAAAAAAAAAAATCAGTTTTAAGTTTTTTGTTTCTTTTTTTAACTACATCAAATTGAAATCTGAAAATCGATTGTTCCAGACGTTTAGAATTTAATCTTTATAATTTAGAGTCTTACATAATCATAATCACGATGTTGACGAACATCATCAACCTAATCTAATGGCTGCTAGTCATATTGTATAATCATTTGATATCACTATTTTGAATTGAATTTTCGTCCATTTATAATATCCTTAATCAAAATAAGCTAAATTGTTGCACATATAGGTCACTTTTTCGATACATAAAAAACATGTATTGATACTCTTCCAGATGTTTGCTTGTCTGCGTTCAATATTGTTAACATAATGTATGTCCTATATGTATTCTACATTACCCGTATCAATGGAAAAAAGGGGTGCAATATTGAACTCCGCGATGCCTTTATTCAACTCATACGCAACAGTAAAATGCTGCGTGCAACAGCTTATATCAATGGATACACGGAGCAACAATTTCCGTCATAATAGCTTGATCATTTCAATTTTGTGAGATTCTCCTTTTCATATCGGATCAGGCAGATTTGATACAGGTGAGTAAACCTCTTTTTTTTAAAAAACTGATAGCAATACTGTTGTCATAGAAAATGGTTTGTATGTATGATAATAATAATAATATTGGATTTCTTTCGTGCTATATGAGATATATTCCATTCATCAATATGAATATCGCACATTCAATATATTCAACTCTTGCAATATTCATACTGATGAATGGGATATATCTCATATTCCACTCAAGTGCATCCAATATTATATAAGGATTAATCAAATCAATCATCAATAAGATGAGGGACAACCGTTCTTTGAGTAAGAAGGAAAAAACAAAAGAAAACAAAAGAGTAGTAACTTTTACACTCGGCATGCTCAGAAAAAAAAAATTAACGGTACAATTCAAAATTTAACCTGGTCCGCATTCTGAATCGGTTATAACTTCATTTATACCTGTACTAATTTGATAATTGATCATGCATAGTAATATAGTCTATGATGATTCTATTCCACTCGTGGAAATATTCTAATTCATATTGATATCGAGCGGAAAACAGGCTCACTCTGTCAGTGAGACGACTGACCCAAACTCACTCAAAAATTTAGAGTGGCAAATTCACTCCATCACATTATTAGTACAGAGTATTATATCATTAATTATAATTATGTTATACAACTCCTTTTAAAAAATGAATGTTGTGTCAAATGTTGTTTTTTTTGGGTTTTTTTTTGTTGTTGTTGTTGAAATTTTCTCTCTTGATTGTATATTTTCTCAAGAGAGTATTCATTTCACAAGAGTATTCATTTCACAATCCAAACCTAAAAAGAGTAGCATAAAACATTGAGGCTTATATTGTATCTGAATTACTATGTTTTTTCTATCATCATTAAGAATTATTCTTCTGAATTATCTTTCATTAATTAATCTGAATAATCATTATCATGTATATATTTCAGGGATAATGGGAATTTGGACGCCGCTGTCAATTTAACTTTGTATGATCAACAAGTATCTATTGTAGGCATATTACAAAACAAAGCAAGAAAATGTATACATTTAGTTTACAGGTAAAAGTTACTTTAATCGACTGATCGTTATATGTTTCAAAATATATCGAACTGTAATCAATTATATCAAGCTTATTTCTATACTAAATAAATCAACTCGTTTGTACATGTACATAGGGCACAATGTAATCTGATTTTATGTGTTGGATGTAAATTTTATGGTAGCGAGTCACTTTTTTTTTTCTCCTTGGGATATTTTTCTGTAACCTGAAATATAGCTAAGAAGGCAACTTCTTCGTGTTGAATCATTGTACATAAATTTACATAGGTATATACACGGGAAAACAGATTTCAGGTGTTTTTTTTTTACGTGGTAATAATATTATTTGTTCATAATACAGCAATAACATGAAAATAACATCTGAAAATGTAATGATTTCACAATCATGGATTTGTATGATGTTCAGGTTGATTGTTTACCATAATGGTAACCCCGGGACGATATAGCTATACTACTTTCCCTATTACAGTTCAGGACCTATCGCTGTGGCTTTCAAAACATGAAAACGAATAAAGATATTTGCAGTGTTACCATATCTTTAAACTATTAATAATTTTCATTAGGCCTATGTAATAATTTGAACTATATTAAGTACCCTTGTTGCCTTAATATAGATGACATTTATTGTACTTCTTTTAGCCAATGTTTTAGTACTATTCTGGATACGTTTTGAAAAGGGTAGTTCAGTATTTTATATCAATTAGTACTTTCTGTCTTTTAATGCTTATGCACAAAGTCATGTTTGCAGAGTATTTGCTAATACAATGACAGACTCTATGAAATTGTCTATGCTAAGTTTTTGATAACGTTAAGTTGCTAATGTTTATTTTTCACCATTCGTTGATATTTTCAAACTTGTTACGAACTAATTTTGTTAATTGCGTTTTTATGTATGTATTTGAACAGTAGCTTTCATTCCCGATTGCAGTTATAGAATAATATTGCATTCGACAGTACTATCATTGTTAGCCTTAAAAGAAATATTGTCGGTAGCGTAATTATCGTATATGTTTATTGAATTTTTACAGTGTATTTGCCTAACGATTACAAATTAGTTTACTTTAATTAGTCAGTTTGATATACACGACATTGATGTTTTAATATTAGATTTATCTTCTTGAAGAATTATCATGTTTTGTTTATGGAAAACAGTTGCTGCAGAACAAATAAATTGTTTTCCTTTAAAAAAAAAATGTTTGAGAATCCTTATTAATACCGAAGTCATAATAGTTGAATAATTCATTATTGTACAGAACATCCTGTTTTTTATTAATATTATGTATTAAAGAGGGCCAGTTGTATCAAAAAGACGTGCTTAAAATTAATAAATTACTAGGGACAGGCAGTTTTCTTTGGTACCAACCCACGGCGGTCAAGAGAATGGCAAACTCCTGGGAAAATGAGAAGAATTGAATATTTCAGGAGATAATGTAAGATATATAAAAAATAAAAAATAAATCACGAACTTAGAGGATATGTTACAGGGGGAAAAGGATGCAAACATATTAATATGAGATTATACGAAATTAATGAAATATGTAGGAAAGAGATAGAGATAAAATGATGATGTAAGTGAAGATTAATTGCAATGTACATTATAGGGAAAAGATTAAGAATATTATTAGATATAAACGAAGAAAATCTTCGAGAATTCATAAATAAACATTTTTGAGGATTTAATTTTAAGTCATATTTTAAAGCCTTTTGTAGTCAGCTGGGGCTTATATGCATAAAAGATTTCCTATACAGAAATTTTACTTAAAATACTTCTTGAGGGTGTAGTTGCCAAATGGTGCATTTGCTTATATTCTCTCTATCCTAATCTCCTTCTCTCCCTCCTTACTCTCTCTCCCCCAACCTCTCTCTTCTATCTGGCAATCTACTCTCTTTTTGTCTCGCCTAAACAAAGGTCGGCAGAGACATACAGTCTGTGTAAAAAAAAAAAATGGTACAGTCGAAAAAAAAATATTTAGGTGTGAAATATTTTCAAATAATGTGTGTATGTGGTACCAAAATAAAGCCAAAGGATTTTCCCTGCTGATGCGCTTTGTTCTGTATAATTTGCTTTCGTAAAACAAAAGTTATGCTAGATTTTGTGCGACGAGGAACAAATCGAAATTGAGCACTTCACGGCCATTATTCGAAACCTATACACAAAGGCATGGGACGGCGTGCGAAAAATTGATTTTTCTTGATTGTAGAAAACTAGTCATATCTCAAAAACTACAACACCAAATTTAATGAAAAAATTGCAGAAGAGAGTCTGATTTTCCTGCATTACAAAAATATCAAACAATACCAGGTTGTGATTAATCTCTATACTATAAAAAATGTTTTCCACTTGTACCATTTTATTTGACACAGACTGTAGTGATCACTTTTCCTGTTGGTCTGTTGGTCTGACACTTAAAACAAATGATACCTGAGTAATACCAAATATGTGTTGATGAGGATGATGGGGTCAAAGGTCATCTAGGGGTCAAAAGGTCAAATGATATGAGGCCATCTGTTACACTATTATAAAAATGTTTAAGTTTTTGTTTAACTTGCTTCCATTTCTTTATTTCTCCATCGATGGTGCTCACACTTGGTACAAATGATTCTTGGATATTACCACATGTGTGTTAATGAGGAAGATGAGATCAAAGGTCATATATGGGTCAAAAGATCCATAAACTTGCTATTTTCTTTATTTCTTCATCAATTGTGTTCTCACTTAGTACAAAGGATTCTTGGGTATAACCACATGTGTGTTGATAAGGATGATGAGATCAAAGGTCATATAGGATTAAAAGGTCAACTTAAAGGTCAACTTTTCTTAAACTTTTTGTTTTCTTTATTTCTCCATCAATTGTGTTCGCACTTGTTACAAATGATTCTTGGGTAATACCATTTAGTGAAATGTCAAGTCACTAAATAAGGAAATGTTTTCCTACCTGATCTGGAATCCACTTCAGAATATCAACAGTATGGTAGAGGTTATATTTACAAATGTGTTTTTTCACTGTTCAGATATTGCACATATCCCGTTGAAAGAATATAGACTATATATACAAAATAATAGCGCTTCTTTGCGGATTGAAGAAAGCAGTCTCCTCTCACGTCCCTGGATGGAGTGAAGTCAAACAAGGTGTGTCACTTGCTAGTATAATATACATGTGCATTAAACTGTATGCAAGACTCATGTGGTGGATGACTGCACATCCAACACAATAGGAAATGGCATGTTCTTGCCAATGACTTAGAAAGTGAGGTATTCAAGGAATGACCAGGCTCAGGCACGTAACTAGGATTTTTACGGGAGGGTTCGAAATCTGCAAAAGTGGACCAAAAGGTACATCCAAATTTTTTCACGTCACGCCGGGCGGCGTATTTTTTTTTTACACGCAAGCCTAGGGTTTTTCGCCATGAATTTTCATAAACGGGCTCGAGAAGAGTCTAACTGCCGCT
>CALNVZ010003432.1:32869568-32910414 GCA_940671915.1 Paracentrotus lividus
ATCAGGCGAAACTCGTGGTTCGCGAACCACCTTGTTTATCATGTGCACAGTGTCTCATTCTTCCATCGTCTCTCTCTTTCCTTTTTTTTTTCAATCTATCTTTGTTCTCTTCATGTTCTACGAAAATAATAGGAACCAATTTTCATCGATTTCCTCGATCTCTGCTCTCTTTATTATTATTTTTTATTTATTATTTTTTTTTGTTTTTTTTGGGGGGTAAAACGTTTGAAGAAATAAAACAGCCATCAAAGCTTATCATAAGGTTGAATAATTTGTTTTATTCAATAATTTGAATTTGACCTTATTATTAACTTACTAGCAGTATTCTCATGTTATTATCATTTACAGGACAGGTCATGATCATGCTGACGTGAGTAGCTGAAATTTCAGACTACATTCGAAGACATAAGGGTATTTTAACTTATGTAAGATTTTTGCCCTATTCAATTTTTGTCCAAAAAAAAAAAAATGTTTGCATGATTGAAATACCACATTTACCACTATGTCATTTGAAATTATTCTGGTTAACGTAGAATTAGCATTATAGATGATATAATCTATTTCTGCATTGTAACCAATTTACCATAGTAAACTATGTATTGATTAATTGTAGATGAATTTCAGCTCAGCTGAATGTTTTTATTAAACAAATCTTATATTTATGGTGTAAATTCATATAAGGTCTTATTTTGAAATATTATTCATCGCATTGTACCTAGGAATGATGATAACTTATTGCAAGACATTAATCATTATGATTGTGATAAGATTCCAGACAAATCCAGGGAACAGTCTTTTAATTAACTCCTTCTTCATTGGTGTTGGTCTTTGCACCTTTGTAATCCATAGCTCTTGTCTGTGAAAAGAAAAAAAAAATCGAATCGCCAATAATATACTAGTAGATACAGAGCAATTTTGAAATAAATCCAGCTTCAATGACTCTGCATCTCAGAATTGAAAGATATTGTTAAATGAATAAAATATCAAAGTTATCAATATATCTTATATTAAGGAAAATCCATCACACGGACATTTATTAGTCCAAAATAAAGGAGTAGTTGTCAGAGGTTGAATTCCTTCATATTAAATGGTTGTCAGGTTGAAAATATATGTAGTCAGTTGCGGATCCAGGATTTCATTAGAGGAGGGGGGACGGCCCAAAGTTGGAATTTCAGATTTTGGTACACCCAATATTTTCCCCCGTCATATCGTGCATGGAAAAGGTACATTAATTTTTTTTTTTTTACTCCATAGGGGTAATGTTCAATTGGTAAATCATTTTTTTTTCGGCCTCCGGCCCATCAAAAGGTTCATCACATATAGCCCAAAGCGGTAATGTTCAATTGGTAAATTGGGTAATTTTTTTTTTGGGGGGGGCGGGGGCGGGCCCTCTCGGTCCCCTGTATGGGCGCCTGGTAGTGTAATTGTGATAAAAGAAGTAATCATGCATGTTTGCCACCTTATTTTCCTTTGCAAATGATATTCAACAAACACAAACAATAATGACCACGACTGTTAAAAATGAATGAAGAATGTTATTAGGTAATAGAGGCACTTGTGTTGGATATTCAACAAAATAGTGTGAGATCCTATGTAGTTTCGTTTGCAAGTCATGTTAATGTTTGGTAACATCTATATATATGTTCTACTTGATCACACGCATCAGAAAATATATGTCGCCAATTTTTTAATTTACCTTTTGTGACCCAAAATGAATGTCAACGGTCAGGCTTCATTAACATAAACATAATTTTGTTCAAATTGTGTCAAATTTGGTATCAAATTGTAGGTAATTTTATAACTAGCAATTAAATCAGTCATCATTTTTTCACCCGACCAGTCAGTTTCGAGCAATATGCAAATAAGTTTATTTATGCATAATTGAAAGCGTAATGGTTGGTTTGGTTGATGGCATCAAGGTAGACATATTCATGTCAGTTGCCAACAAAGTTAAGCTTATACGACCAACCGGTCATAAGGTCAAAGTTCAAGAAAGACGTTTTGCCCAAAGTTTTTGGTCTTGACCTAAGTCTTATTGGGCCGTGTTACTTGAAATATTTTATTAAACACTGTTAATTAGTTCTACATGTTTCCATGAACCAGGAAATGTTCGTTTTCATTGACCTTTTTTTTTTAGCGTCAAGTTATTTGAACTTGTTCTACTTGTTCCCATAAATCAGAATATCAACGTTGCTATTCTCTTTCATTGACATTATGACCTCAAGTTAAGGACAAAGTTCAAATAACATGACGCTAACCTGGAAATAGCAGAAACTATGTATTGTTTGGACTTTTCACTTCATTTGAAGGTCAAAGGTCAATGAAAACGACCATTTCCTGGTCCATGGGAACATGTAGAACACATTAACAGTGTTTAATAAAATCTTTCAAGTATCACGGCCCAATAAGACTTAGTCAAGACCAAAAACTTTGGCCAAAACTTCTTTCTTGAACTTTGACCTTTGACCTGTTGGTCGTATAAGCTTAACTTTGTTGGCAACTGACATGAATAATTATGTTTACCTTGATGCCATCAATCCAAAAATAGAGTTCGTCATATTCTTAGTTGACACATTTGACCTAGAAATAAGGTCAAAGGTCACAAAAAAAAAAAAAAAAAAAAAAAAAAAAAAAAAAAAAAAAAAATCGGTTTTTGCCAAATTAATGCAATTTCCAGGTTGTTAATCATCATATAAATTGACCTTTGACCTAATTTCAAGGTCATAAGGGTCACCAGAATGTGGAAACAATATTAGGCTAGTATGATTCACGTTTTAATCTTGATTAGTTTTTATTAATATTGTCTATGATATGTTGTGTCTGATCGCCGTTCAACTTGACTCTACTATTATGCAATCAATTATGCATAAATAAACTAATTTGCATATTGCTAAAAACTGACCGGTCGGGTGAAAAATGATAATTGACTTAATTGTTAGTTATAAAATTACATACGATTTGATACCAAATTTGACACAATTTGAACAAAATTATGTTTATGTTTATGAAGCCTGACCTTTGACCTTCATTTTGGGTCACAAAAGGTCAATAAAAAAATTGGCGACATATATTTTCTGATTCGTGTGATCAAGTAGAATATATATATAGATGTTGCCAAACATTAACATGACTTGCAAACGAAACCTATATTTTCCCCATTGGATCTCACACTAAAATAATAGAAGAAGAAAAGGAGGAGTGTTATTGTACCTTTTTTCTAGACATAGAGGAGCTTGTTCGGGGACCCCGAGCCCACGTTTCCTACTCTTCCATCTGTGGCTGCTTTCAACATATTAGTGGCACCTATCTTCATACTAAGAGCATTCTCACCGTACAGGGCGATGGCACCTATACAAAAAAATAACACAAACATTAAAGTTAATGCTCATCATCAATATGATTTTAATGTCATGCATACATGACTTGCAATACTTATGCAATTGAAAAGTAAAGCAGACAAGCACCTATAATTAAAATGGATCTGGTTTCTTGTGAAAGTGAAGACGAAATGAAAACTATTTATTTGCCAAATTTTCGGCTCTACGCCTTCTTAATGGGCTCTGAATTTTCGCTTGGTATATATTGTGTAATAGTAAACAGTGGTAGAAAACTGACTGGATCAGTGCCACGTGACCTACATTCATTTTGTTATATTGTACATATGTACAATATAACAATCGGTTTTTGTAGGGTAAAGCCCGTGTTAAATGAATGGAGAGAGTATCGATTCTATCGTTTGCCTTATTGCGCTCGCGCGTAATAACAGTAAAATGGCTCATAACAATGGATACGCGGAGCAACAGTATACGTCACAATAGCTAAATTAGCCCCACAAAATTGGCAAAGATAAAGCCAGAAAAGGCAAGGTCAAATATCTAGGTGTCTATTTACTATAATAAATAGTGAACGTTTCATCATACAATATTACTGGACTATATGAACTCCACATACTTAATTATCCCTCGGCCTGCGGCGTTGATGAAACAAACATGCACACGGGATATATATAAAATCTAGTATATTGTATTTTAGATTGTCCACTATTTATATGATATATATCACAAACACACAAACAAGCACAGTATATCAGGAAAAAACGACACAGCCACATGGGGGTCGAAGGAATATCTTTGTCCCTGGCGTTGGTTTCTAGTGGGGAAATCTTACCCAAATGTTTGTTTAAGAACAAATGAATAAATACACAAAAAATGACATCTCCTTCCATTGGCGTATTTGATTGGAAGCGATTAAAGCCAATACGAACCAAAAGCCTTGTACAGCAGTGCATTGCCACAAGTCCTCAGTTAGTCAAGATCTGGCCCGGTTTCAAATCCATATTAATGCAACATTCTGAGCGGTGTACTCTTTATTGACGGGAAAACGCACTTATTGGATAATCAGCAAAACTTTCACTTTCAGATTTTCACCATTAACTTTTAAAATGTTACCAGACCTGAGCTCAACATGGAAAAATATACCTCACACTCCATTATGTCAACGAAAAAGTCAAACTATCAGAAATATTAGAAATAATAAGGAAAACATGGAAACCTCTTTTAAAAAAACAAAAACAAAAACAAAAACAAAAACAATGGAGAGAGTGTTTTCCACAAATTTGGCCATTTTGAAGTAATTTTGCCAATTTGAGGATCCCCATTATAATGTAAAACAGATTATTCAAACTTCCATTACTTACTCATTTTATAACAGATTTTGATCAAACTTAGTATATACAGTCTGTGTCCAAAAAAATGGTACAGTCGGGAAAAAAAATATTTAGGTGTGAAATGTTTTCAGATAATGTGTGTATGTGGTACCAAAATAAACCAAAAGAAATTTCCTTGCCGATGCGCTTTGTTCTGTATAATTTGCTTTCGTAAAACAAAAGTTATGCTAAATTTTGTACGACGAGGAACAAATCGAAATTGAGCACTTTATGGCCATTATGCGAAATCTATACACAAAGGTATGGGACGACGTGCGAAAATGGATTTTTCTTGATTGTAGAAAACTAGTCATATCTCAAAAATTACAACACCAAATGTGATGAAAAAAATTGCAGGTGAAAGTCTGATCTTCCTGCTTTATGAAAATACCAAACAATAGCAGGCTGTGATCAAACTTCATACTATAAAAAAAAATGTTTTCCACTTGTACCATTTTATTTGACACAGACTGTACTGCTCCTCTTATTTTGCTCTCTCCTATACATTCCCTATAGCACTGGTATTGCAACATAGCTAAATGTGTAGGGTAGATGTAGGGAATACCGGCCACTTAAGCTCATTTGCTTAATTAGCACATGAAAACAATAAAATCACAAAAGAAAAAGATTCTCAATGCTTAGCTACATCATTCAACTTTATTTTCCAAAAAAAATTGAGGTAATCAAATATTTGTTGAGGCAGTTATATGCAAATAATGACGTCATCGTAAATTGTCCGGCATTCCCTACAGTGTAGGAAATACCGGACAGTATGTTTTTACCCTTTTTTTGTATAAAGATCTGTCTGGAAGCACTGATTTGAATGTAAACCATCAACTTAACATGTTTGTAATGATTTTTTATAACATTATTCATTTATAGAAGATTATATGCATTTTACTACAAAATTTCAAAACACTCAGAATAACTTTATATCTCATGTAGATCATGACATATCACAATAATAATAAAGAGAAATAGACATTTCAAAATTGTCAAACAATTTAATAAATAAATATAATACATTATTATGCAACTTACTATTTGATCTACATGCTTAGCAACTCAACCCAGAAGTAAAACAAACAACCGTCCATGTGGTGTCCGGTATTCCCTACACAAAAAAATGACTGACTAGCACTTTTCAACACACTGCCACCCCAATACACAGGCTTTGTACAGTGCAAACACTCCATACACGTTTGGCCCACGCTCCACACATGTCCATAATGCATATAGAGGTCATGCCCCAATTCTATTTTTATACCATCACATTCTCTAAAATGTCAATTTTTACATCAGGCCATTTTTCAGGCTGCAAATTTTCCTACCTTGACAGATTATGGTAGTTTTCTCGGAGATTTCTCACTTGTTGTTGTCGAATACAGCATTCAACCTTCCCAGACAGACCACCTAACCAATAGATGCCGGTATTTCAACTCAGTTGATCTTATGTTGGCAGCTAGGGCTGGACATGTGATGACCGTCCGATATTCCCTACTGTCCGGTATTCCCTACATCTACCCTATATTTTTTTTAATATTTACAAGTCTTTTATATGTTGTCATATTTTATTCATGAACATACATTTGTCGAATATTTTGTCGAATATTTGTGTATATTCTGAAAGAGGAGACTTGTCCCTTTTCATTCCGGAGATCAGTAAATACCCAGACAGGGGCACTTTTTAAACAAAGGGCGACAAAATTAATGAACAATGGCTCCTAAAATGAAATTTTAAGAAATTGGGATTAAAGGTGAATCAAATTATTAAGGAGTCATATTTTTCCGCAAACTGTTTACATGTTTCCATTTTCAGGCGCGGATCCAGGGGGGGGGGGGTCACTCACCACATGATGTGTTACGCATGCGTGTCCCCAAAAAGCGTCGAAAAGGGTCTGTTTTCAGCCTTTCGGTGGCGTCGACGCTTTCCTTACACTGAAAACCTAACCTCGTCCGTCAATGGACCGACTAGCTTTAAGAATAGTCGGTCAAGACGGACTAGTTTTAAAGCAGGTCTGTCATGTTAGTCCGTCGAGACGGACTAGCATATAACTGAATCTACATCTCTCAACGTGACGGACGAGGTTTAAAGCTCGTCCGTCAAGCTTGATGCTATTCCGTCGACGCAACCGACTAGGTCGATAAAAGTAGCTGGGGTGGACCCAGTTTACCCATTAAAATGACTGACTAGCTTTTGATACAAATAGTTGCAATGTCGTTTCATGTACTTTTTCTCTTTATTCTGTTTCCGAGCATAATCAAGTTGATACATTCTGAAACAAAGGTTGTTTTGAAAACATAACATCTATCATGACAAGTATGCAATTCACGAGTACCGGTAGATTCCAAATATTGTTCAATTCTTTATATTGCTCCATTCTTCAATTACTGGCTAATTGAATACCTTGTTACTATAGAACTCAAGATCCCGGTATTTTCTTACAGATTGTTGGTGAATGCCCGGCTTAGCAACAACAGTGAATAGAAGTTGGATACAATCAACATTCTCAAACAAAGGTTATTTTGGCTTGACAATCTGAAAGCTTACGATACATAGCATCAATCATGACAAGTATGCCATTCACGAGTATGTTAGAAATATTGTTCTATTCTTTAATTACAGGCTAATTGAATACTTCGTTACTATAGAACCCATGAACCGTCTATTCTTATAGATTGCTGGTGAATGCCCAACTTAGCAACATCAGTGAATAGAAGGTGGTACAATTAATTGAATAACATGCGCATTGCGAAAACGACATCACTATTAGTTGCATTATCTGTATGTGAATGTCATTTAATGTGGAAATTGTACAGACGCAGACTCGATATACCCCGTAAAGCTTAAGATTTTGATTATAATGGCGATCTCTTTCGTGTGGCATGACTGTGTGAGTACTGTACTCTTTTTAAAATCCTTATGTTTCAGTTCACAGATAGCGGGGGGAGGGGGGTTTTCCACATAGATTAATGCTTTAATCACCAAATTATGTCTTGCCAAATCAATTTATAAATTGTGTGTATTTACAACGATAGTAACAATCACATTAAATTATGAAGATTTAAATGTAATTCTAATAATAAATATAGGAGCCACTTTTCTTTTAGATTACTTGTATCTGAAAGAAAAGAATATTGGATTAGAGGCACGACTTGGGATTCTGAAGTGGCTCTCAAAAACAAGTGTATACGCCGAAAATGCAAAAGCAGGTAGGCCTACAACAAAAAGTCATGATGATGCAAGCCATGGCGGCGACCCCTGGGCCCCTTGCCCCCATTATTTGACAAGTGCCATAATGTTAACTAATTGTGCCTCCTGTATTAATTCCTGTCTTCTGATTTATATCATCATAATATTTTTTTATTTTTTTTTTATTTTTTTACTCAAATTCTTGTGACAAAATGCATGTTTTTAATCGTATCTTTAAAATGTCTTCTAATATTTCAGATTTGACGTCTCTGACAAGCTGGTGAAGCCATATTAACCTCGTCCGTCATGCTAGTCTGTCAAGACAGCAGCAAGAACATAGCGGTAGAAAAGCGCGACGGACTAGCTTTTACACCATGACCGACTAGCTGTAAAGCTCGTCCTGCTCAAAAGCTCGTCAGTCTGGGCATCACTACGACTAGCTTTTATGCTAGTCCGTCAAACTAGTCGGTCACGACGGACGAGCTTTGAAATTAGTCTGTCGTGACCGACTATCTTTAAAGCTAGTCTGTCATGACCGACTAGCTTTCTGGAAAGGTAGTCCGTCGTGACGGACGAGCATTAAAACTAGTCCGTCTTGACGGACTAACTGGACGGACTAGCTTTCAAGTTAGTCCGTAGAGACGGACGAGTTTTAAAGCTAGTCCGTAATAACCGGGTTGTGTTGAAGGAAAGTTAGTCCGTCGTGACCGTCTAGCTTTAAAGCTAGTCAGTCTGGGCATCACTACGACTAGCTTTAAAGCTAGTCGGTCTACCCGTTTAGGTTTTCAGTGTAAAATAGGGATGTTCTTTAATTTCAATCGCCATTTTCATAAAAATAGGGGTGTTTTCAGCGGAAATCGTTGATTTGGGTCAAAATTTCACGGTGTTTACGCCATTTAGGGTATGTTTTTCCAGTCTGACGTCGAAAAGGGGTGCAAATTTGACTCCATGCAATGAGACGTTTAGGGTCCATTTTCAGGGTGCGGGGACACGCATGGGTAGAACTTTTTTTGTCTGAGTGACCCCCCCGGGGCCCGGGCCCCCCCCCCCTAGCAAAAAAAAAAAAAAAAAAAAAAAAAAAAAAAAGCGATGACCCCAAAGCTTACCCCTATGGCTGATATTGGGGTAAGATATATCAGCTTATCGCTCGGGCAGCGTGACGTGAAAAATTTAGAGTGTAACTTTTGGCTCGCCCGGTGTAACGGGAAAAAAATTTGGGAGTACCAAAATCTGAAATTCCGATTTTGGGCCCCCCTCCCCCTGTAATGAAATCCTGGATCCGCCACTGGTTATCCTTGTGGCAAATTAAAATTGGCCAAAAAGGTAAGACTACAATGAAAGATAAAAGGAGCAACATCCGAAGAAGATAATTTTAGTTCTGTCGTTGCCAAGGAAATTTAGTCCCGTATTGCAAAGACGATTTACGCCTAATACAAGTTTATTCCACCGAATTCCCAAATTACAGTTACGTTTTTGTAGTAAATATAATGTAGCCTACTTTACAATAGAAATCGAAATGTTCACACTTATAATACATTTTGCTGGATATTCGCGATCTCTGATTTCTGCACGCATCCTCCTTATGCCGCGATCACAGTACCGTTTCGGGGCCCGTACGGCGTGTACAATTGAAATTTTTTACCTTTTCGGTCACTTTCGTAAGGTTCCTGGCCGGGTCCCTTACGATCCTACGGGTACCGGTGTATTTTGACAGATCGCGCGGGCCCCTAGATTATTGCTTTCATGTTCTCGATTCTCCCGGCGTTTTTATCAAATCGGTAGACGGTCTACAGCCCTTGGAAAGCCCGTGGAGTCACTAAAGGGGACCGATCGGCCTCCTATCGGTGGCCGAGTAGGCTCCGCACGTTTTTTTCTGTCAATTCTTGTAACAAGCCGGGAGGGTGTCGGGCGGTTGCAACATGCACCGCAAGGACGTCAGGAGGTACCCGGTCGTGGTCCGCACGACGCCTGACCGATTCCCACTGGGTTCCATGTGGTCTTTCGCACAAGTTTTTCCAAATCATATTGTATACATATTTTTAGTATTTGTCAAATTTCTCTTTCGAGATTGTCAGCATGAATTGTTATCGGGCTAGTGCTATAATGATACCTGAAGATCATGAGCATTCTGAATACATTAATACATTATTTATTGGGAGCATTTTCCAAAGTGTATAGTTATTTGAGACGGTGCTCTATATTGGCTCAGATTTTCAAAATATTAAGAGCCACTGTCTGAGAGAATCAGGCAGATTTGAAAAAAGTTGGAAGATGGGAGTCGGCGGATTTCTTTTATATTCTGAGGTTTAAGTACATAGAGGGTAGGTCCCCCGAAAATGGGGTTAAACATTTCTGATCATAATTATCTTCATAGTTATCCGACCCCCTAAAATTGACCCTTTTTGGGTGATTTCAAAGCCTTGCATTTTTCAATTTAGGGTCATTTTCATGACCTATCAAAAGTCATTTGAAATTATTCGATTCAAATAAAATTTGCAGGGCTTTAAATTTAAATGTTCTTCTTTGCAGGCATGTAAATAAGATTTAAAACAAAGGATTGGAAGGTACCATTTTTGCAATAGGGATGTTGCCATTTTTTGCATTTTTCAGGAAGGAGAAAAATGGGAAATTTTGGCAATATTCATGGGAGTGTAACAAAAATGGCCCAACTTTTTTCAGGCTGATTTTTTCACAGAATGTGTCCCAAACATAGGTCAATCCATTATAGGTTTCAAATCCGTGGAGTGTCTTCAACTTTTCTTGTTAGAAGCTGCTAAAAGTAGGTCTTTTTCAAAAAAACATGAAAATATGGAATCTTGTACCTGCTGCCAAATGTACTATAATCACTTGCAATAAACCCCAAAAGTGTTTGAAAAGCACCTCATACCAAGCAGATATGTCCTTATGAAATGCAGGCAAATTAAATTTTAGGTATTTCATTTGTTAACACCCCCATATCGCTAATGGACTGTCCCTGTTAGAAAATATACATCTAAATTCTACATAAAAATCTTGTAAAGTAAATTACTTGTATCACATATATAGGAATATGATAATGAAGGCATAATGACAAAATAACTTCAATCAAATGGAAATCAATGGGTACATGGACTTTCTAGAAACAGTACAAATCTTAAAATAAACATTTAGGCCTATGGTCTCACATATCGATCTTAGTACGATCCATGCACATAATCTAATGTCACCAAAAGATGACTACATGAAGTTACATAACAACGATAAAGATTATAAAAAAAATCTGGTAATTTGTATATCGCTTTTAATTGAGTTTCTACTGGTACACACAACGATTTATATTAAAATCATTATAGACGTCAGAAAGAGAGGGCCAGGGACTACCCCAACTTAAAAGACCGTTGGCGGAGTAAATACAACCTTTACATCGATTGAAGCTAAGTAGGCGTATAACATAATACCCCCAAAATAAATTAAATTTTCATAACAGTATTCATAAAAAGATGATCGACCTCAACCAGGCCATCCCTCCCAAGTACTCGTTAAAAGTACCCCTATCCAGGCGCGTATCCAGGATTTTGCACCCCGGGGGCCCGGGACGTGAATTTGGCGCCCCTGTGTACTTTTCAAATATTGGCGCCCCCCCCCCCCCCCCCCCCCCCCCCCCCCCCCCCCCCCCCCCGCCAGGCAAACATAGGCCTACGGCTAAAATGTATGTTGAAGTATTTTGAATAATAATTTATTTGAAGTTTTTTTTTGTTTTTTGTTTTTGTTTTTTTTTTTTTTACTTGCCAATGGTGAGTTCCATGGAAAAGAATTTCTAGGTATATGAGGTATTACCGCTACAGATGAAAATACAAATATTTTCAATACGAGCGCAAGCGCGATCGGATTTCCCCCCCCCCCCTCTACTTTACGATCAGAAAGCAAAGAATTCTAAGCAATTAGGGTATCAATTTTGTTTAGCTCTTCATCAGAATATCATATGAACGGGAGCTGTAATTTGTCCATTCAAAACGATTTGAAAGCAAGCCATAATAAAATCATGGTGACAATTTGTCCATCAAGTAATGAGAAATCAAACAAATATAATTGATGTTTTGTTGTTCAGAATCCTCATAATCTGGTTACAAGAAAGAAAAATAGGCAGCGTGAATCGCGAGCAGAAATTTGATGTATCGGAATGATCTCTGAAAACGTGACATTAATTTTTATGCATTCCTCAGGAACACAATGTAATAACTCTTTGGAAAATGAAGCGAGCGCGAAGCGCGATCTAAAATTTTGCTCTATGTAATAGAGACCTGAAGTTTAGGATCAATTTGGCCTCCATGATTTAAAGACCGTATGTTGCCCAGTAATTTTACATGATTATGAAAGAGAGATTAATATCTATCTATCTAGCTGCCTATCTAGCCTTCTGCTTCCCTCCCTAAGTTTAAGATAAATTTGGCGCCCCTAAGTTTAAGCTCAATTTGGCGCCAACTAATCATTTGGCGCCCCCTAAATGTTAGTTTGAATTGGCGCCATGCATGTACGATTTAGGTGATTTGATGCCCCTGGGAAAATGCAAAAATAAATGTGACGTGTATTCAAATAAATTTAAATGTCTTGATGATTAGTATCCTATAATGCAAATTATGGTCAGAGGAAAAGCACTGGCGAGAGGAATTTTGATGTCTTTGAATGATGAGAAAACATGGCATTGCATGCGTTCCTCAGGAACACAATGTAATACCTCATTGGGAAAAGAAATGATGTGAGCGCGTAGGGCGAGCCCAAATTTTGCTTTGTATATACAGACCAGGAGGACTTAAAAATTTTAGAGACCATATTTCAAATACCAAGTTGTTGCCCCTTAGTTTCAGGTAAATTCGGCACACCTCCCTAAGTTCAAAATAAAGTTGGAGCCCCTAAGTTTAAGATAAATTTGGCATCCCTAAGTCTCAGGTCAATTTGACGCCCCTACGTTTAAGCTCAATTTGAAATGCAAAAATGAATGTAAGGTGAAATAAAATAAATTGAAATGTTTTGATGGTTAGAATCCCATAATCTAAATTTTGGTAAGAGGAAAAAACACAGGCGAGCGCGAAGCATGAACGGAAGTTTTGATGAATTGTATTCAAATGATTAGAAAACAGGACATTTCATGCGTTCCTCAGGAACACAATGTAATAATTCATTGGGAAAAAAAATGATGCGAGCGCGAAGCGCGAGCGAAAATGTTGCTATGTATATACAGACCCGGATGCATGAATTTTGACATTTTGCTCTATATTAAAAAAAAACCTATTTGTTGCCCCCTTAGATTCAGATAAATTCGGCGCCCCTTAGTTTCAGATCATTTGGGCGCCCTATAAGTGTAAGCTCAATTTGGCGCCCCTAATTTTAAAATCGATTTGACATCCCCTTAACTTCAATTCAGTGCCCCCATAAGTTTCAGGTCATCTTGGCGCCCGTACGTGTAAGCTCAATTTGACGCCGCTAATATGTTGAACATAAATTTGAAATGCAAAAAAAAAAAAAATAATAATAACAATTAAAAAAAAATAATAATAATAAAAAAATGTAACGTGAAAACGTGAATTCCATAATGTAAATTCTGGTAAAAGAGGAAAAACATAGGCGTGTGCAAATAGGGAATGGAAATTTTGATGCATTCGAATGATTAGAAAACAGGTCATTTTACGCGTTCCTCGACACAATGTAATAAATCAATGGGAAAAGATGATGCGAGCGCGAAGCGCGAGCGAAAATTTTGCTATGTATATACAAACCAGGAGGCATGGAATTTTAAAATTTTGCTATTTCTAGATAGAGACCATTTTAAAGACCCCTTCTGTTTTTTTTTGTGTGTGTTTTTTGGGGCCCCTTAGTTTCAGGTAAATAGGATATAATTGGAGCCACTAAGTTTAAGATAAATTTGGCACCCCTAAGTCTCAGGTCAATTCGGCGCCCCTACATTTGAGCTCAATCTGGCGTCCTTTAATTTAAGATCGATTAAGGTTAAATCAGCGCCCTTAAGTCTCAGGTCAATTCAGCGCCCCTTAAGTTTCAGATCATTTATGCGCCCCTACATTTGATCTAAATTTGGCGCCCTTACGTTCAAGATTATTTTGGCGCCCCTCTAGGTTTAAGTTGTGCGATATGCGCCCGGCCCTAAATTTAAGGTCGATTTTTTGCCGCCCCTACATTTGAGCTCAATCTGGCTCCTTTATTTAAGATCGATTTAGCGCCCTTAAGTTTAAGGTCGATTGGCGCCCCATCTAAGTTTCGGGTCAATTTGGCGCCCCCCTAAATTTTAAGGTCGATTTGGCGTCCCGCCTATGTTGAAGGTCAATTTGGCGCCCCTATGTTTAAGCTCAATTTTGGCGCCCTTAGTTTAAGGTCCATTGATTCGCCCCTAATTTATTGGCGTTGCTTAGTTTACTGTCGATTTGGCGCCCCTAAATTTTTTTTTAAGGGCGCCCCCTTCTCCCTCCCTTTTTCAATTGGCGCCCTTACTTGTTTAAGTCGATTCGGATTCGCACCCTAGTAATATCATTAGCGCCCCCTCAGCTTCAGGTCAATTTGGCGCCCCATCTGAATTTCGGGTATTTGTCACCCCCTATACGTTTAAGCCTCAATTTGGCTCCCCCACGTAAGCTTATTGGCGCCCTAAATTTACGGTCGATGGGCACCCCTATAATTTAGGTCAATTGGGCCCCTTTCTTTACTGTCGATTCGCCCACTAACTTTCAGGTCGATTTTGGCGCCCACCACCCCCCGTTAATTTTAAGGATCGTTTTGGGGCATCCTAAGTTTAAGGTCATTTGGCGCCCCTTATGTTTACTGTCGATTTGGGCCCCCCCCATTTTTAAGGGCGCCCCCTTCGCCCCCTTCCTTTTTTCCTCTTCTCTCTTCTCTTCAATCTCTCTCTCTCTCTCTTTTTTTTTTATTTTTCTTCTCTTCCTCCTTTTCCCTTCCTCTTTCCCTTTTCCTTTCTCTTTTTTTCTCTTTTTTATATATTCCTTCTTCTTCCTTTCTTCTCTTTTCGAGCGCCCCCTGCGCGCCCCCGGGGGCCCGGGCCCGTAAGCCCCCCCCCAGAATAACGCGCATGCCTTTATATAATGCGGCTGATGACGTCTAAAGAATTAAGGAATGCTATGCCAGGGCATCGATTGGGTTTCGCCTTTGAAAACACGTTTGTATTGCTATGTCAGAACAAATAGAATTTAGCACACATGGGGTCTATTGTTCTGACATAGCAATACAACGTGTTTTCTAAAGCCGAAACCCTATCATGGCCTGGCGCAGCATTCCTTAAACTTCTTTGACGTCATCAGCCGCCATTATATAATAGGAGGTACTCTTTTACGAGTACTTGGGAGGGATGGCCTGGTTGAGGTTCGATCACCCTTTAATGAAATACTTTCTAAATGGAAGTAAATACTTAATTTTGGGTGTTGTATTAGGAAGAAATATTAGCTTTCGTTTTATATGTAATTTTGGTTTTCATTTCTCGGTCCGGTCTGGGACTTTAAATATGTGGAGGTAGGCCTAAAAGGATACACCCATGAATATCATTTTTTGGTTGTAATATACCCTGTCAGCATATTCAAGGAACAAGTGAGTCCTGACTCCTTTGTTTTGTTCCTTATCTAAAGAAAATTGAAGATTTTGTGTTAGTTGTATTCAGATATTTGCAATTAGTTATCAAGAGAAATAAAGAATTTAGTAAGAATAAACTTTTTTAAAGTAAAAAAAAATATTGGAGGGGGCGGGGTTCACTCGGATATCAATAAGCCCACTCCCTCCAATATTGTTGGTACCGTATAGGTATCAGCGACCGTCTTAATGATAATAATTTTGCTTGACTCGGATAATATTATGTAAATGGTCTATATAATTTGGGGCAGATATTATAGTCTCTTCTATACTCTTTTTGGCTCTCGGATTTTATTGAGCTTCCCCCAACACAGTTCACAATATTTAGGTATCTACTGACAGGATTTTCAGCTCGCGCTGTACGCTCGCATTAATTTTAAGCTTCATTTTTTTTTTCTTCAAAAGAACAATCGCTGGGGGTTACCACCCATGTTTGCGGAAAGGTGCTTGGAAATCATTGAGCCCTTCCCCCTCTCGTCCCTTATTGATCTACTCCAAATTACTTTAACACAGCTCACATTTCAGGTTTCTATAGGGTACATGCAGGTAATATGGGGTAGGAGGTAATATGGGCCACCTGAAACAAATCATGTCGTGACCGTCGACCGGTGACCGGTGTGAGCGCCATAATGTTGTCCATATGAACTGTATACGAAAATCTATCGTCGTGAGAGCATCTGATGCCGAAATTTCTCTGAGAAAATTGCTGAAAACCAACAAGGTAGGTAAAACTTACGGCATTTTTTTACCCTCAGGCTGATGTAAAATATGATATTTCACAGAATGTGATCGTGAAAGGGTGTTTGAGGGGGTAACCTCAATTTTGTGTATATTTAGTAAGCTTATAGTTTCATTTTGATCATACTAGCGTGTACAGGTCAATTTGTTGTAGTGAAGGTGTGCAATGTGGCATTGAATGCTTGCCTGACATGGCAACATTAGTGCAGGTAAGATGGGCAGTCCAAAATGGCGGAAATGATTCTGGTACTTAGTATTGGGATGAGGCATCAATCTCTTTGCTACGATTTTTTGGGGTATATTCACAGTATGTAATTAATATTCACAATAAAGTTAGAGCAGTAGTTATTGATTCATAAAAACAAAGATTAGACTGTGTGTCATTTTATAATTTTATGCAAATTAGGCAAATGAGCTTAGGGGCCCATATTACCTACATACCGTAATGACATTTTCAGCCAACGCCGCGCGCTCGCATTTTCCCATCTCTCATAGGCCTATAAACAAGATGTAGGGGCTAAGTAACCATAAAACTGGATTTAACTTAAAGAACAATGACAACTCTACACCTCAGACGTGTTTCCTTGGGGCAGGACTGAGGGGGCATTGGTGGGTCGCGTAAACAAAAAGGGGCCCAAAAAATAAGGGAAAACAAATTTTTGGGAAGAAAAATCCCGGGAAGTGTTGAGGGAACGTCCAAGATATTGCCAGGATCCCGAAGATTGAGAGTGGTGACGAACACATTCAAGAAATTAAAGCCAAAGCAACATAATGTCGCCGGAGCCAGAAAAAAATTATTCCACTATTATGACAAACAGTGTATTATGTTTATTTTATTATTAATTTTTTGCAGACGCCCCAACTTCTGGTGAAGGGCGTGGGTCTCTTTATTTGTTGCATGTCAGTGATCATGTGATTTTAAGTCTCAAAATGAAAAATATATTATGTATTTTCATTGCCGTTACATTTTTGTTACATCCATTTTGTTTCTTTCTCTTTTTTCAGAGTGAAATTTTGAAGAATTTTATTAGTAAACGCCCTCTCTTGGAGGAATTTGAAAATAATAATTAGAAGAAAAAAAACTCTACTTATATTCCATAACTCAATATCTCGAATATGAAAAAAAAAGCTTAATAAAACCTAATTATTATCGTCATGATTGACTTCCAATAATAACATTGCCTGTTACACGTATGTACATGAAACATTTCTAGGATCATTGTTCCCGTGGATCCGTCTATTTCAGTATATTATGGGTATGATTCAATAACTAAATTTAAAACATTGTGAAGGAATAACAAAATAATATATTAGTTCATAGAATGGCTCATTCTACAACAATTTTGAATGCTTTTCAGTGCAATATCCAAGATAATAGAAGGGATTTACACATTAACACAAAACTACACTTTTTTGCCATTTTGAAAAAGAGCATACTTTAAGCGGCTGGTGAACAAAAAGTAAAAGACACTCTACGGATTTGAAACCTGAAATGACTTCACCTGGGTTGGTCCTATAGCCCACATTAAAATCAGCTCAGAAAAATTTGGGCAATTTTTTTTTATAGCACGTCAAAGATAGCCCAAAATAGGCTATTTTGGAATTCCTGAAAAGTCAGGAAAATTGCGTCACCCCTCCTGAGATAATGGAATGATCCAATTACTTATGTAAAATATCACCTATACAGCGTTAAAGGGATAGGTTTGGAGAAGTCAGCCATTAAATTTCAAATGATTTGCAGAATTTTAAATACAGTTTTATTAGTGTTGAAAACAGTGCTAAATTTGAAATTTGCCAATTTAAGTAGTACCCGAAAAGGCCATTTTAAGGGGGTTGTGATAATTATGAAGATAATTATGATTATAAAATTCTAATACTATTTTTCTAAGTTTTAACCTATATGCATTAAAACTTCAAAGTATGAAAGAAAATTGCCGATCCCATGTTCCACCCCCTGCCTGATTCTCTCAGACAGTAGCTCTTAAAAAGTCCCACATAAATGTCTTTAATATATATATACTTTGAGTGATACTGTCGATGGTTTTCAGACTTCATATAGAATGATTTGTCTTTTGATCAAAACCGCCTTATTTAAATTTATATTTTACAGTATTCTATGTCGTATTTGTGGTTTGAAACGTAAATAATTTAAATGCAATTATACTCAAAAGAGCTTAAGACAAAACTTTACAACAGGAGCCTGGCAGGGTGCCGCAGGATAGCCGCAGGGGAAACCTTAAACATCGCAAGACCGTAGTCATTTTTTTTTACAATGAGGATTGAAAGGAAAACTGTGCGGAACCCTTCCTGTCACCTGCAGGTGCCTGTGCGGGCCCCTCAGTGACTCCACGGGCTTTTACCGGGTTGTCTACTGCCTACCGATTTCATGAAAACGCCGGGAGAATCGAGAACATGCAGTAGATCTTTCCGGCTTTTCTACGGGTAGTGAAACAAGTCCTTACTCCCGCAGAATCATAAGGGAGCCGGACAGGCACCTTCCGAAAATGGCAATTATGTACGGTTCTACTCGCCGTACGGGCCCCAGAATGGGTATGTGATCGTAAAAAAGGTAAGTGTCTTGCGATGCTTTGGGTTTACTTTTGGCTTTCCTGCGGGACCATAAAGGGCACCCCATTCTGCAAATAGGAACACTGGTCAGCCTTATAATAACCACCGTGTTCATCAGAGCGGACACCGAAAGAACATCTGTCGGCACCCGAATGGCACTCTTACGGTCTCTTCACGGGCGTATTTCGATTTCAATCCACATATTTATACTTTTAACCGACCGGGCGCCGTAGGATATGTGACCGCAATAGCGGTAGAATGAAAAATCATCAGGGACCCGTGAGGTCTCTAAATCCACGAAAAGCCGTAGGATTGGGCAAAACGTACGGGGACCTCTCGAACTGTGATCTAGGCATAAGCAACGACGTAAAATATTTTTTCTTTCTTCTGTGCGCGATGTTCTTTTTCTTCGCTTTGTGATGGTTCCATATGACTATTTTTAATTTGCCACAAGTATAATGGAAACATGTAAACAGTTTGCTGAGAAATTTGACTCCTCCTTAATATTTGTATGAAGATGTCCATAGTAAAGAATTGACAGATATGACAACGCAAGAACTGCTGTCGACTACAAACTGACAGGAAAGGCATGGAGGGAAAAATGTGCTTTCTTCGGCAGTCCCCCCCCCCCACGACCTCGGAAGAGTCAAGGGATTGAGTGAGTGAGTGAATCCCCATCTTTTAAAATTTCGCTTTTAGGGGCCTTTGTTCATTTGTCGCCCTTTGTTTAAAAAGTGCCCCTGTCTGGGTGTTCACTGAAAAGGGACAAGTCTCCTCTTTCAAAATATATACAAATATTTGATAAATCTCTGGCCATGAATAAACGACTTGTAAATACACGCATTTAGCTATGTTGCAATACCAGTGCTACACTGAAAACCTAAACGGGTAGACCGACTAGCTTTAAAGCTAGTCGTAGTGATGCCCAGACTGACTAGCTTTAAAACTAGTCGGTCACGACGGACTAGCTTTCCTTCAACACAACCCGGTTATTACGGACTAGCTTTAAAACTCGTCCGTCTCTACGGACTAGCTTGAAAGCTAGTCCGTCAAGTTAGTCCGTCAAGACGGACTAGCTTTAAAGCTAGTCGGTCACGGCAGACTAATTTTAAAGCTCGTCCGTCGTGACCGACTAGTTTGACGGACTAGCCTAAAAGCTAGTCGTAGTGATGCCCAGACTGATGAGCTTTTGAGCAGGACTAGCTTTACAGCTAGTCGGTCATGGTGTAAAAGCAAGTCCGTCGCGCTTTTCTGCCGCGATGTTCTTGCTCCTGTCTTGACAGACTAGCATGACGGACGAGGTTAATATGGCTTCACCAGCTTGTCAGAGACGTCAAATCTGAAATATTAGAAGACATTATTAAAGATACGATTAAAAACATGCATTTTGTCACAAAGAATTGAGCCAAAAAAAAAAATTATTATGATGATATAAAGAAGACAGGAATTAATACAGGAGCACAATTAGTTAACATTATGGCAATTATCAATAATGGGGGCACGGGGCCAGGGGTCGCCGCCATGGCTTTCATCATTATGACTTTTTGTTGTAGGCCTACCTGCTTTTGCATTTTCGGCGCATATACACTTGTCCTCTGAGGGCCACTTCAGAATCCCAAAGTCGTGCCTCTATCCATATTCTTTTCTTTCAGATACAAGTAATTTAAAGAAAAAGTGTGCTCCTATATTTATTATAGAATTACATTAAATTTTCATAATTTAATGTGATTGTTACTATCGTTGTAATACACACAATTTATAAATTGATTTGGCAAGACATAATTTGGTGATTAAAGCATTAATCTATGTGAAAAATAATAACGCTATCTGTGAACTGAAACATAAGGAATTAAAAAAGAGTACTCACACAGTCATGTCACAGGAAGGAGATCGCCATATTAATCAAAATCTTAAACTTTACGGATATATAAAGTGTGCGTCTGTACAGTTTGCTCATTATAATGGAATTCACATACAGAAATGCAACTAATTATAGACAGTTATGTCCTTTTCGCAACGCGCATGTTATTCAATCAATTGTACCACCTTCTATTCACTGCTGTGCTATAGCCAGGCATTCACCAGCAATCTATAAGAATAGACGGTTCATGGGTTCTAATGTAACGAAGTATTCAATTAGCCTGTAATTAAAGAATGGAACAATATTTCTAACCTACTCGTGAATGCATACTTTCACGATTGATGTTATTTCGCTATCGTGTTTGCTCTCAGATTGTCAAGCCAAAACACCCTTTGTTTGAGAATGTGATTGTATCCAACTTCTATTCACTGTTGTTGCTAAGCCGGGCATTCACCAGCAACCTGTAGAAAATACCGGGTTCTTGAGTTCTATAGTAACAAGGTATTCAATTAGCCTGTAATATTGAAGATGGAGAACAATATTTGGAATCTACCGGTACTCGTGAATTGGAGATTTATACTTGTATGAAAGATGTTATCTCCGTAAGCTTTCAGATTGTCAAACCAAAACAATCTTTGTTTCAGAATGTATCAACTTGATTATGCTCGGAAACAGAATAAATAGAGAAGATACATTGAAACGACATTGCAACTATTTGTATCAAAAGCCAGTCAGTCATTTTAATGGGTAAACTGGGTCTCACCCAGCTACTTTTATTGCCTAGTCGCCTTTTAGTCGGTCACGTCGACGGACTAGCATCAAGCTTGAGGACGAGCTTTAAAGCTCGTCCGTCACGTTGAGCGATGTAGATCAGTTGTATGCTAGTCCGTCTCGACGGACTTAAATGACAGGACTAGCTTTAAAATAGTCCGTCTTGACCGACTAGCTTTAAAGCTAGTCGGTCATTGACGGACGAGGTTAGGTTTTCAGTGTAAGGGAGTGTAAAGATTGATTTTTTCCTTGTGTTTAGCCTTACCAGCGACATGTGGGCATGCCATGGAGGTTCCACTCATAGTGATCGTATCAAGTCTAATCCTAGAGATTTGTGTTGGATCCAGGAGCGAAGATATCCAAACACTCTCCATAGTTGGAGAACGAAGAACGTCTATCACTTGAAGCCGTGGCACCCACCGTGACAGCCTGAGTGTACGAGAGAGCAGCAATACAAAAATTTTCACCTTAAATAATTCGTCGGGAAAAATAATCTGAATTACATTACTGTTGCTCGATAAATATATTATGATATATAGTAAATAGGTGGTTAGAAATACCGCGTTCGCGATTGGCTAGGTCAGTACCACGTGACCTACCTTCAATATGTTATATTGTACATATGTACTTTCGGTTTTTGGAGGGTTAAGCCCGTGTTAAATGAATGGGGAGTGTATCGATTCTATCGATTGCCGTGTAATAACAGTAAAATGGTGCGCCCAAAAGTTAACTTTATACAGTGCAAAATATCGTTTGAAAATTTGTTAACAGTAAAAGATTAGTAAAAAAAAAAAAATTAACACGAAACCCAAATTTTAAATTGTTTGAAATATTTGGTGAACTTACAGCTGCAGCGCGAGCTGGTGAGTAGCTACATGCATCCCTGTTGTCATTACCAGCAGCAACAGCAACAGGAACTCCAAAATTCACCAAACTGGTGACGGCTTCATCTAGGGCTTGTGACACACCTCCTCCCAGGGACATTGAGGCAACATCTTTATTACCAGCATTCTTCATCACATAATCCAAGCCTGAAAATAAATGTGACAGCTTCCTAAGAATTTACAATTCACAAATAGAATTGGCACATTGATTTGCTACACCCCGCACTTTATATCGTTCGTAGCACGTCCAAACCGTCACTAATGGCCCGGTCACATGTACACGACGCACGGCGAAGGATGCGCGAAGATGCGCGAAGGTCGAGGCTATTGTATTATCGGATACAAGCTATTGTTAGTCTATTCTTTGCGTGGAAGAAAGTCGATGTTGTAGCCTATCCTAGACAGAGTCGTAGATACGTATATCATCTTCGGTCACCTACGATTCTGACACGATTCTGGCAGGTTCTAACATGCATTGGTTGTGACATGTGCGTCGGTCCAAGCGTTGCGAATGCATTGCAAACAATCGAACCGTCAATGTGAGAGGCAACCACTTTTGTTCGCAGGTTGTGCGCTGTGCGTGCGCGGGTCATTCGTGTAGACAGCCAGAGCAAGCTGTGTATTAGTTGGATGTTTTAATACGTGCGCAGTGTATGCGCTGTGGGATCGCTGTGGGAGCGCTGTGGGGGCGCTGTGGGATCGCCCTACATACTCATTACTCCAAAATCATCAGAAAGAACGACGCACGGAGCTTATTTTTGATCCTTTTTGTGCGTTGGCCGTGCGTCGTGTACATGTGACCGGGCCATTAGACATGTGTAGCATGATAAAAGTTAGGTCACATGTTCGTAGTACGTCCTTTTCGTTCAAAGTAAGTCCTTCCCGTTTAAAGTACGTTGTCACTCCGTTTAATGTTAGAACTGGAAGCCAGCCCGATTTTTTTTTTACATGTGAACAAAAATCGGACTGCCTTTACGTTCTCTCCGTTCGAGCCCGTCCATAGTGCTCGTAAACAGATCGAATTAAGTCTTTACTACGTCCACTCGGTTTACACACTAAGCCTGTTCGGAAAAATTTGCAAGGACATAGTGAGAACGAGCTCAGTGTGACGGAGGTATATGACGAATGAATCAAAACATAATGGCTGTCGCGGTGTAACGAACTTTCGTTGGTTGTACTTTACAAACCTACAATATAGGGTACACGCAGGTAATATGGGCCACCTGAAGCAAATCATGTCGTGACCGTCGACCGGTGACTGGTGACCGGTGTGAGCACCATAATGTTGTTCATATGAACTGTATACCAAAATATATCGTCGTGAGAGCATCTGATGCCGAAATTTCTCTGAGAAAATTGCTAAAAACCAACAAGGTAGGTAAAACTTACGGCATTTTTTTTACCCTGATGTAAAATTTGATATTTCACAGAATGTAATGGTGAAAGAGTGTTTGAGGGGGTAACCTCAATTGTTTTGTATATTTAGTAAGCTTATAGTTTCATTTTGATCATACTAGCGTGTACAGGTCAATTTGCTTTAGTGAAGGGGTGCAATGTGGCATTGAATGCTTGCCTGACACAGCAACATTAGTGCAGGTAATATGGGACATCCAAAATTGTGGAAATGATTCTGGTAGGGTAGATGTAGGGAATACCGGACAGTAGGGAATATCGGACGGTCACCACATGTCCGGCCCTAGCTGCCAACATAAGATCAACTGAGTTAAAATACCGGCATCTATTGGTCAGGTGGTCTGTCTGGGAAGGTTGAATGCTGTATTCGACGATCACAAGTGGAGAAATCTCCGAGAAACTACCACAATCTGTCAAGGTAGGAAAATTTGCAGCCTGAAAATGGCCTGATGTAAAATGACATTTTTAGAGAATGTGATGGTATAAAAATAGAATTGGGGCAATGACCTCTATTTCATGCATTATGGACATGTGTGGAGGGTGGGCCAAACGTGTATGGAGTGTTTGCACTGTACAAGCGTGTATTGGGGTGGCAGTGTGTTGAAGTATGAGGCAATGTCTAGTCAGTCATTTTTTTGTGTAGGGAATACCGGACACCACATGGACGGTTGTTTGTTTTACTTCCGGGTTGAGTTGCTAAGCATGTAGATCAAATAGTAAGTTGCATGTATAATGTATTATTATTTATTTATTAAATTGTTTGACAATTTAGAAATGTCTATTTCTCTTATTTATTATTGTGATATGTCATGATCTACATGAGATATAAAATTATTCTGAGTGTTTTGAAATTTTGTAGTAAAATGTATATAATCTTCTAAAAATGAATAATGTTATAAAATCAATACAAACATGTTAAGTTGATGGTTACATTAATTCAAATCAGGTGCTTCCAGACGGTCTTTATACAAAAAAGGGTAAAAACATCCTGTCCGGTTTTCCTACACTGTAGGGAATGCCGGACAATTTACGATGACGTCATTATTTGCATATAACTGCCTCACCAAATATTTGATTACCTCACATTTTTTTGGAAAATAAAAGTTGAATGATGTAGCTAAGCAATGAAAATCTTTTTCTTTTGTGATTTATTGTTTCATGTGCTAATTAAGCTAATGAGCTTAAGTGGCCGTATTCCTACATCTACCCTACTTAGTATTGGGATGAGGCATCAATCTCTTTGCTCCGATTTTTTGGGGTATATTCACATTATATATTAATATAAATAACTTATTGTAGGCCTATATTGACTTGTATAATGAAAAAATATTTAAATAATACAAAAAGAATAATATAACAAATACATAGCAATGAAATAATAGTCAAGGATTTACTGAAGGGTCTTATAATTTCAAATTATATCTTAAAGTTAATGATTTCAACTTTTAAGCAATTCAGACATGGTAGAGTAATTGTAGTTTTTAAAACATACATAATACATGTGCCATATTCTGCACATGCAGGTAATATGGGGCACTTTGATAATGAGGTCAACATTTGAATATTGCAGACAGGGGGTTTGGTGATAATTGTTTTTCTTCACAATAAAAGTTAGAGCAGTAGTTATTGATTCATATAACAAAGATTAGACTGTGTTGTCATTTCATAATTTTATGCAAATTAGGCAAATGAGCTTAGGGTGCCCATATTACCTGCATGTACCCTATTACCTTATTTGTGTTACAATATGTACACTCTAAAAACTGAAGTACTAATTTATAGGTGCTCGTATTATGACTGCACTTGAAGTGCTATATCAGCACCTGGAGTGCTATTTTAGTACTTGCCCAAGTTAAAATTTTATCAACAACAAAAAATGTTCAATATCGGTATAGGATTCGAACCGGGGTCCGCTTAGACATGGAAGAGTACCTCTGACGTTACAATAGACCAACGGCGATCTCCCTTAGTTACTTTAATTATGACGGCATAGTAGATGATTATGGAAAATTTGAAAGAAAGTTCATCATGCAACAATATGATCTGCTAGCAATCGTGAGATGTGAATTGGTCTAACGTGCTCGCCAGCGCTTCTCATGCAGGTGTCCGAGGTTCGAATCTCAACGAAGTCACGCCATTTCAAGCTCTTAAAAAGCGCTGATTTCAGCCTCTGAAGTGCTTTAAAGAGCACTTCAGTTTTTTAGAGTGTACTTATTTATTAATTTATTTTCATTATTTTATTTTTTATGCCTCCGCCACCGGAAGTGGTGCTGGAGGCATCATGTTTTCCGGTTGCCCGTCCAGTTTGCTCGTTATCGCGATATCTCAAGAATAAACTTGAGATATCAACTTCAAACTTGGGGATGGTATGTATCACCATGGGAACCATGGGAAGATGATCTGATTAGATTTTGGAGTATGTAGGTCGCAGGTCAAGGTCACAGAGGTCAAATTGTGAAATTTCATGTATTGAGTTACAATGTAGTTATCGCCATATATTATTAGATTTTGGAGTGCGTAATAGGTCAAAAATTTAGGAGGGACTATAATATATTAAGGTTTGGGATCACAAGGTCAAAGGTCAAGGTAAAAGATGTCTTTGTATAAAGGAAAATGAATAGATGAATGTGCCATACATTTCTCATCTGGCAATGGCCGAGGCATACATTTCGACCGCGGTCGAGGATTAATCTTGTTTACTATTATTATATTTTCTATTTTCATCTTCCTTATAACTGTCATTTTTATTGTTTTGATATAGCCTACGTATTATAAGAGAAAATTTTGATTTTAAGCTACACCAACCCTGAATAATTCCCGAATCGTAACCCCTTCCATTGCAGTCGAGAACTTTAATCCCCTTGATGGTGACGCCAGGAGCAACACCGTAAGTATTGGATCCTACTGTTCCAGCACAATGCGTCCCGTGTCCGTGACAGTCTTCCTGAGAGGTGAAACAAATGCAGATTTGGATCCGATTAGACATGTTAACAAATTGTACCATGTGTGTACAGTGCGTCCAAAATAAAAAAAAAATCCAACTTCGACAGCTAGCCTCGTATGAAAATTGTATAACTTAGGTTTCATTAATATTTATATCATGACAAAGAAGAACTCATATGCTATCCAGTGATACCAAGATTATATTTATACTGTCATAGATGACTGAGCAGTTAAGATTTTAAAAACTTCGGTCAAAAACATCTTGTACCAAGTTTTGTCAGAAGCAAGTCTGGCTTTCTGATCATTCATTCTTTGTTTGAGTTCAGCCTTCCTTATTGGGCTGTCTTACAGTACGCGACCGCTGTTGTTACACCCTGCGCCTGTCATCAACTACCAGAATCGTGTTAGAATTGCAGGTGATCGTAGGCCATATACCTACGACTCTGTCTACGGTAGGCTACAATAACGCCTTGCTTCCACACTAAAAATAAACAAAAGGTTGCATCTACGAATACAATAGCCTAGACCCTCGCGTCTACGTCTCTTTTGGCCACAGACGCGATAATTCTCGAACTGATAGGCGATTGGACCTGGGCATGGTGACAATTAAGAGCTAGTTCGTAGGTTGACGCCACAACGATCGCCTCATGTAAGGATATCGTTGTGGCGACAACCTACGTCTGTTAGAACCTGCTAGAATCGTATCCGAATCGTAGGTGACCGTAGGTCATATACGCGTACCTACGACTCCGTCTACGGTAGGCTACGACAACGGCTTACTTCCACACAAACAATAGACTAACAATAGTTTGTATCCACGAATACAATAGCCTAGACCTTCGCGCACCTTGCGGCTCGACTTCTCTTCTTGCAGCTTAAAATCATCCGAATATGAATTTGCGCACTGTGGTGGTCCTTGCGACCGTTACAGACGATCGAGTGTTTTCTACCTGACGGCGGCCTGTCGCCTTTAGGTTCGTGATTGTCCTCTCAGACGCGCATTATAATTTCGGTGGGTTTTTTTGAGTGACTTTTGAAAATTTCAAAAATTTGCGGCGACTGTACAATATCTGAATGAAGGCCAATCCTGTTTTTGGTGAATGTAGTGGGCGACAAAGGCCGAAGCTGCTTAAATTTCACCGGCTGTCTGCTTCGGCGGTACGTGCAATGTACGCTGTAGCGCGGCAACCTACAACTGGCCGCCGTTCAATGCCGCTAAACATGACATATTTGGCGACGATCTACGATAGCTCGCGACAAGAGAAGACAGGCTACGGTCATTGACGTCAACCTAACTGACGCCCAGCGGCAAACTGAAGTTTATTTTTTGGCGACAGAAGGCGATCGTTGTGGCGACAACCTACGAACTACCTGTCGCCACCATTCGCAGGTCCAATCGCCTAAAGAGACGGAGCCAAATTCAGTTCGTCATTGGATTTTCAACAAGTTAAACAATAGCAGGCATCTTTTAGGTTGAAGTCAATGACCGTAGCCAGTCTTCTCTTGTCGCGACAATTTGCTATCGTAGATTGTCGCCAGATAGTATATTTTTTTAGCAGAGCAAAATGGCGGCCAGTTTGTAGGTTGCCGCGCTACAGCGTACGTTGCACGCACCGCTGAACAAAACAGCCAGTGAAATTTAAGCCGATACGGCCTTTGTCGCCAACTACATTCACCAAAATCAGATACTGTACAGTCGCCGCAAATTTTTGAAATTTTCAAAAATCACTCACGACCCAAATTATAATGCGCGACTAAGAGGACAATCACGCACCTAAAGGCAACAGGCCGCCATCAGGTGGAAAACACTCGATCGCCTGTGTCAGTCGCAAGGATCGCTACAGTGCGCAAGTTCATATTTTGGTTGATTTTCGACAAGAGAAGTCGAGCCGCAAGATGCGCGAAGGTCGAGGCTATTGTATTATCGGATACAAGCTATTGTTAGTCTATTGTTTGCGTGGGAGCAAGTCGTTGCCGTAGCCTATCGTAGACAGAGTCGTAGATACGTATATGATCTTCGGTCACCTACGATTCTGACACTATTCTGGCAGGTTCAAACATGCATAGGTTGTCGCCACAACGATCGCCTCCGGTGGCCAGGCCCTTCAATCTAATCAAAAGGTACGAAGGATTACTTGGAATATTGAAATGCATGGGTTGCTTTTGCCCAAACTTGGTACAAGGCATATGAATTCGAGTCATAGGCGTAGATCGCTCCACTAATGCGGCGGTCACAACTCGCCGTAGCCTACGGGGCACGTGCATGCACAGGTCCTGGGTCAACTTCTGCGATTCCTGCGTTTCTGTAGTAAGGGTATTGTAAAAAAAAAAAAAAAAAAAAAAACTTCATGCACGTCGTAAAGGCAACGTGCCTGCATGGCACGTGCGCTGTACGAATTGTCTACGAATTCCATCGTAGGCAGTTGCACGTCGAAGGTACGTCGAGTTGTGAACGTCGCATAACATAAAGTAGAACAGCCTTTCCCGGCCGGTCTAGATAAGTCTTGAGGGAGGGGTGGCGTCAAACTAAATATTCTGCCTTCACTTAACACTTTATGTAAAGGGCCTGTCCCACAGAAGGCGATCGCTGTGGCGACAACCTACGATAGTACCCATCGCCACCATGCGCAGGTCCAATCGCCTATAAGATCGTGAATTATCGCGTCTGTCGCCAACAAATACGTTGCAAAATTATGTTCGCCGCTGGGTTCTCAACTAGTTAAACAATACCGGCGTCAGTTGGGTTGACGTCAATGACCGTAGCCTGTCTTCTCTTGTCGCAACAAGGTGCTATCGTAGATTGTCGCCAGATAGAACATGTTTAGCACAGCGGAACGGCGGCCATTTGTAGGTTGCCGCGCCCAGGCGTACGTTGCACGCATCGCTGAACCGAACAGCCAGTGAAATTTAAGCCGCTACGGCCTTTGTCGCCATCTACGTCCATTCACCAAAATCAGGATCGGCCTCCCATTCACATACTATACAGTCGCCGCTAATTTTTGACATTTTCAAAAATCACTCACGACCCGAATTATAATGCGCGACTGAGAGGACTATCACGAACCTAATGGCCCGGTCACAGCTACACGACGCACGGCCAGCGTACAAAAAAGATTGAAAATAAGCTCTGTGCGTCGTTGTGCGTCGAACTTTCTGATAATTTTGGAGAAGGTAATGCGTGTGTAGGGCGCTCCCACAGCGCTCCCACAACGCCCCCACAGCGCTTCCACAGCGCTCCCACAGCGCATACACTGCGCACATATTAAAGCATCCAACTAATACACAGCTTGATCTGGCTGTCTACACGAATGACCCGCGCAGGCACAGCGCACAACCTGCGAACATAAGTGGTTACACCTCACATTGACGGTTCGATTGTTTGCAATGCATTCGCAACGCTTGGACCTACGCACATGTCACGAATGCTTAACGCGTGGTCTGCGTGTGTCTGGCGCTGGCGCTGCGCGCTCTGCGAATGTCTGCCGCTGGTGCTGCGCCCTCTGCGCATATCTGGCGCTCTACCGGCGTTTACATCCATGCGTCAAGCTCGACGCAGATATTTGAGCATGCTCAAAATGTTCAGACGCACAACTGCGCACAACGACGAATAAAAAAGCGTTCATCTAGCGCGCTCGACGAGTGAGCGACGAGTGTCAGCTACAAGCCAGCGCAAGACAACGCATTGCCGAAAACTGCTACTTTTTTGTGCGCTGGCCGTGCGTCGTGTAGCTGTGACCGGGCCTTTAAGGCGACAGGCCGCCATCAGGTAGAAAACACTCGATCGCCTGTGTCAGTCGCAAGGATCGCAACAGCGCGCAAGTTCATATTTTGGTTGATTTTAAGCTGCGACAAGAGAAGTCGAGCCGCGAGATGCGCGAAGGTCAAGGCTGTTGTATTATCGGATACCAGCTATTGTTAGCCTATTGTTTGCGTGGAAGCAAGTCGTTGTCGTAGCAGAGTCGTAGATACCTATATGATCTTCGGTCACCTACGATTCTGACACGATTCTAGCAGGTTCTAACATGCATAGGTTCAGTGGCGTATCTAGGCTCAAGTGCGCCCGGGGCAATTGTTGACTTTGCGCCCCCCCCCCGGTCTACTCCAGTTTTGCTCAACGATTTGTTTTAGTTTATTGTACCAGTGGCATATATACATGTCCCCAGACCTGGGGATGATTTGCTGTCCCTACATCCACGTATCAATTTTTTTATTTCCTCTCAAATATTTTAATTTAATGCGAGCGCGAAGCGCGAGCGGAAAATTTTGAGTTCGTGCATTACTCGAATCTTGCATTTAAGATTCATGAATACAGATTTCGTTATCAACGAAGGTACAATAAAAAAAAATTTTAAAAAAAATGCCTTACCTTCAGGGTGTCAAAAGGCCTATATTGCACGAAATGTTTTGGGAATTGTAGGCCTATGCATCGGATTTGTTTTTTTTTTAGTAGGAAAATAATAATTTTAAACCTTTTTTGTTGGTCCTCCTCAAATGATTTTGAAACATAAAATATAATGCGAGCGCAAAGCGCGAGCGAAAAATTCTAGAGCTCTAAATTTGAATAAACTTTGCAAGGAACAGGTCTTGATACCGAATGGCCATACGGAAACAAAGACAATTGACAATGAATTCAGGACAAAAAAGGGAGTAATTAGGTATGGACAGAAAAAAAAATCCTTTTACTTAGAGGGACCTTCATGTTTATTTGAAGCGGGAGGGGGGGGGGTGGCAAATTGATCTTGAAATTTGAGGTGCCATATTGATCTTAAACTATTTAAAGGGGGGCTCTAAATTAAATTGAAACTCAGGGGATGTCAAATTGGTCTTAAACCTGGTGTATAGTTTTGGTAGCAAAAAAGGAATTGGCACAAAACCGATCAAATGTAGTTACATGTTGTCCACAGTGCCCTAAAAGATATGTGTGAGAGATCTTGTGACATTCCTTTCGTTATTTCTGATGAATTTCATTGAATTTGTTTGAATATAGCGTAATTTAACTGCCGTTTATACCTCTGCTGACAAGTTCGCACGCCGGAGGTTACGGCGTGAATTAGTGCGAACGATCTGTGTGTAACCCCACACAAGAGAATCCCCATTGGTTTTCCACGTGAGCGCTAACCTGTGACGGGTCCCCGACTTATCTTTTTTATCCTTATATTATGAAATAAAGACACTAAAACGAGATTTCAAGTACTATAATTTGCTTTATTATGGTTCTTGGATTCAATCTTTCATAATTTATCTTAATGTGAACCAAAATTAGTTTTTCTTTCTCCCGAAACTATACACCACCTTTAAAATTAGGATTAGGAGGGCACACACCGGGGGCACACAATTAATCTTAATATTTTATAAAAGGACGCTAAATTGAAGTTAAGGGCGCAGATTTGATCTCCTATATAGGCCTATACATGGGGCGCAAAATTGACCCGAAACTAATTAGATAGAAGGTACTAAACCTAAAAAAAATTACTAGAAACTTTGGGGCGCCAAAAAGCTAAACTTAGTGGTGCTATGTAGGGGGCGCCAAAATTAATAATGGGAGGAAACATGACCCCAATATTCACTGTGGATCACCGATCTCCTTTTTCTTCCTCTCCTTCTTCTTCTTCTTTCCTTTCTTTTTCTTTCTTGTTTTTTTTCCCTTTTCCTTTTCCTTTTTTTGCGCCCCCCTGAAGCTCCCTCCGGGGCACGTGCCCCCCTTGCCCCCCCCCCCTAGATACGCCACTGCATAGGTTGTCGCCACAACGATCGTCTCCTGTGGGACAGGCCCTTAAGCCGGAGAGTCAAAAGTCGTCTATTTGGTGTGGGGACGTAGGCCTTAATTTTGTTTCACCCCGAAAAATATACTATAAGAATATCATCCATATTAGGTTATTTGGTTCACTCAAGTTGGGCTAACCCTAACCAGCACCAACCGCACCCCTCCCCCGCCCTTACATAATGAAGACAAAAAATCGACGCATATGCACTGAATAATGTATAGGCAAGTAAATTAATTTCAATAACTAATTTGTTGAAGATCTATGCATATGGGGACTGTTAAACTGGGTTGAGTGTAACTTTATCAGACTTAATTTTGTTTGAAAATACCAGGATATTCTTTAAGATATCAAATTGTTTCGAAGGAATTTAAACTTACGTTTCTACCATCACCAGCAAAGTTTCTCTCTTGTGTTGCTCTCCCTCCAAAGTCGCTATGACTTGCCTTTACTCCGGTGTCAATCACCCACGCAGTCACGCCCTTGCCGCCAGTTCCTAATCAACCAAGCAAAAGCACGCAACTTTAGAAAGAGACATATTGGTTATTCTTAATAATAATAATAATAATAATCATAATCATAATCATAATCATAATCATAATCATAATAATAATAATAATAATAATAATAATAATAATAATAATAATAATAATAAAAAGTTGCACTTGAAATCACTTTGTGCTTTTTGTTAAAGCAAAGTCTTTCAAGGAAAAATACGGACTTGATCCTGTTTATCATAATAATAATAATAATAATAATTAACATTTGTTTAGCGCTTTATACATATTGTTTCAAAATGCTTAACAAAGGAAAATACAGAAAACAAGTAGTGGTTATAAGAATAAGATACATATGATATGAATATGAAACAGTAACATGAACATCAGTAAAATACATGGACTAGATATGAAAGCATAAGACACATTACTTTACTACATATTGGTCTACTAAGAATTAAACAGATACGTTTTAGGTGTTTTTGAAGGTTTCAACTGTAGGTGCATTTCGGTTTGAGATAGGGATTTTGTTCAAGAGTTTAGGAGCACAGACGGAGAAAGCTCGATCACCGTAGCGAGTGTGAGTGCGGGGACCAGGATCAAGTTGTAGATGAGAAGATGATGAAGAGCGGAGATTCATACAGTTGTCCGCAAAATCGTTCATACCCCTGTCATTTTTTAGATTTGTTAAATGTTACTTATAAATAAATGTGTTTCATCAAACTTTTTCGTGATCAGTATGCTACCAAGAACTGAACGATGAGGAAAATTTGAAATTTGCAAAAATATAGCATTCCAGGGGTATTTTATTGACAGATTTACGAAGAACATCATGTTCATAATTATCCATACCCCAGGGGCACCGGTCCAATTTCTTATCATATAACCACTAATTTAAATATTTTTCTTCAAATAACCATCTGAAACAGTTTTTTGCAAGAGTCCATAACCTTTCTTTATGGCTTCTGTAGGGTCTGTCTCACGTGTCCTATGGAAAACCTTCAGGCTGAGTCAGGTTGCATGGTCTTTGAGCCATCCTGTAAGTCTTTAGCGCCCCAACCCGTTTCTGGTAATCTTCTTATCAGGAATTTTAATTTTGCACTTAGGAACCTTCATAATATCGATGTTAGTTAAATAAAATAAACACTCTACCCACACTTTCTGATCCCTGATGTAATACTTAAGAGCTTCTTCAATAAGCACCATAAGTTAAACACTTTGGCAAAGCTTCCCTGGGCATGACAAAAATTGAAAGGTGTCTCCTCAAATTGCCATAAAGGGATATTGAGAGGCCTACAATAACCCACAGGTCACGACCAAGTTCCGAATTGGCACCTCTGACCATCCAGAGACGAAGGTACCAACGAGCAAATACTGCATAAAGGAGATCTGCACAGACACTGCCTGATACTGACTCCAGTTTTGTAGTCAGACCGACCGGGAGGCCTCTGAACAGTTTGTGAGTTCAGTTAAATCAGGATTTTAACTTTTGGGCCATAGTTCTATAAGTTGAAGAGAGAAAATTAGAATTTAGGAGTAATGGATTTTCTTTAATTTGGCAAAAGAAAGACGAATCCTTCCACCTAAAGTACAGTGTCCTGATTTTAGCACATGACATTCACTTCGAACTGTTATGCGGGATTTTCATTGCTTGTAGCATTGGAAATCTCTTCAGAACAAGAGGCTTCCCGATGAAGACATTTTTAGTAACATCCTGGATGAAAACATGCAGAAGTGTGCATGTAAATGTCACCTAGGACAGCATTGGACATATCAACAGGACGAATTTCAGAGGCATACGGCCAAGTTAGTCAAGAAGAGGGTCAAGGACAATCAAAATGAATGATCAGTAGAGGAAAAATCGATGACCTGACAAGAATCCTTTTCGAAATATGCCTGGGAAGTTGAAGAATCACATAATGCCCCCAAAGACCATGCAACCTTACGCAGCCTGGACGTTTTCCAGAGGACGCATTGGTCGAAACCCACAAAGGACATGAATGATGGCTTGGGGCATCGCAAAAAGTATTTTATGTGGTAATTTGAAGAAAAAGAATTATAATCGAGGTGATTAATTAAAACAAATAGGCTGATTACCATTAGGGTATGAATAATTATGAACATTGAGTTTTTTTTATAAATCTGTCAATAAAATACCCCTGGAACACCAAATTTCTCAAAATTTCAAATTTTCCTCATTGTTGAGTTGTAGGTAGCATATTGATCACAAAAAAGTTTAAGGAAACGCATTCAGTTGAAAGCACGAATCAAAAAACTAAAAAATCGTTAGGGGTATGAACAATTTTGCGGACAACTGTATATGACGTCTGTGCTTTGGTGGTGATCAGATCTGAGATATAGGAAGGTGCAAGTCCAGTACGGGCCTTGTAGGTCAAAATAAGTACCTTGAATTGCATAGGGGCCTACGTTGAGGAATTTGGGCCAATGCAGTGAGCGGAGGATAGGCGTTCTGGTTCTTGTGATGAGTCGAGCAGCTGTGTTCTGGATCCGTTGTAGCTTGGTAAGGAGGTGTTGGGAAGATTTATCAATAAACTATTCTAATAATCGAGTTGTGCTGATAGTTCGATAGTTTTGTCATTGCTGAAGGTTCCCTTTCTCATCATAAGGTTTCCTTTCCGAAGAAAGGAAACCTTCAGCAATGCCAAAACTATCGAACTATCAGCCTGGTTAGTCATGCAAGTAAAGTGATGCTCAAAGTGTCACTGAACCGCCTGAGACCACATGCAGAGGAAGTTATCGCAGAAGAAAAGGCTGGATTCAGAGTGAGAGAAGCACAACAGAGCAAATATTCAATCTCAGAGTTCTGTGCGAAAAGTACAATCAACACCAACAAGATATCTTCCACGTCTTCATTGACTTTAAAAAGGCCTTCGACCGTGTGTGGCATGATGCTCTGTGGGCAACAGTGAATAATTACAACATGGGGAATAAACTGATACAGTCAATCCAACAACTGTACAACAAAGCCAGCAGTGCAGTTCTCTTCCAAGGCAAGCTGGTGGAAAGTGGTTCCACACATCAGTTGGTGTCCGGCAAGGCTGCTTGCTATCACCGACCCTTTTCAACATCTTTCTCTAACAAATCATGACTGATGCGTTATAAGGCCATGTAGGTACTGTCAGCATAGGAGGGCAAACAATCACCAACCTTCGGTTTACCGCTGACATTGATGGTCTAGCAGGTAGCGAAGAAAAACTAAGTAACCTGGTGAATCGCTTGGATGAAACCTCAACCAGTTACGGAATGTAGATAAGCGCTGAGAAAACGAAAATGATGAGAAATGGTGATGAACTCATCCAAACAAGGATCACAGTCAATGGCAAACACCTTGATTCCGATCATCAATGAGGAAGGGTCGAAATCCATGCCAGAATAGCACAAACAACAGCAGCGCTTTCAAAACTGAAAATTGTTTGGAAAGACCAATACATCACAACAAAATCTAAACTGCGACTATTGCACGTTCTTGTCTATCATGTGAATCCTGGACTATGACTGCCGAACTGGAGAGAAAAATCCAAGCAGCAAAAATTATATGTTTTAGGAGACCACTGGGCATCTCATAATATACAGACCATGTGACCAATGAAGAGGTACGCAGAAGAGTGGGCCATCACATGATGAACTAACAAGATCTGCTGTCTACTATAAAGAAGAGGAAACTTAAATGGTACGGTCATGTACCAAGATCAAGTGGCCTTTCCAAAACCATCGTACAAGGAACTGTTCAGGGGAAGAGGAGAAGAGGAAGACAAAAGAAAAGATGGACTGACAACATTACAGAGAGGACCAAGCTATCTTTTGTCCAAATTCAGGCCCTCGCTCACAACCGGGACACATGGAGGAATACGGTACACCGTTCTCTCAAGCAGTGCCCCTACGACCCAGGAGGGTTACGGGCGCAGTAAGCAGTTACAATTGCATTGACCAAGCGCTCAGTAGAACTTTGGTCAAGGTATTTTCGGAGTTTACCAATCTTGTGAATGCCAAATGGGGCAGCTTTGCACGATGTCCTGATTTGCTGCTTAATGTTAAGTTTGCTGTCCAGGATAACTCTAAGGTCCCTTGCCGATTCTGAAGTAGTAATTTTTGAGCCACCTAATTGAAAATTTGGCAGTTCACTGGAGTTGCGGAACGATGTCACATGTACAACTTCGGTCTTTGCGCCATTTAGCTTGAAATTACTATTTCCGGCCCAGCTCTTTACATCGGATATACAGCGCTCGAGTCTTGCTACCCCATTTGAAATTTCACTTTGCTCAAGTAAGATATAGAGTTGCGTATCATCAGCGTAAATCATATGACGGACACGTTGGTGGGAGCCGATGACGTCACTCAGAGGACCAGTGTAGAGTATAAAATCAAGAGGACCCGAACCTTGAGGTACTCCCCATGTGATTGTTAATTCTTTCGACAAGACTCTCTTTATAGCAATCACCTTAGTCCGATCTTGCAAGTAGGAGGCAAGCCACTTTAGAGTAACTCCATCAAATCCATACATATCATGGAAGCATTGTATCATCTTTGTATGTCCGAGCGTATCAAACGCAGCGGAAAAGTAAAAGAGAATAAGAACAGCTTCGAGACCTTTGTCGATGGCTAACAAGATATTATTGTTAGCATTCAGTAGTGCTGACTCTATCAAATGGTACTGGCGGAATGCCGACCGCATGGCAGGATACAGGCCATTACAATCAAGGTACGTCCTCAGCTGGGCAGCGGCAACTCTCTCCAGAATCTTGGCAACAAACAATATTTATTGGTTGCGATCGGCCTGTAGGCCTAGCTCTTAAAGTCATTTTGATCCAGACCTGACTTTTTAAATAAAGGAATAACGTACGACTTCTTGAATTACGCAGGTACGATTCCTGAAGACAAGGACTTGTTTATCAGGTCAGTCACAAATGGCACAAGCTCATCGATACAATTCTTCATGGGCCAAGTTGGAACTGGGTCGAGTTGGCATGACTTGGAAGGACTCGCCCGGATCACTTTTCGTAATTCGCACTCTGATGTAGGTTCGAGAGAAGCAAATCTGCAGGTAGGCCTAGTTGCCAGACTTTCACATGCTGATGGATGACTGGCTTCTTCGTGGAGACTGGTTACGATGTTGTGAACCTTGTCATGGAAGAACTGGCCAAAATCATTAGCCAACGTTGTATCCGACTCATGCTCTGGTAGATGTTATGCCTTTGGAAGCGATAACTTTAGGACAAACTGGAAAAGGTGTTTTGTATCACATTGTGATATCTCATCCGTCAAATATTTAGATTTCGATTGAGACATAATATCATTGTGGGATTTACAAAAGTCGTTGTACATATTTTGACGGTCTATCTCCAGTCCGGACATTCTCGATTTATGTTCAGCACGTCTTTTAACTCGCTTTGCCTCACGAACCTCGTCGGTGAACCAAGGAGCTTTCGGTCTAAGAAACACTAATGTCGTTTGCTCAGGTGCGGTCTTGTTGAGAAGGTCTTTCAGGACTGTGCTGTATTGATCTTCCATATCAGAGACATGATCAGCTTTTGGAAGTGTAGCAGCGAGTTCTGAATGTCGCTCCTGAATTGGACCAAGTCGATTTCCCTTAGTTTCCGTCAAGTAATCCGCTTCTTGGAAGATACTTGACGTGCGAAGTTTAGGGTAGTCACAACTGCCAAGTGATCAGAAGGAAGTCCCGAGATAATATTCTTGAATAATTGTATTCAATATTCATTAATTGATATGTCTGACTGCCTCCAGAGAAATCAAAATTTAATTAGGAGTGGCTAAAAAAAATCACATGACTTCGACTTTTTATGATCGTCCCTATCGAAAATTCTAGAAAAAGTTGTAAATACTCGAACTATTAAATTCCTAAAAGCTCACCATATTTCTCTAATTTTCCGTTTGATTTCAAAGAAAAACACAATAAATAACATGCCCTTTTGAATTTTGCTGACAAACTAACTCATGCTTTAGATGAATGTATGTGCTCATAAAGTTGGTATCTTCCTGGACTTCTCCAAGGCATTCGACACCATCAATCATGATGTTTTGTTACACAAACCTTCTCTTTATAAGGAGCGGAGAATGCCTTCAATCATATTCAATAGACCACAGTACGTACCGGCATCTTACAACTAAGAATGTAAGCAACTTGATTAGTTAACTGACGCATGTCACGTGGGTCGTGTGTGTGTGTCTGTTTTAACCCAAAATCGAAAACCAATGCTTGATATCGGCCTACATGTGAATGACAATTATGTCTAACATGTCGGCGATGTATCTGCGCAGCCGATATTGAGTAGGCCTATTGGTTTTCGATTTCGGGTGGGAGGAGTTTTGCACGATCCACGTGACATGACGTCGATTGACCATCAGGCTGCTTACATCCTTTAACACGTCTTATAATACTCGATATTTGATATGCTACATTACGTCGATTTGATTATTAACACCGTTATAAATATTTCATAAGTTGAATCAATAAATTGCCACTTAGTCTAGACCCACTTTGACCAATGCTCGTTTGGTCTCATACCACATGGTCTAATTCCATTTCGTCTACAACTAGTCGTCTAATAATCTTTTGGTCTATTTGGGAGAGAGACATCAAAGCCATGGTGTTCGCCTAGGAGGGTCTGAAGTAAAGATTCACTTGTGTACTGTAGCTTTTCTGACACGACAGTGAGTTTGGAGCTACCCAGATAGCAAAGGTTTCGTTGGGCCAAACGTCGGCAATGGTTGTGGCTATCATGACGTTGGGTCAACCGTGGCACAACGTTGCACGTTGAGCGCGACCATAATTATGCGACGTTGGATCAACGTTAAGTTGTATACAAGTGCGACATCGCGCGCATTCAAAATGCGAACGTTAGTTCAACATTTGCATATGGTCGCGCTCAACGTGCAACGTTGTGCCAACGTTGGCCAGCGGCAAGAACAACGTTGGCCCAACGTAATAGCCACGACCATTGCCGACGTTGGCACAACGAAACGTTGCTATCTGGATAGCTCCACACTACACTGAAATTTGCCTAAGTATCAAATTGAGTCTGTGCTTTCAGACTAAAAACACCCACCACCATCACATATACCCTCTCGCACCCTCACATAACACACACCCCACCCACACATCACACACCAGTCACTCACAACACACACACACACACACAACAACACTCAAGCACACACCCAGGCACACGCCCTCGCATAAACCCTCATACAGAAGGCGGGCACACTATGCGACTTGCTGCGGTGCGATTTTTCAGGAAAACTTTAATATTATCTGATACAAACATTCAAACAAGGAAATTCATAATGTACAAAGTTGTGGGTATTCCATGAATATTAAAATTAATTTCAAGGCGATTGCGAAACCCCCTCTCTGTATAAAATCTAATTGTTTCCAAATCGCAGTGACGTCACTGCGATCTTGCGGTTTTAAGGTAATTTGACCTTTACTCCTAATTAAAGACCCGCATTGGAATAAAATGTTGATAAAATTGTTCCTTTACAATTTTTTACATCTCATAAGAGAACTTTGCATGTTTCAAATGTCGCATTAATAATGCAAACTACCATTTGTTTAAAAAATCGCACCGCAGCAAGTCGCATAGTGTGAGCCCGCCTTAAGGCGGGCTCACACATGCGAATTGTTGCGGTGCGATTTTTCCGGAAAACTTTAAATATTATTTGAATACAAACATTTAAACAAGAAATTTATAATGTACAAAGTTGTGGGTATTCCTATGAACATCGAAATTGAATTTCAAGGCGATTGCGAACCCCCTTCTATGCATAAAATCTAATTGTTTTCCAAATTGCCAGTGACGTCACTGCGGTCTTGCGATTTTTAGAAAAAATACAGAACCTTTGACTCTAA
>CALNVZ010003432.1:32910439-32924379 GCA_940671915.1 Paracentrotus lividus
GCTATTGCCAATTTCCACCATGTTCATTTTGCTAATTCCCATTTCGTCTTATATCCATTTCGTCATATGAACATTTGTCTACACCAATTTAGTCAATTCCTATAACAAACTTGGATAACCAAATATTCATACGGGAATTAGACGAACTGCCATTAGACAATTTGGCTATCCAGACGAATTGGTAACTACCGTAGACCATGTGCTCATTAGACAAGTGAGATTATAACAAGTATAAATTTAAAGAAATAAGAAGTAGACCAAAATTTTAGTAGCCAAATGGCCATATACACAAACTTAACTTAAATCTATGGTTCAAATATGGTTTGCTAAATGTGGCAATCTCTCTACGTTGTGTAATATGTTCCTTACACGTTTAACTGAATTCTTGGATCGTGCAATTAATGGTTAGGAAAACTTCTTACATCTGAAGGAAATTTTTAATATAGTATCAGGACCCAAACTTAAATGATAAAGAAAGAAGCAGCTACTGTTCGAGATTGGTGTAACGTTTCCTAGTCACAGTTAAACCAACAGATGCTCAACTTAGTAGACCTTTGTGATTACGGGCAATGGGTTTAGCCCATTAGACAATCAGATATATCGGGCCAACTTCTATAAACGAAGTGGATAAGCATCAGCTCTTCACCTTGTTGAAATGCTTATAACTATCTCAAGGGGAGTCCCTCTGATCTACACGGTCTAAGACCACCCAAGTGACCTCTCCACCAAGAATAGTATGACACACTCCCATCCTGTTCTACGTACTCAACAGCACGCAGATGCGGACCTGTTTTTAGCGGAAGAGGGAAAGTAAGCAATGAAAGAATATTATTCAAAGGTACACAAACTCATCAACACCTTTTTCTTCAATGTTTAAATTAGTGGAGTAAACGGAATATCTCAATTCCTTAGATCATTTTTTTAAAAAATTCTCCACAATGCTTTTTGTCAGAGGGCAAAAATGTTAAAGGCTAGGGGGCCTATCAAATAACCTGCCTCTGCGATCTATATCATGGAACTAATGGCGGAAATCATTCAAAATCTTCGATGGACAATGCACATAACAACCGAAAAACCAATCGTCACCAGAAAAAAACGGAACATGAAAGGTTAGTTATTTTTCTTCTGTGAAAGCAAGCGATTATTGAAATATGTGTGAATCATATGAAGTTCATCTTATATGCTTGTCTTATGAAAGAGCAACGCATAAAATGCATGTGCAAAACCGATTTAATATCTAATTGTCAAAATGAATAGCTTGCGCAGATCAGAGCAATGCGGAAGCCAACTGCACTAGATGCCCTGCCGGAAAAAATAAAAACACAGACTCAATCTATATGTGGAAACCCACTGAAATTGGGTCAAATGCGCGGTAGATATTGTGCTCACAAGAGTCATCTGTGAGGATTTGGTCCATTTTTCACAGTTGTCGGTACAGGAAACAATGTGACACAATTCAAACAATCTGTGTCACATTGTATTCGCATTGTGTTCACACTGTGGGACTATCTGTTGGGTTTTTCGGCAGGGTGCCCGCAGCAACTGAACAACTCATATCTGAGAATAAATTTAGAGTTATATAAAAAAACAAAAAACAAACAAACAAACAAAAACAATTCATCCGAACAGGAAATAGAACTTACAACATCGAGGACGTGCTGTCAGATAAGTCGGCTGCGAATGCATTGAGAACGTATCTGTAGATATTTTTGACGCGTCCCTGAGAGGCGTACCGTAGACGCGATCTCATCCACGTTGTATCTCCTGAACATGAAAAAAAATATATAATTTTTTTTTTTTGTTGAATCAAATAAAATACTAAAAATGTACCAATGGCGTAATGTTCCATATAGACTAATCGACAAAATAATAATACAATTAAACCATAGGATATACGACGATTGTTGATCATCTCTTAATCTCTATCAAACTTATTGGATTATTAAGGTATCAATCTTATTTACTTCCTATCTATATCACTTTAATTTTGTTTATTTGTGATATGCGTAATAAATAACGTCCATTATCATTTGCCCTACCTTGAGCTTAACGATGTATTTCCCAGGAATCGGTTTCTGAATTCTTCAAAGAGAGGCGCCAGCGTCAGCAGTAGCCCAGCCACGAGTAAAAGGGCCACACAGACACGACGCATGTTGACTTACTTGAAAATTGATTAGAAATGAACAAGAAATCTTAGTAAAGTAGTACTGACTCCATCTTTTGCTCATTGCACACTTTTCTGATGGGACAGTTAATAGTATTATGGCCGAAATAACTTTTTTTTGTACGACAGTTAACCAAAGAATACCAATAATCCTAAAATAATTAGGTGTAAACCCTAGCTACAACCGTTCTGTCTACACCACAAGCATCATCGTCATCATTCGTCCTACATCGTCCCCCTACACACGAACGCATCATCCACCCTTACAGCACACACACACACACACCACACACACACACACACACACACAAACACACACACACACACACACACACACAAACACACACACACAAGGGTAAATCCACCTAGTTTGCAGGCACAAAGCCATGGTGTTCGCCTAGGAGGGTCTGAAGTAAAGATTCACTTGTGTACTGTAGCTTTTCTGACACAGACAGTGAGTTTGGAGGCCTACCCAGATAGCAAAGGTTTTCGTTGGGCCAACGTCGGCAATGGTTGTGGCAATCATGACGTTGGGTCAACCGTGGCACAACGTTGCACGTTGAGCGCGACCATAATTATGCGACGTTGGATCAACGTTAAGTTGTATACAAAAGTGCGACATCGCGCGCATTCAAAATGCGAACGTTAGTTCAACATTTGCATATGGTCGCGCTCAACGTGCAACGTTGTGCCAACGTTGGCCCGGGCAAGAACAACGTTGGCGCCAACGTAATAGCCACGACCATTGCCGACGTTGGCAACAACGAAACGTTGCTATCTGGATAGCTCGCACACTACACTGAAATTTGCCTAAGTATCAAATTGAGTCTGTGCTTTCAGACTAAAAACACCCCCACCATCACATATACCCTCTCGCACCCTCACATAACACACACCACACCACACATCCACACACACGTCACTCACACACACACACACACACACACAACATACACTCAAGCACACACCCAGGCACACGCCCTCGCATAAACCCTCATACAGAAGGCGGGCTCACACTTATGCGACTTGCTGCGGTGCGATTTTTCAGGAAAACTTTAATATTATCTGATACAAACATTCAAACAAGGAAATTCATAATGTACAAAGTTGTGGTATTCCTATGAATATTAAAATTAAATTTCAAGGCGATTGCGAAACCCCCTCTCTGTATAAAATCTAATTGTTCCAAATCGCAGTGACGTCACTGCGATCTTGCGGTTTTAAGGTAATTTGACCTTTACTCCTAATTAAAGACCCGCATTGGAATACAAATGTTTGATAAAATTGTTCCTTTACAATTTTTAACATCTCATAAGAGAACTTTGCATGTTTCAAATGTCGCATTAATAATGCAAACTACCATTTGTTTAAAAAATCGCACCGCAAGCAAGTCGCATAGTGTGAGCCCGCCTTAAGGCGGGCTCACACTATGCGAATTGTTGCGGTGCGATTTTTCCGGAAAACTTTAATATTATTTGATACAAACATTAAACAAGAAAATTTATAATGTACAAAGTTGTGGGTATTCCTATGAACATCGAAATTGAATTTCAAGGCGATTGCGAACCCCCTTCTATGCATAAAATCTAATTGTTTTCCAAATCGCAGTGACGTCACTGCGGTCTTGCGATTTTTAGAAAAAATCGACCTTTACTCCTAATTAAAGACTCGCATTGGAACAAATTTTGATTAAATTGTTCCTTTACAATTTTTTACATCTCATAAGAGAACTTTTCATGTTTGAAATGTACATTAATAATGCAAACTTCATTTGTTTAAAAATCGCACCGCAGCAAGTCGCATAGTGTGAGCCCGCCTTTATACACACGCACACACACCCGGCACCCATCCTCACAACCACCACACCCACACAAACACACTCACACAAATAAACATACGCCTCACACACCACAACACGTCATACAGCTTTCTAGCAATAGCTACAGCTTTGGTTGTTCGATAATCGCGCGGACTGTCGAAGAATCGAGCAGTTATATAGTTCCGTTGTGGCGGCCTGAAATTGTGAACCAGGAGAAGGCGCGGAAATTCAAGCAGGCGCGGCCCGAACGCCGATCTATTTTTTCACCAATCACCGACAGATGTCCAAGCAGCAACATTATGCTCTAAAGTTTTTGTTTGTTTTGTTTGTTTTTTTTTTTCCATTTATTTATTTATTATTTATTTTATTTATTTTACCTAAATCGCTCATTTGCAATCGCTTGATTAAGTCAGTGCCCGAACATCGAGCGTATTTTGGGCACGAGTAAAAAAATGAGCTGGCGCCGCCTAAATTCAACTCCGCGCTAAAACTAAAGCGACCAAGAGATGCCCTAAATAACAATGGGGCTTGATGGCCACCGATAGGTAACCAGTCAAATTGCAAGTAAGTAAGTTCAACGAGGCTCAGGCCTGTGATAGAGAAGATTTGAAGTGATGGAGCGCTTCGGTTTCTCAAGAAACCGTGAATCTCTTGAACAAACATAAGTAGGCCAACACAAGTAACGTGTCTTGCCCTTTATCGGACTAGCCTCATTAGGTACAGGCATTAATTTCTTATATATATTTATTTTTATATCAGTCTTTTATATTATTCCACGTTTCCTTTATGTTTGATTGATGATAACCTGTATTATTGTAATTATTATCCATGATAATAATCTAAATAATTTTCCATCTTTCTCCTCAACGTGTCTTGCTCCCCTGTGTTATCAATCTCTCTCCCTCTCATTCTTCTTCTTCGAATCCTCTTTTCTCCTTTTCTTGATCGACTTGTAGTTTGATATACACTGTAGATATGAAAATATAAATGCAATTAAATAATGATGATAAACATTTCCCCCTAATATTGTTATATAATTTTGAATCTTGAATTACTTTGTAAATATTGTGCTATAATATTTATCATAAAATAAGAATATCATATTAATGTATGGGTGATTGTTAAAATTTCCATGCTACTCTCGCCCACAATGATTGCTATATCTCCAAAATACTCACAGAAATAATCTGCCAACTTAAATATTTTCCGTTAATCCGCTACAAATCAAATTATTGATATCTTATTACATCTGTATTGAATTTCATGCAGCTAGTTAATTATCGATCACTGAATGCAACTTAATATGCCCACTTCTCTGTACGATTTAATTTTGTCTCAGATTAGATATTTCCTTTATGTTATTTATTTATGTTATTGTATGTGTGAATTTTTGGCATCACTATCAGAATTATTTGTTATATGCTTTCTCTCTCTCTCTCTCTCTCTCCCTCCTCCTCCTCTCTCTCCTCCCTGTATCTCTCTCTCTCTCTCCTCTTTCCTTGTCCCCTTCTCTAGTGAAATTTAAAAAATGAAATGTATTATGTTCAGTTCTTAAAAATATATTTTTTTTACTATGTAAAAATTCATGTAATTCAGCTTTCAAGCTGCATGTGAATTTTTGGGCAAAATAAATACCATTACTATTCTATTCAAGACAGTAGCGAAATGCGTCAACTTAAGATAGAGGTATAGAAGTGTACAACTTACAAGGTCTATAAAGGTGCTTCGACAGAGAGATGCTTGTTTCGGAGAGCTCGTGAGTTCTTCGGACTGCTTGCCTAAGATTTGGTGATGAGGTATGTAAAATGAGTTATATTTAAGACCTTTTTGGAACACCAAGGCTCCGTTAAGCTATGCGGATCAGTCGTAAAATCACAATATCCAATCAAGATCACTGTTGCATGCGCTTTTTGCTCTACAGAATGACCAGTAACCAATTAGCATTTTTCTTTCAAAATGGAGCCCATATGGAGCTTTCCCGAGACACTACGTGCTCAGCTACACGTGGTCTTAAATTTGCAACGACGCAAGAAAAAACGCAATCTAAGCATTTTTTTTTAATTTTTTTATTTTTTTTCTCATTGTTCAATTTAATTTACTACTTGGCTGTTTTTTGTTTTTGCTTTTTTTTGTTGTTCTATTTTGCTTCTTTTTTTTTTTTTATAAACTTTCCTAATGAATATTTTACGCATAAGGTGACATGTGATAAATAAAACTTGACTTTTTTTACATGTATCTCTTCTTTTTTTTCAAACGTTTTTATGTTGACTCCCTTATAGCTAACTAGAAAGATGTAATTTGTTCATGCAAATGAATTTTTTTTTAATTGGAAGAATGAAGATGGGGATAGTGCACTAGTGGTAAATGAAGAGAGGGAGAAGGATGAAGAGGATGATAGTTGTAAAGGGGAGGGACGGGAGTGAAGAGAATATAATGGTGTAGGGAGGGAGAGAGAAGGAACAAGAGGGAGAGAGTGGTACAGGATAGATTGAGAAGATGAAGACGGGGATAGTGGTAAAGGGAGAGAGGATAGTGGAAAGAAGAGACAGAGAGGTAGAGGGATGAAGAGGGAATAGTGGTAAAGAAGAGAGAGAGAGAGAGGGGAAGAGAAGAGGAGTAAGTGGTAGGGATAGATTGAAAGATGAAGACGGGATAGTGGTAAAGGAGAGAGGAAGAAGGAGAAGAGAGGATAGTTGTTAAAGGAAGAGAGAGAGAGAGAGAGGAGGAGGATCGAGGAAGAAAGGGAGTAAGTGGTACAGGGATAGATTGATAAGGATGAAGACGGGGATAGTGGCAAAGGGAGAGAGGAAAGGATGAAGAGGAGGATGGTGGTAAAGGGATAAAGGAAGAAGCTGAAGAGGGTATAGTGGTAAAGGAAGAGAGGGAGGAGGATGGTGGTAAAGGATAAAGGAAGAAGCTGAAGAGGGTATAGTGGTAAAGAGAGAGAGGAGGAGGACGAAGAGGATGAATATTGGTAAAGGAAGGGAGAGAGAAGGATGAATAGGAGAGGGTTACAATGAGAAGGATGGAAAGGAGGATAGTGGTAAAGGAGAGGGAGAAAGAGAGAGAGGGGGAAGGGAGAGAAAAGGGTGAAGAGGGGATAGTGGGTAAATTGAAGAAGAGAGTGAGAGGATGAATATTAGGGTAGTGGAAAACGGAGAGAGGGTGGAAGAGGGGACTGAGGTAAAGAAAGGGAGGAGAATGGTGAGAGGGGACAAGTGGTAAAGGGAGAAGGATGAAGAGGGAAGATTGATAAGGGGGGGGTGAGAAGATTTGAAGAGGTTGGTAGTGGTATATGCGAGAGAGGGAGAGAGAAGAGGGTATAGTGGTAAAGGAGGAGGAGTGAAGGATGAAGAGAAGAATACTGATCAAGAACAGGGGCGAGAAGAGAGAATTGAAGATGAGGATAATAGTGGTAAACGGAGACAGGGAGAAGAAGGAAGAAGGGATAGTGGTAAGGGAGAGAATAAGAGAAGGATGAAGAGGGGATAGTGCTAAGGCCCCTTTAACCCTTCCACGCTCATATGTTCACGAGCCTCGTCTTGAAGACAGCCTAAGCTTATGTGACGCAATCAAGGTCTGTTTTTCAAATTTTATGTTTACATGACTTTGTATTTTATATCGCTTTTCAACCACTGTACTTAAACGCATAATGCAGCAGATGTTGAGGTTTTTTTATCAAATGAAAGACGTCAAGATAATGAAAAAGATTAACATCAAATACAACATGGCTTTTCTAATACGTGTATAGTATTCATAATTCTATTCCATGTGTCATGCCACGTTTCAAAGTTCGTTTATAACATGACGTCAAAGTGGCCCTCCTAATTAAAGACTCGCATTGGAACAAAATTTTGATTAAATTGTTCCTTTACAATTTTTTACATCTCATAAGAGAACTTTTCATGTTTGAAATGTCACATTAATAATGCAAACTTCCATTTGTTTAAAAAATCGCACCGCAGCAAGTCGCATAGTGTGAGCCCGCCTTTATACACACGCACACACACCGGCACCCATCCTCACAACCACACACCCACACAAACACACTCACACAAATAAACATACCCTCACACACCCACAACACGTCATACAGCTTTCTAGCAATAGCTACAGCTTTGGTTGTTCGATAATCGCCCGGCGACTGTCGAAGAATCGAGCAGTTATATAGTTCCGTTGTGGCGGCCTGAATTGTGAACCAGGAGAAGGCGCGGAAATTCAAGCAGGCGCGGCCCGAACGCCGATCTATTTTTCACCAATCACCGACAGATGTCCAAGCAGCAACATTATGCTCTAAAGTTTGTTTGTTTGTTTGTTTTTTTTTTCCATTTATTTATTTATTTATTTATTTATTTATTTTACCTAAATCGCTCATTTGCAATCGCTTGATTAAGTCAGTGCCCGAACATCGAGCGTATTTTGGGCACCGAGTAAAAAATGAGCTGGCGCCGCCTAAATTCAACTCCGCGCTAAAACTAAAGCGACCAAGAGATGCCCTAAATAACAATAGGGGCTTGATGGCCACCGATAGGTAACCAGTCAAAATTGGCAAGTAAGTAAGTCAACGAGGCTCAGGCCTGTGATAGAGAAGATTTGAAGTGATGGAGCGCTTCGGTTTCTCAAGAAACCGTGAATCTCTTGAACAAACATAAGTAGGCCAACACAAGTACGTGTCTTGCCCTTTATCGGACTAGCCTCATTAGGTACAGGCATTAATTTCTTATATATATATTATTATTTTTATATCAGTCTTTTATATTATTCCACGTTTCCTTTATGTTTGATTGATGATAACCTGTATTATTGTAATTATTATCATGATAATAATCTAAATAATTTTCCATCTTTCTCCTCAACGTGTCTTGCTCCCCTGCTGTTATCAATCTCTCTCCCTCTCATTCTTCTTCTTCGAATCCTCTTTTCTCCTTTTCTGATCGACTTGTAGTTGATATACACTGTAGATATGAAATATAAATGCAATTAATAATGATGATAAACATTTCCCCCTAATATTGTTTATATAAATTTTGAATCTTGAATTACTTTGTAAATATGTGCTATAATATTTATCATAAAATAGAATATCATATTAATGTATGGGTGATTGTTAAAATTTCCCATGCTACTCTCGCCCACAATGATTGCTATATCTCCAAAATACTCACAGAAATAATCTGCCAACTTAAACTATTTTCCGTTAATCGCTACAAAATCAAATTATGATATTTATTACATCTGTTTGAATTTCATGCAGCTAAGTTAATTATCGATCACTGAATGCAACTTAATATGCCCACTTCTCTGTACGATTTAATTTTGTCTCAGATTAGATATTTCCTTTATGTTATTTATTTTTGTTTTTTTTATTTATGTTATTGTATTGTGTGAATTTTGGCATCACTATAACGAATTATTTGTTATATGCTTTCTCTCTCTCTCTCTCTCTCTCTCCTCCTCCTCCTCTCTCTCCCTCCCTGTATCTCTCTCTCTCTCTCCTTCTTTCCTTGTCCCCTTCTCTAGTGAAATTTAAAAAGTGAATGTATTATGTTCAGTTCTTAAAAATATATTTTTTTTACTATGTAAAATTCATGTAATTCAGCTTTCAAGCTGCCATGTGAATTTTTGGGCAAAATAAATACCATTACTATTCTATTCAAGACAGTAGCGAAATGCGTCACTTAAGATAGAGGTATAGAAGTGTACAACTTACAAGGTCTAAAAGGTGCTTCGACAGAGAGATGCTGTTTCGGAGAGCTCGTGAGTTCTTCGGACTGCTTGCCTAAGATTTGGTGATGAGGTATGTAAAATGAGTTATATTTAAGACCTTTTTGGAACACCAAGGCTCCGTTAAGCTATGCGGATCAGTCGTAAAATCACAATATCCAATCAAGATCACTGTTGCATGCGCTTTTTGCTCTACAGAATGACCAGTAACCAATTAGCATTTTTCTTTCAAAATGGAGCCCATATGGAGCTTTCCCGAGACACTACGTGCTCAGCTACACGTGGTCTTAAATTTGCAACGACGCAAGAAAAAACGCAATCTAAGCATTTTTTTTTTATTTTTTTATTTTTTTTTTCTCATTGTTCAATTTAATTTACTGACTTGGCTGTTTTTTGTTTTTGCTTTTTTTGTTGTTCTATTTTGCTTCTTTTTTTTTTTTTTATAAACTTTCCTAATGAATATTTTACGCATAAGGTGACATGTGATAAATAAAACTTGACTTTTTATTACATGTATCTCTTCTTTTTTCTTCAAAACGTTTTATGTTGACTCCCCTTATAGCTAACTAGAAGATGTAATTTGTTCATGCAAATGAATTTTTTTTTAATTGGGAAGAATGAAGATGGGGATAGTGCACTAGTGGTAAATGAAGAGAGGGAGAAGGATGAAGAGGATGATAGTTGTAAAAAGGGTGAGGGACGGGAGTGAAGAGAATATAATGGTGTAGGGAGGGAGAGAGAAGGAACAAGAGGGAGAGAGTGGTACAAGGATAGATTGAGAAGAATGAAGACGGGGATAGTGGTAAAGGGAGAGAGGATAGTGGTAAAGAGAGACAGAGAGGTAGAGGGATGAAGAGGGAATAGTGGTAAAGGAAGAGAGAGAGAGAGAGAGGAGGAAGAAGAAGAGGGAGTAAGTGGTACAGGGATAGATTGATAAGGATGAAGACGGGGATAGTGGTAAAGGGAGAGAGGAAGAAGGATGAAGAGAGGATAGTTGTAAAGGAAGAGAGAGAGAGAGAGAGGAGGAGGATCGAGGAAGAAAAGGGAGTAAGTGGTACAGGGATAGATTGATAAGGATGAAGACGGGGATAGTGGCAAAGGGAGAGAGGAAGAAGGATGAAGAGGAGGATGGTGGTAAAGGGATAAAGGAAGAAAGCTGAAGAGGGTATAGTGGTAAAGGAAGAGAGGGAGGAGGATGGTGGTAAAGGGATAAAGGAAGAAAGCTGAAGAGGGTATAGTGGTAAAGGAAGAGAGGGAGGAGGACGAAGAGGATGATATTGGTAAAGGAAGGGAGAGAGAAGGATGAATAGGAGAGGGGTACAATGAGAAGGATGGAAAGGAGGATAGTGGTAAAGGGAGAGGGGAGAAAGAGAGAGAGGGGGAAGGGAGAGAAAAGGGTGAAGAGGGGATAGTGGGTAAATTGATAGAGAGTGAGAAGGATGAATATTAGGTAGTGGTAAACGGAGAGAGGGTGAAGAGGGGATAGAGGTAAAGAAAGGGAGGGAGAATGGTGAAGAGGGGACAGTGGTAAAGGGAGAAGGATGAAGAGGGGAGATTGATAAGGGGGGGGGAGAAGATTGAAGAGGTGGTAGTGGTAATGGGAGAGAGGGAGAGAGAAGAGGGTATAGTGGTAAAGGGAGGGAGAGAGTGAAGGATGAAGAGAAGAATACTGATAAAGGAACAGGGGCGAGAGAGAGAATTGAAGATGAGGATAATAGTGGTAAACGGAGACAGGGAGAAGAAGGAAGAAGGGATAGTGGTAAGGGAGAGATAGAGAAGGATGAAGAGGGGATAGTGCTAAGGCCCCTTTAACCCTTCCACGCTCATATGTTCACCGAGCTCGTCTTGAAGACAGCCTAAGATGTGACCATCAAGGTCTGTTTCAAATTTTATGTTTACATGTACTTTGTATGTTATATCGCTTTTCAAACACTGTACTTAAACCATAATGCAGCAGATGTGAGGTTTTTTTATCAAAATGAAAGACGTCAAGATAATGAAAAGATTAACATCAATACAACATGGCTTTTCTATACGTGTATAGTATTTCATTAATTGCTATTCCATGTGTCATGCCACGTTTCAAGTTCGTTTATAACATGACGTCAAAAGTGGCTTCTCTCAAAATGAAGAGAGAGAGAGAGAGAGAGAGAGCGAGTGTGTGTGTGTGTGTGTGTGTGTTGTGTGTGTGTGTGTGTGTGTATGTGTGTATGAGAGAGAGATAGAAAGTTATTGAATTATAATTCGGCATTCGTGATTATTGAGCAAATCGTTACATTAAAGACGTTCAATTAAATATTTTTTCTTTCCTGCGATCATAACAATTAACCATATTTAATAATCTTGACTGAAATGATTAATTCCTTTGAAGACCTCCTGATGCAATTCGAATCATTAGGCCTACAAAATAACTTTCAAAATTCATGTTGCGCAAGTCTGGTGTTCACTAAATCACACTCTATCCTGGATTCATTTGGTCCAAACATGGATCCAGAATGGAATAATTTATACACCTTATTATATTTATTTGTTTATTTTTCTTTTATAGTGTAGAAGTATATTCTATGGGGAAGATATGATTAGGAAGTTGTATTATTTATTTTTATTTATATTTATTTTATTTTATTTTATTTGTATTTTAATTTACAGAGGGTAGCATTGTAAGTTATAAACATATAATTCTATAATTAAATCAGTTATGATTGAATCATAATAATTAGAGAGGCACGAAAAATTAGCAAACAAAATAGGGTTCTATAATAGACTTTTTTTTTTAATGCTCATTCATAATGATATATTTCTGGTCAGCTTCATTCTTTGTACAAATGAGAGTGTTCCGTAAATTCCAATACCGTTTGGTCTCATCACACAAGGGCTTATTCCATTTCGTCTACAACAAGAGCTCGTGTAATTACCTTTTGGTCTAACTGTCAATTCGCCCATTGACCATTTTGTCTAATTCCCATTACGTCTAATATTACAGGCCTACATTTCGTCCTATTTCCACTCGGTTTAACACCACTTGGTCACTTTCTGTAACAAAGTGGTAATTGACCAAATAAATAGTCCAAAATGCAATGAGACAAAAAGTTTGGGTATTAGATAAATTTGCATTGAGGCCAAGTAAGAATGAATAAAGTTTGTATTAGGTTAAGGAAAACTTAGACCAAGTTGTTAGTATACCAAATAGGTTTAGCCCATGCTGTATCAAACAAACAGAATTGGACCAACTGCTGGTAGACCAAATAACCTAGTAGATCACAATATGATGCAATGCCTTGATTCGTATTCAGTGACGGATCCATGCAGGGCGTAGGGAACGCGCGCCCCCGTATAATTTGAAAACCACTCATTCAATCTACATGTTAAAATCGGAAAATTTTGCCAACGGCCCCCCCCCATCGGGCCGGGCGCCCCCTATCCTGAAATCCTGGATCCACCACTGCTATCATTTTGTATTTTAGAGAGAAGATTGTCAACTTTCTGTAACAAAGTGGTAATTGACCAAAATAAATAGTCCAAAATGCAATTGAGACAAAAGTTTGGGTATTAGATAAATTTGCATTGAGGCCAGAGTAAGAATGAATAAAGTTTGTATTAGGTTAAGGAAAACTTAGACCAAGTTGTTAGTATATCAAATAGGTTTAGCCCATGCTGTATCAAACAAACAGAATTGGACCAACTGCTGTTAGACCAAATAACGCTAGTAGATCACGAAATGATGATCGCTGCCTTGATTCGTATTCAGTGGCGGATCCATGCAGGGCGCAGGGAACGCGGCGCCCCCGTATAATTTGAAAACCACTCATTCAATCTACATGTTTAAAATCGGAAAATTTTGCAACGGCCCCCCCCACATCGGGCCGGGCGCCCCTATCCTGAAATCCTGGATCCACCACTGCTATCATTTGTTTAAAGTATTTTATAATCAATTCATACCCCCCCCCCCCCATTTTCAAATCCTGGATCCGGCCTTCTGGGATTTTTATATATATATTTTTTTTTTTGTGGGGGGGGGGTGGCTAACATATTTTCACACCAACTGACCTTGCCCCTCCCCAGATCTTCTGTAGCGTGGCCAGTTTGTACAAACTCCTCCCCTCATCCCCCCCCCCCCGGCACCAGCAGATCCAGGAGTTGTGAGAAAAGAAGGGCATATTCTGGCGAGTTTGGAGCTAGGCGGCAGAAGGGCAACTTTCTTTAAAAAATAATTTTATTTACATTATGATCATC
>CALNVZ010003432.1:32928835-32982361 GCA_940671915.1 Paracentrotus lividus
TGGTAGTGTATTTCATATGCTAATTCGTGATCATTCGAGCGTCATGCATAAATTACTATATTATGGAGGAACTTTTCTCCGTGGTGCGCGACTGAGAGTGAGAGAGACTGAGTGAATGAAAGCAGAGCTGAGTGAGTGATTGCACGTTCGGTATACTGAAGGACTTGGTTAACGAGGTCGATACCACTCATTGCTACGAGGTCGATACGTAGTATCGACCTCGTTAACCAAGTCCTTCATATTCGGTTGATATTTTTATGAACCACTTTTCCCACTGTTTTTATGGCAAGTGCATCCATAAAGGATGTAGAAAATGTTCTACAGTGCTTCCACAGTCCATAATATAGATTAAGCTAGGCCTAGGCCCTGGAAAAAATAATAATAAAACACTAAAAAGGAGAAAAACTCACCACTCGTCAGGCAGCCTCACTCCAGAGCGCCGTCATTCACTATGATTAGGATGCAGCTAGCTGCGTGTGGCAATTGCTATATTGTTAAAAGAGTCGTCCAAGATCATCTCAGCCAATACCAAGAGTCGGCATCGCCACAGAGCAAGTTCTAGTTACATTGCTCGATAGTGTGCGAGCTAGCTACGTGCTAGCGATTGGGCTATACTTTCTCATTGGACCTTTACCGAATCAATAATTTGGTATAGGTAGAGTTGAATCAAGCTTCCTGTCCATAGCCAAGATAAAGTAAACATTGTTTGGACTATTAGTCTTTTTCAGCCGTTCACATGTTTAATAAAGACGGGGAAGCAAATGCACTTGATTTTGTTTGAGAATCTACTTTGGTTTCAGTTACGTTTAGCTTCTCTGTGGTTAGTATGTTGCTAATTACATTTATGTTTGTTTCATTTTCGTTTCATATTTAATAACGAAATTCGATAATATAGGGCTTGAAATAAATATATTAGCTTTGAACAAAGACTAATTCCCAATTGAGATATCGCTGCATGATAATCATAGAAAGTTTCTTGGCGATCTCAGCAATGAAAAACTACTCTCGGAAGTAGTACTTTGACCTTAACTTATATTTTGAACGAGCGCAAGGCAGATATCTGCCCAGATTGTGTTTTCGCCATCTACGTTCATTTGAAAATAGTTTGGATTTGTTTACCGAAACGTGTGTGTCGTCGCTGCAAATTTACACAAACACTCATCAAAAGTGATTCAAAACAGATGTTTTAGGAGTAAAAACAGGCGAAACGGAAGTTTAATAAAGACCTTGGATATCCAAGAAATCATCCATCGAGAAAACGGTACGTAAAAAACTGTATTTTTTACAATAATTATAAATTTTAAAACGAAGTCTTCGGATTTCTAATGACAAAATGTTCTTGCCTCGCGGGGCCCGCTAAAGTTGCATGCGTGGTCGATACTACGTATCGACCTCGTAGCAATGAGTGGGTATACTAGGTGTTTAAAATAGTTTAACAGTTTTGTGATTGTATTCCCCATCGGCCTTGTTGTATTACCGAACGCGCGCATTTTAACGCATCTTTTTCCTACGCGATGACTGCGACATACCTCCACTAGAGGCTCCAGCCCAGGCACAGGGAATTTAAAAAGGGAAATGAAAGAAAAGATTTTAAAATATGGCCTTATCTTGTTTCGGAAACCACTCGCTCAAATGAACGCTCCCGCTTGTACACAAGTGAATGGGGGTGGAAATAGATTATCAGTGTGTTACTTAGACTACACTCATCATGCTTATTGGTCAATTCAAAATTGACAGTGTCAGGGTGAACAGTAAACCGACCAGCCCCCGTCGCAAAGCGACGGGAACTGACGAGTCAGTAGACGTTTCTGGCGAAGTTAAGAGAAAAACTTTTTGTGATCACAAATTTTGTGGTCAAGATAACATTATTTCACTTCATACTCACATTGAATCTAATCTGTGAAGCTGAAGGTCCTTCCTCGAATTGGTGACATCTGCAAATATTTCACTTGAAGTAATAAACTAATAATGAAGAAAAATACTGGAAAACAGAGACATCCACCACGTAATTTCCAATTTCAGTTGCAAGGTCAGGTCATCCGGAAGTGGCGAGCGCGAAGTGCGTTTATGACATTGCGCACACACAGACGAAAGTCAACTTTCTTGTCGTCTGCTCCAACTTCACGTCTCAGCTCCGTGCGTGCGCTGTTCAATTAATTCTTCGCACAGAATGTGGGATGTGGGATGGAGGACGGAGGTCATGAATCGAATGACGTCATTAAAAGATGGCAGCGATGGCACCAACAATTTTAGAAGAAACAAGGCCAATGGAAAATTCATTATTTTAAGTCAAAAATCTCTTAGATAATGCAATTTTACAACGGCCGTATCATGAAATATTATAGATGCGTATTACATATATTTTAACATTAGATTCATTATATTATTGACCAGTATAATTACCGGATCGCTCATCATCGCTGATAGTTTCGCTGTAAATGGGGGTGGTGGAAGTACAGCCCCGTCACCTTCGGCAACGGGGCTGTGTATAGTTAGGTGAACGGTAGTTAGCGATACCACGATTATGCCAAAAATACTTCAGTAGGCTAATAACTAATAGTATAAGAAAATCCCACCCCGAGAAAATGTAGAGATCCTTTGGGATGAAAATTTTATGTTAGATTTCATAATTCTTCAACATAAAAAACATTTTCAGACATCTTCAAGTTTTTTTAAAGCGGGAAGGCCAAACATAGATCACTTCAAATTAAAAAAAGAAAGGAAAAAGATGACCCCCCCCCCCTAAAAGAAGTTATTGCACTCAACAAATTTTTGTCTTTTCATGGCCTCTAATCTGTTGTATTTTCTGTGTCCTTTTTTTTTTTTACAGTTTGCAAGGTACTCTGCTTTGCTTGTGGGCATTGCCTATGGATCAAAACACAACAGTAAGTTCGCAATCTGCAAAGCTTTCTGCCAAAATTTTTACATATATGATTGTGAGGTAGATGGGGAACTTTGCAAGGGCCTAATTTTGTCACTGTTATGTTTTTATTACTGTTAATAGGCATATGGTACAGTGAAAATTGTGAAATTCCTGAAAATTTCAGCTTATGAAATATATGTGCATTTTGATTCTTCTTAGTTTCCTACACATGTAATTTTTACTTTCATTTTTTTTTATTTTAGACACTAAAAAAATATTCACTTTTCACCAGTGAAACCTTGAATCTTTTACTAAAATGTTGGTTTTCACTCTATTAAAAGGATTCAGATTTGGAATATAAAACAAATAATGATCTCATGATTTCAATTGACGAGGCAAACTATCACTTCCTCTGTGAGCTGGATACACATGCTATCTTTCTTCGGCTTCTCTTTGGAAAGATAGCGATCCAGCTTGCCTCTGAATTGATAGTTTGTCCATTATTCGTTTATTATATTATAACAAGTTTTAACCCTATTCTGACTGGGCTTTTCAAGAGGAGATTTTGACAGGGGGGTCGATTTGACACAAACGCATGCAAAATGACGATATTCGTTCAATTTTGGCCTGACATGCGATTACATAATGTTGCGTAACACGACAACAGAGTGTCCGATTTTTTCAAACTTGGTGTCAAAAGTTGCGGGACTCTTGAAAGAAAAGAGTCATAGAGCGGGGTGTTGTGATTTGCAAAAAAAAAGGGGGGGTCAAATTGATCCCCCCCCCCCCCCCCCCAGTCAGAATAGGGTTAAGTGTACACCTGTATTGAGAAACCAACCAATGCTTTATCCTTTTCTTCTGTTCTCTCCTCCCACAGAGACGTTAGAAAAGAGCGAGGCTCAGATCCTTGAGATGAAAGCCAAGGCTAAAGAGGCACAGGCTAAGAAGGTTGAGGCAGCAGCATCAACGTCAGGTAATGAATATGTGTATTTATGCTTCTTGCATCTCAATGCATGATGGTACTGAATTCTAGTACGTGATTATGTTGTTAAAGGGAAAGTTTAACCTGGGTTTAAATTGGTTTTTAAAAATGCAGAAAAATAAAAGAAAAATATGAAGTGAGGTTTAAAGAAAATCAACAAAAAATAATGAAGTTATGAATATTTCATGATTTCATTCTGTGACGTCACCTGCGAGCTGCTCTCCTATGTGTTATGTAATCTAAATTCGACAAAGTGTTATTTTTTTCAGGAGAATATTAATTATTTCATCTGTGTGGTCGATATATAACCAAACCTCTGTTCATATCCATGTACATGCCTCTATCAAATTGACCTACTATTCCTTTTTCAAGAACCAAATGTGAAAAAAGACAAATTCTTTGAATTTACATGTACACGACGCATGGTAGAGCTGCTCGCCCGTGATGTCACAGAATAAAAAATTCAAATATTCATAACTTCGCTATTTTCTGGTTGATTTCCTTTACAAGTTCACTCATATTTTTATTTTATTTTTTGAAACCAAAAAATTCCAGGATGAACTTCCTCTTTAAGGATATGAGTAACATACCATTTTCGTGTTCATTATATGGATTGTTTAAAGCAAGATTATTTTTCATTCCATCTAAAAGTTATAGCATATGCAAGAAAGGATTTGTGTCATAACCACTTGACTGCCTCATGGTGATAATTGCAAAGTATGGGTATGACCAGCATGGCACTGGCACTTCAAACCAGACAAAGCTCAGACACGTAATATTACGTGGTCAGTGCACAGTGTACAAGCGCCAAGCACGTAATATTGCGTGGTCCACAGCCAAGTGGATAAGTTGTAGGACATTGGTGAAAATCAATTTTGAACATTGTTCGTACAGCATGGTTGCTGCAATCAGCCGATTGTACTCAATTCTGTCCCATTAATGCAGGTCTTAACAAAAAATTGAAGTTAATCTGAAACGTTTAAATTGCATAGTCATACATGTAAGCAGGGTTCGAATTAAGCAGTGGCCCAGTTGTAATGGCCACCTGAAACTTCATGGGGCCAGCTGAAATAAACCAAAAACTCCATTCAACCATGTGGATTGCTAAATCAAATGGGGCCAATGGCCACCCAGAGAAAAATGCTAAATTCGAGCTCTGGTAAGTGTACCTAGGTACACTTTTAAGTTATTTTTAAGCATGTAATGATGCTTGGAATTGTTTTTAACCCTAATACACCGGTATATTTTGATCCTTGCCATTCCCGGGGGGGGGGGGGGGTTGAGTGGCATTATGGCTCACCCCCCTCGGCTGCGGATCACGCGATTGCGGCGAAAATTTGCATGATGGTAGAGAATGAAATAATCTACACGGTTGCATAGGTAAATTTCAGATATTTTATTTTATATGAATTAATTATGCTAATTTATTCATGAAATCCTACCTTTTGCTCTAATTCACTAAATAAAGCTCCTAGAATGCTAATTTTTGGTGAAAATATTCTTTATAGCATTTCTAACAATTGTGAATGAAAAAAATTCTGGTACCAAGATCAATTTCTTATGTATTTTATTGTTTTTTGGATTTCTTATGTATTTCTTTGTTTTTTGACCTATTGTTTTTCTTTGTTTTTTGGTCAAAATTGATTGCAGAATCTTTTTGAAGTATATTCATGCTAAAAACAAAAAATTAATTTTAGCCAATGAATTTGAAAATAATCATATTTTTTTAAATCGCGCAGCGTCGTAACCGTATGACCGATTTTCGCGAAAATAGTTTCAAAAGAATGCGCCAAGGGACTTGAAGAGTAATGTCCGCGCGGGGCATTATGGCCCCCCCCCCCCCTCCACCCCCCCCCGCGGATATTAAGGTTAAACACATTATATTTACATGCACTGACAGCATGTAGAGCACCACAGCAGGCCTCATTTTTAAGGAGAGCGATTGCTCTCGCTCTCCTAAAGCTCTCCTAAACGGTATGTAAGAGCGGGAGTTACTCTCCTTAAATTGCCAATTTGATCAGTTACCCTGTGGAGTGACCTCAAAATTACTTTCCTGCAATTTTCAAAAATGAAGCCCTGCCACAGGTCAGATTTTTTCAAGTCTCCACAAAGTTACTCAATCCCTTTAATATTTGATCCTTTTCATTTTCACTTCAATTTTTCAAAGTAGCCATCTTTATGAATATCCATTTAATTATGTCCATTCCATTTTGCAGGTGGAGAAGGCAGTATCTTTGACTAAAGCACCAATGTTCCTGTATTGACAAGCAGTCCTAAGTAGCTAGAATGGGAAACCCCCATCATGGAATGACATCATCTGTAAACTTACAACACTCTCAATCACCCAGGAAACTGTAGAGTGATGCTACTTTCAATCATCACAGTGAAGGATCATGATCAGAACAACCCTAGAATCAACAATTACAAATTAGATCAGGGAGATGACGTCAAAGCTGATTGAGTCTTTATGCTTTCCAGGAGGTTGGAACATCCATTCCACTTTTGACTGCTTGTCTGCCAGTGCATAGACTGTCTTATAAATCAACCTGTACAAAAATGAACTGATGTGTTGTTTTGCAGAATGGAGAGATTTATATATTTAAAAGTTCTGATCCCTCATTGAATCCTTTGATATTCTAATTGTGTATTCAATGACCAGCAAAAAACGAAATATCCCCATACTCAAACTGAGTTTGTGGTCCCCTCAAACAAAAATTAAAAAATACTGCACATTTGGTTATTTCATGTAAAAATGGGATTTGAATAAAGAATTAGCAAAGGAACCTTTTTGTTAACATATTTTTATTCTTTTGTTGGAAAGAGGTTTTTTTTTTTATATGGCTGTATATTCTTCATAAAATACATGTACATGTATGTATAGAATAAAAGAGTGTGGAAGAAACATCCTAAAATTTATTGCATGATACCATGATGACAAGCTGGTGTGCATCGGTCATGCACCTTTCAGCTTCTGTTCCGTGTCAGATTTCACAGACTATCTTTGCGTCACATGCAAGTAGGTGTACCCTGCTTTCAATCCTCAAATTGTCCTATGATATTTTTGACATACCATGAAAATCCTATGCTTTGTAATAATGTATTTGGATGATAAATACTCAACTCAAATTAAAGGAGTTGGTAGCCACCTTATCCATGCAGGACAGGCATGTGCACAAAAAAAAAGAAAAGAAAAAAAGAAGGGTATTTCCGACTAGTTGTGACCATCACATTGATAGATGGGTCCTTATTAAAGGAGGACACCAGGCTGGTATTCAGATGATTTGAAATGTACAGTCAAATACGATAAGTACACGATATTCATGTATAAAACTGAAAATTTCATCAAAATTAATAAAAAATAACGAAGTTTGAATTTTTAAGTTTTGTAATTTTTTGACAAATCAGTTCAGTTCATAGTCTCATGCATATTTAGTGAGCGAGTTGATGATGACCCACTTTTTCTTTTGTATTTTATTATTCAAAATAAAAACTATTTTACATTTGAAGAACAGGGACTGGTCAATATAAAAAAAAAATAATATAAGTTTTCGTACAATTAAATACAAAAGAAAAAAAATTGAATAATTTTTATCGAAAAATGAAATGAAAAATCATAACCTGTTTGTCATCTGAATTTCAGCCTGTAAAAGCACTTGTACTGTCTGCTCCTTTTTGTAATATAGATGCAAGATTTCATTTTATCAAGGTTATATTCCCAAACTGACCTTGATATAACAGGAGCAGACCATAGTAATTGTTTGCCATTGGCAATTCAGAAACTATTTTAGTTTATAGTACAGTCGACCCCATTTTAACAAGCCAAGCACTTGGTTATATCAAAATTCTGTATGATGAACAAAGAGGTACATATACGATTGGGCCAGAAGTTTACATAACTCCTCTGAAAATAATATACTGGCCAAAACATACTTTTGAAATGTGACAATGTGTTATCATCGATTTAAAAACTTTAGTCCAAATATTTCTGAAGACATGTTTGGAAAATGACTAATTTTCATTGAATTTCCTGGGGGAGGTAAACTTCTGGCCTCAACTATATACATGTGTGAACTGTATTTTATTGTAAAAATGCAAATTATTTACATTATCACACAGCTGGAGAGACATATATTTCTTGATGAAGGAAAAGCCATAGAGAGAAATTTCTTTTTGAACAATTTATTTGCAAAGCACATCAAACATTAGTGTACCCTGAAACAAAATCAACAAAGATCATGCTTACAAAGTTGAAACCTAGATATAATCTACTCATAATAAAGACACTTGTGATAAAGTTTTATGAATAATCTTCAAGGTATTTCTGACCGATTACAGAACAATTGAAGGCAGTCCATTTGGGCCTGTTGAGTCATTTATAAAGATGAATTCAAGCATGCAAGACCTTATTTCAGTTGTCTTTTCTCAAAAGTCTGACAGAATACTACAAAGCTCATAATATAAATATATATTTTACACACAGAATAAAGTCTAACTTATAACTCAAACAAGATGCAGGAAGTTTTGCCTCAAAACATATTTACAAGTAATAATAAGGAATGTATAGCACATCTAATATACACCTGTACATGAACTCTTGAACTTTCTAAGAACAAAATATACATGTACTCATAAACTTTTAATTGAATATTCTCCTTGCAAAGAAGATGATCATTCATTTTGACACATATGAACCATATATTTTCCTTCTCATTTCCCTGAAATTTGAAAGTAATAAGAGAAATTTATAAACAAGAAAAAAAATATCAGTATGAAAACTTGCATTTAACAACACAACTAAATAAACAAACTTAAATTCAAATGGAAAAGAAACTAATTAGTATGTGGGTCTTCGAAAATGTCATTGTATTTTAAACAAAACCTTGCAGTCCATTGCTCATCTGTAATACATAAAGTACATTGTTTCAAAGAAAATCAGTATAACTAAAACAGTTTCGTCTTGTATTTAGAAAAACACACCCATGTATTAAAGGCCCTGTATTAAAAGACAGATTCATCTTACTTGGTGTATTAAATTACACCATCTGCAAAGCCCTATTCAAGATGACCATAAATCATACTGTGCAAGAATATACTTCAATAAGTTAAGGTCTCTTACAGAAATTCATAAATGGAAGTAAACACACAAAATTTTTATCAGATGGGCACTCTGGAAATTTGTTAAAAAGATGAATGGAAGAAAAATACCAGGCACGATTTAAAGAAAATCCATCAAAGTTTGGTTTTGTCAGCTGCTATGTACTGTAAATTCCATAAATTTGTCTTTTTAATGGTTCTTGATGGAATAGATCTCTGTATACAAACATAGACTGTATATGGAATGCAAAGGTGAAATACTTGCAGGTAATGTCATTTTTTTTAAACAATGGCAATTTATGGAATCTACATTACACAACACTTGGGAGAACAGCTTGCATGTTGCTCTTTGATTGATTTACTTCAAAACATCACCAATATTTTTCTTTCATTTTATCAAAGTTATGGCAGGAGATCAATATAGACTGAAATGTTGCTAACAAGGAATGCAAGATTTGGTGAGACACAAGCTAAAACATTCACATTAACCTATTATGACAGAGAGGCTCAAGCTAGGATCTATGGGAAAACGTGTGCTGTAGCGAAATCATCTCGTCTTGAACAAGTTAAAAACATGTGTATGTACATGTAGATTGTGCATTTAATACAATTTTGACAATGCCAAAATCAGTAACCTTTAGTGGATTAAACTTGTAAAACTTTACCAAATCAATATTTTAAGACTGCATGTTAATTTATGGTAATAATTAAGAGTTCTGAAAGAGGCTGATAATTACATTTTAACAATTGCTTTGTGTTATTCACTTCAACTAGCTTGAATACAGCAACCATATCTGACATCAAAAAGTGATTTTCCAATGTATATTTCAATTCTAACTCTTAAAAGTTGTAATAAATCAAGTGCAAAATTTTGTCAACCAAAATGGGACTCCTCCAAAACAAGCAAGTTTCCCATGCTCTTTTCTTACTAATGCGGCGGTCACAACTCGCTGTAGGCTACGGGGGCACGTGCCATAAACGTAGCCTGCGTTGCATTCACAATGCATGCACAGGTCGTTGGTCAATTTCTGCGATTCCTGCGTTTCTGTAGTGAGGGTATTGGAAAAACTTCCCGCACGTCGTACATGCAACGTGCCTGCGAGGTACCTGCGCTGCACGATTTTTCTACAAAATCCATCGTAGGGAGTTGCACGGCGAAGGTATGGTGAGTTGTGGCCGCCGCATAACACTGATCAAATAAAAAAAAAATCTACATCTTTAATCACATATCAGCTGTTTTACACATTTTCCTCGAGAGCGATTGGTAGGAACATGGGAAAAAAAAAACGGCTGTATTTTAAAAGCTGTACAGACCCAGTAAGACATGTGATCCAGTCTTTAGCAATGGAAGATCAAGGCATTGCAATCTAGAATTTTAGGTATTTCATGAGATTTAAACAACTTAACCAGTAAATCACTCATACTTTTCAATAAAGTAATGTATCATCTTGATATTTTCAGCCTGGCTTCAGGCTACTTCTGTTAGTGTAGGACTACATGCTCACTCTAAAATGTAGGTTTATGAGCTGGATGTAATTCAAGAGAAAATTATACAAAGAGTTTCAAGCATCCAGACCATTCATAACTTCATTGTGGCTGATTGTAGAAAGTGACACATTCCAAAGATGCCCGATGATCAGAGTGATGCAGATGTGAGACCTATCTACAGTGGAAACTCATCATGAAGAGGTCTGATATAACAAGATACATGTATACAGCTCACAGGGAAATTATTATACCAAGCTCTTATTCATAAGGGTTTCAGGGTGTGTTTCTCGCTTTGTGTGGTATGCAAACATTAAAAACAGCCTAACTCTACTTCTGTTCAGTCTTCAGCAGTTATATCATTGACATGTGAGTATACACCTTTCATTAATACAAATGCAAATGGTACTCTTTTTCCAGAACAGAAAATGAGCTTGGTCTAATAATTTTTCCAGAGCTGTATTTGCTGGTCTCAGCTCTTTGTATTCTATTCTTGTTTGGGGGTTTTTCTACCTTCCTTATTATTAAATTCCTGATATAACTAGATAATTTCCATTGTCACATGGACCTTATTATAAAGAGTTTCCATTGTATTTACATAGCTTGAATGATTGCCCTGTATCCTATGGTAGATCTCTTTCTCTCTTGATGTTACTCCTGGTGTTCACTGAAAGAGATCTTTGTATTCCTGAGCAGCAATGGTATCATTGTACTCTTTGATTGCTACATTGGTTTTCTCTACAAACTCTGTGATGAAGCTGTCCATTTCTGTGTAGAAGGAAAAGGATAGAAATAGAGAGGTCATTCTTTCTATGAGGAAGTTTCTACTTTATAGCCAGTGCTGTAATCTAAAAAGTTTATATTTATTCTAATTGATTTTAGAGAGCAGGATATCATCTTATTATCAAATAGAAATGAAGCTCTGATAGACACTAAGAATACAAACCCAGCTAGCAAAGCATGTACAAGGTGGAGCTTTTAATACATGAAGAAATCATTAATTTAATTCATTTCTTTGAAAAATGACATGTATGGTGAGAGTGCCTAAGTCTGCGCACCCACGTAAATGCGCGAATTTGATAGGACGAAACACCCAACTAATATCAAACTTCAATCTTAACCTCCACAATCCATTTTGACACAAAAAACTGTGAAAATAATTGATTAACAATAGTTATCAGCAAGTTTTATTTGCTACCCAGAAAATTTCAACCATTCTCAAAAAGTAAAATTCAAAACCTTATCAGTTATGTGCGTTTTTTTTGCATGCAAAATAAGTAAGCGCGCAGACATGGGCACTATCCAATTTTGCTACACAAATTGACAAGCCCGTCTAAATATCGTTTAAAAAAACAGTGTTCTGGTAAATGATTTCTTGATTTTTTTTTTTGCTTCATTGATCATTAGAATATGAAGAATGGAATAACATTGATGAATCTTGAAATAATACTTTACTTTGTATTGAAATTGAGGTCAAATTTTAGGTGCGAGACTTAGGCACTTTCTTCAAACATAAAGTATATAAAGAAAGATCAATCAATTTTTACTATAATCCCCAGTTTCAGGAAGGTTATGTGACAACACTGAAACCACAAATTTCACAAACTTTTAACTGAAAGTTTCCGCCTGCAAAATACAACAATTTTACGATAATTAAAACTGTAATTTTGTGCAATATGTGACAGTTTCATGCCGCCAAAATTGCTGTTATTACCAATATTCGTGAAGGGTTTCTGGTTAATCATTAAAAATACTGACCTGGATGTGTGTTAGACTTCTCTCCAGACATGTTGACATATTGACTGCCATTATAAAACCATCCAGCTGGTAGAGCAGTAAGATGATGAGTGTCCTGGGTAGACAAAATCATCATATACATGTATGTAAATGATATTGATGTTGGGTAGACAAAATCATCATATATGTAAATGATATTGATGTTGGGTAGACAAAATCATCATATATGTAAATGATACTGATGTTGGGTAGACAAAATCATCTTATATGTAAATGATATTGATGTTGGGTAGACAAAATCATCATATATGTAAATGATACTGATGTTGGGTAGACAAAATCATCATATATGTAAATGATACTGATGTTGGGTAGACAAAATCATCACATATATAAATGATATTGATGTTGGGTAGACAAAATCATATATGTAAATGATACTGATGTTGGGTAGACAAAATCATCATATATGTAAATGATATTGATGTTGGGTAGACAAAATCATCATATATGTAAATGATATTGATGTTGGGTAGACAAAATCATCATATATGTAAATGATATTGATGTTGGGTAGACAAAATCATCATATATGTAAATGATATTGATGTTGGGTAGACAAAATTATCATATATGTAAATGATATTGATGTTGGGTAGACAAAATCATCATATATGTAAATGATGTTGATGTTGGGTAGACAAAATCATCATATATGTAAATGATATTGATGTTGGGTAGACAAAATCATCATATATGTATTGATATTGATGTTGGGTAAACAAAATCATCATATATGTAAATGATATTGATGTTGGGTAGACAAAATCATCATATATGTAAATGATATTGATGTTGGGTAGACAAAATCATCATATATGTAAATGATATTGATGTTGGGTAGACAAAATCATCATATATGTAAATGATATTGATGTTGGGTAGACAAAATCATCATATATGTAAATGATACTGATGTTGGGTAGACAAAATCATCATATATGTAAATGATACTGATGTTGGGTAGACAAAATCATCATATATGTAAATGATACTGATGTTGGGTAGACAAAATCATCATATATGTAAATGATATTGTTGTTGGGTAGACAAAATCATCATATATGTAAATGATACTGATGTTGGGTAGACAAAATCATCATATATGTAAATGATGTTGATGTTGGGTAGACAAAATCATCATATATGTACATGATATTGGTGATGATAATGATGCAGGTGATGATAATGATGATGTTGTTGTTGATGATATTGCCGATGAGGAAAGCTTCTGCTGATGATGTTCTTGATAATGATGATGATGATGTTGACAATGTTGATGTTGTTGATGATATCTAACAATATTTGAATTTAGTGAGTTTTTAAAAAGTTTTAAGTGATATTTTCAGGAACTAAACAGGAGAACGGTTAACAAACACTGTGACATCAGGGCAACTTGACTCTTACAGGTTAGGCTACAGACAGAGGGTGGTCCCTGTATAAAAGAAAGAATTCAGTAGTCAACTAGGTTGACAGATGTCTCCAAACGAATTATGGCATTATAATCCACTCCCGTTATAAGAAGATGCTTGAGACCAAGCTAATCACCTTGTCATGAGCAAAATCTTTTTATACTGAACACATAGTACCATATTAGAGACATGGGCACATGCATGAAATCGGGACTCTGAATAATCCTTCATTATAACAAATCTAATATCCATGCTTGTTATAAAGTGAGTAAACTGATGGACTGCACATAAAATTGAGATCAATCTTGAAGGAGTGATGAAATGTGATACTTACATGAAGCTGTTTCTTCTCAGCTGCAGTCAAAGAGGATTTTGTCTTCAAAACCTTGGGAGTTGGTTTCTACAGCAAGAAAATGATGAAAAGCCAGTTTTATTTTTTTAGATGCACACAGTTAAATTGAGTGAGATACAGGCTTATCTGCAGTTAATAGTTCATTATTATATAATAATGATTCTAATTGGCAAAAATTTTAGGGCTCAAGAAAAATGTTCCCCAAAGCTTTAAAAAAAAAATCTTGTATAGCCCTCTCAGTAGCCTCTGCATTTTTACTCTTGATATGTAGCATTTTCATGAATACTGATTTTAGTATTTTCATTATATCATTAAATAAGTTCTTATGAGATGGGTTTCTTTTCACCTCACAGGGGACTGTTTCACAAAGAGTTAAGCATTATTTAATGATCCACTTCAATTCCTAGAGGCATGCCGTATACTACCCATCACCTCATTGGTCAAATCATGCTCAGGAGAGCCGCTCTATGAAAAATCCACCAATGAGATTACACATTAATACTGGATGTGCTTAAAATTCAAGTGTGATGATTGTAAGTCATGTAAAACAGGCCCCTGAAAAAAATTGTGCATTTCATAATTCATGTGCACAAGTTGCCCTCTTATGGTGACGTCACTCTCTGCGTCAATCCTGACAGACTGGTCAACAATAGTCAATGTGTACTCAACCCCATGCAATTATCATTGTGTGTTTTTTTTTCTTTAAGTGACTAAAAACCTCTTTTAAACACTACAGTTTTTCCGGAATCACACCTGTAATTCAATTGATCAATCATTATTCTTCCTTGAGGTTCATTGTTACTTTGAATACTTTGATTCCCACTTGCTGTTTATATGCCTATTGGGAAAAGTAAATTGTCGACACACAAGGAAAATATAATGAACGTTGGTGGCGCATGTATTATGAAACGCACAAATTCTCTCTTCAATCCTGTGTAATACCGTAGTAACACCACAAGACCGATTCCAGATCGACCGCTAGCTTGCTATTCATAGTAATGTAATATTTTGGTTGGTCTGGTATCTGTTCCGTCTACTCGCCTTGCCAACCAAGCACTCTGGTGGAACCCCCAGGGGAGTAGACATTGAGGTAGACCCAGAATGAAATGGCAACAGACCATTCAACAGGACCTGAAAGACAGCCTTGTAAAGTGGAAAGACCTTAACAATCTAGCCAAGGATAGACCAAGCTGGAGGAAGCTTACCGCCTCATGCATCGGACGACGCGGGAGCCCCTAAGTCCAAGTAGGTAAGGTATCGGGTTCAGAGTATGTCTCATGGGTGTTAGAATGTGATTGTGAAATAGAATGATCAAAGACTCTTACCGGTGTTGCACATGCCCTTAGCCAATCCTTGAGGGTGCTCTCCTTTAAACCACACCCTGTGAACATGAAGCAATGCTCAGCCTCATGCCCATTGTTATCCCCTCCAGCTTCAGCAGGAGGACTGCCATTCACTGCCCCTGGTGGTAAGGGTGGCCTGGGAGTACCACCAGGGGGTCTGGCTGCCGGTACCTCAGGGGCGGGGCACTCCGTCAGGTGGCCGCTTAGGGTGGAGTACGTCAGCTCCATTATTTGGTCTGATTCTAAAGAAACATAATGGAACATTTTGTAAGTTTTCACTGAAAATATTTGTTTTGCTAAGGCCAATCAGCACTGTCTCTAAGCACCTTTTTACTTGTTTAAATTACTGTTTCTATTATTATTTCTTGCATTGGCTATGAGTTGAAGACAAAAAGCATCAATGTGTTTCTCTTAGATGCTACATATATGCATTAATTTTGTTATTGCATCGATTTCTTTAAAAATCCTTCCACATGTATATTCTACCTCTCTCATGTATTGCTCTTTGAAAAAATAATATCAAGCAATTTGGTTATGAGCTGGTAACTTCTGATTGAGAACCTATTTGATATTAAATCAACATGAACATGTCATCTCTTTTTCAACCCAGCAGTCAATAGTGATTTTGATGCCTAAAATAGGGGCCAATCAGAGGCCTAGTATGTTGGTATGCAGGGCAAGAATTAAAATTACATGTATGACCTACTGTTGAATCTGGTTCTTGCTTCAACATGATAGATGTTTCCCACATAAGGACTGGAGACCAGGGATGACTTGATGGACCTCAACTTGGTGAGTAGTCTTGACCTGTCCAGAGGCTGGCTGAATTTCAGACTGACCTCTGACATGGGTGGGGTCAACCGTCTGCTGAACTCTGTGGATGACCTGGTTTCAAATTCAATTCAATTAAATTCAATTCAAGTTTTTTTAAAACTTGTATAACATCAGGAATAACCTGTGTCCAGTGGCTGGCTGAATTTCAGGCTGACCTCTGACATGATTGGGGTCAACTGTCTAATGAACTCTTGGGATGGCCTGGTTTCAAATTCAATTACATTCAATTCCAGTGTTTTTAATCATATAACATCAGGAACATGTGAGATAACAAGCAAATATCAAGGACAAAATAGGAATTTATTTCTGTCACGTTACATTGAAAAGTTCTTGAATAAGACCAGTTGAAATAACTATTTTATCATGCATTTTGGGATTTTAATTAATTCAATGTCATTTATTTTAATTCTTAAAAATTGCAAGAGTAAAATAAAAATAACTTGTGCCAATTTTTCAATCAAAAAATAATTTTTGAAGAAAATCTTAGGCATCCGTAGACCAATTCGGTGTGGGTGCTGTTTTTAATGGTAATTTCTCACTGGGGACCTTCGAGTACGCATAATAAACGAAAATATACATACGCGGGGGCATATGCGCAATGAATCATTGGATAGCCCATTGGAAGCCCACCAGCTATGGCCGCTATCAGTTACAGAGCTCTGAAGTGTTGTTGTATAAGTTAACAAAGAATTCCTTGAAAAGAGTTTTCTAGAAGAATGTCTTACCATTGAGGTATAAAGAGATGTCTTGCTCTCACTTTGCTTGGTTCCATGAAAGCTGTCTCAGACAGAATTAACTCAGCATCACCACTCCTAGCAAATAAAAAATATTCGTACAACTAATTACAATAACAATAAGTAATAATATTTCAATACAACCCACAAAGAACATAGACAGGAATTTTTTCCCAAGGTGGTGATTTTGTGACTTTTTGACCATTTTTGTGTCAAGTGTGTCAGTGGGTTTGTAAAGGTATACATAATGTGTCATATATCACCATAAAGTGTACGAAATGAACTTAATGCAAATGAGGTCAAAAAGTCATTTCAAGGTCATATGACGTCACAAGGGTCATTAATATTCATGAAAAAAGTAATAAAGGTCATGTGTTATGAACTCGCCACCCAAATAGGGTGGTGCTGTTACGCTTTTTGCCATTTTTCAGCATTCATTTGTCAATTTTTTCCAAAGTAAGAAACTTTATGTAACAACGTTGGTCTCATTTTGAAGCTATGAAAATTTTGAAAATTTACATTTCCTGAAATTTTTCCTAATAACTTTTTTGTCTTGCACCTAGCATAATTTTCCAATGCAGATTAAGATTCCCTGAGGAGTTTCCCTTCAGAAAATGTATAGTTTTGGTACATTAGGGTGTATACTTTTCGAGATACAGGTCCTTGAAGTGAAAAAGTGCCGTTTGTAGTCAAATTGGCATGTAACGCAAAAGGCGGCAAACTTATAACACACGGCCTAAAATGCATTAAAAATGCTATTTTCAACCATTTAAAAAAGAGGTTTGTCATAGGAGTGTAACCAAAAGTATGTATTTTCTAAAAATGCTATTTTCAACCATTTAAAAAAGAGGTTTGTCATAGGAGTATGACCAAAAGTATGTATTTTCGTTTTATTTTCTTGGCTAACTCTGGTGAAAATATCACAAACCTAGCACATAGCTTTCCATATATTAGGCTTAAAATATTCAGGTCTCAGAAATAGTCTCACAAAAGTTGTGCCAGTGCACAGCCATCTAACCCTTAAAAAAATATCATAATTATATATTATCATAATTATAATGTGATTTCATAGTCACTGTTGTGAGTCAAGTCACATTATCCATCTTTATCTTACTTTTATATTATCTTATTATTTCCCCCCCCCCCCCCGACTGTGCACTGGCACTGTCTGTCACATTCCCGCCACACCCTCTCACAGAACACCCCCCTGCTTATATAAACTAGCTAACTCTAAAACATTTTGGTCACAGTTAGTAAAAAGCAGAACACCTACCAGTACTCTTCTTTTATATTTAAAGTTTTTATTTGCATAATCACATACATATTCAGAAGCTCCTGCGTAAATTAGAAAGAGAAAGAAAGAATGACCTGCACCTGCTTTAAGAATTGAATGAATGGAGCAAGGGACAAATCTTCAACAATGTTATACCACATGAACTATGATGAGCAAGTGCAGTAGACCAGTTAAAATATTTAAGTTGCATACAGATGCCAGGAATTCTACAGCATATTTCCAATGATTTGCCTGACAAAATAACAACTGTTCTACACAAACATTAGACAAATTTAGGTATCTGTCTTTTGTTTCTGGAATAAAGGTGGTACCACAGTCTGGCAGTGCATTCCTGCTGCATGTGGTCCCTACAAGCAGGGGCACCCAAAAAGTGCCCTTTTAAACAACAAATTGTACATGTATTTTGAAGAAAAAAAAATATATATATTATCTAAACTCACTAAAATTGGGGCCGGCCATGATAAAGAATTGAAATACCTTTAGGATAAAATATTTCTAAATAAATCTGAGATGGATAATATTAAAAATTTTAGCGAACAAGTGCATTTTCCTCATTTATTTCTGATCATTCTAAAAAAAAAAAAAATTTTTTTTTTCACTTTTCCCTTTTTTTTAAATAATAAAACTGAACTTTTTCTGAAAAACTCCCTGCAAACATGGGCAAAAAGCTGTGAAACGAAGAAAGTACCGGTACTATCTTTTTCCAATAAAGAGTAAAACTTTTATTTTACCCTAAAGTTATTAACACAAAATACAAAAAATCAACATTAACAGCAAACTGCCAATATACACACATGTATTTTAATACATTAAAATATATATTAAAATAACCTTCTAATCACCAAAATTAATATTTTCCCCTCGAGACGAGCTTTGGGAAAACATAACTTTGTTGGGACAATCAAAATCTCATATCAAAGAACTCACCAGTCAATATCTGTATAATGTTGCGTGAAGATTTTAAAACAACACACTTCTAGCTCTTTTGGATTTGAAACCTCAACCATTGACTTGATTGTGAAATGAATTAACCACTATAGGAAAAGAACAGAATTCTAGCTCCTTATCTCTGAATATTTACCTTGAAATTTCTCCATAATTTGCAAGAATGAAGGCCATATCTGAATTGACCTTGCGCAATAGCTCCTGGATGAACATCAGCTCTGGGTGCTGAAACAAAAATAAGGGCATTATGTTTTGAAAATTTATTTAATAATAAACTTGCATGTCAGTTCATATAGCACATAATTTTATTAACCAAAACAGAATTTTTTTTTTGCCCAATCAATTGTGGGCCCGGCAGCCACTGAGTGATTTCATGTTCAGTGTTAAATTTGGTGTTAGTGTTATTTTGGAGCAGATGTCTGATCCAACATAACACTGAACGTGAAATGGATATAAAATAAGACGGTGTTAGGTGTTGACCTCTAAATTTTGATGTATTTCCGGTTTCTGGTGTTTCATTTTGAGTAAAATGTCGTCTGCTGAACTGAGCTCGGCAGTCGGTGTTTAATTTCACGTACAGATTTCTATTGACTAACACTAAACCCCTAGGGATTAAGAAAAAGTTCATTTCACACTCTGTGTCAGTGTTGGTGTTGGCCAACATTTGGTTTGTCTGGTAAAAAATAAGGGCAGTGGAGGCCCGAGTAGCAAAGTATCAATACTTTATTTTTTCGGTTAACGTGATGGATTTACAAATTGGCTACTTACTCTTCAAGCCTAAACAAGGGTCCATGAAATTTCATCTAACTTCATTGGAAAAAATTTTTTTAAACGATATTCCATGGTAAATCGTATAGCAAATAAATATCAACACGGGTGACTTCTCAATCTATATTTTAAGGAAAAAAAGGCATGATCATTCACTGCTAATCTGAACCTATGTACGCAATTAAAGGGTTTGGGGATGACGCGCTGCGCTGACCGACAAGGCGTTGAAATGAATTAGGTACCGCAACATTTCCTGCTACTTGCAATAACTGCACGAGATATGAACTGTAAACTTACTGCTTCAACAAAAAATATCCATCATGAAGTTACCTGAAGAGAGGCTTGAAGAAGGATTGATTATCGATTTAATGGTAGGATTCTACACTTTTAGGACCTTCTTCAGATATATTCCAGCAGTTTTAAACAATGAATGCGGTACTTCACAACAATTGCGTCGACGCCATTTTTCTTCAGCAGACAGTGTTAAGCTTTCGATCTGCACGTGTTGGGATATCGGTATCGACTTTTAAATTCTGAGCTCGGTGTTTGAGCTCGAATTTAGCTGAATTTCACTCTGCTAACACTAAAGCCCAGCGCACACATTGCGATGCGATTGCACTAAGATCCGATTGCACAAATTGCCAATCGCATCGCAGTGCAATCGCATCGCAGGCCAGCGCACACATTGCAACAGGCGCTGCATCTCCATGGTACCTCCTCTTTTACGCGCATTTGCGCAGTAATACAACCTCCATCTCTAGCGAATCTGATTGGCTGAAATGATCAAAATCGCAGGAGAATCGCAGGAAGATTTCACATGTCAAATGTCTGAGATTTGGTCTGCGATTCTTCTGCACAAATCGCATCGCAGTCACAGCGTGTTGCAGGATGGCGCACACTCTGCGATTTTGTTGCAATCGGATCTTAGTGCAATCGCATCGCAATGTGTGCGCTGGGCTTTACACCAACACCAACACCGCACATGAAATCACTCACTGAGCCTCGCTAGATTTACTCTGCTCTATCCCTTTTTTGTTGAACACCAAACAGGGTAGCAGCATGCAACTCCTATCTTCTACAGTTGTTTGGGTATAACACGGCTGGGATTAGAACCCTTGACCTGCCTATTATGAGGCAGACACTCGAGCCACCGAGCCAACACATTGGTTTCTATATTTCTTGCTATATGTATCATGTTCATATTTATTTCATGAATCATAAATCAATTAAAAGATATTTAGGACATTATATTTGGAAAATTAACCAATAATAAACTTTCTTGTTGTAAACTAATTCTTTATTAGAATTTTACTAGAATATTAAGTTGGACAACAACATGCATCCTCAAATTTTGGCTCTGAACTCCCGACATATATTTATCTTGATTGGCTATTGCCCTTTTGTGACTGATGGGAAAACATTGTGTTGATGAGGACAATTATGAATAAGATACAGTTGATGGAAATGATGCAAAATATATTCCAATGATACTGATGATCATCAAGAAAGACAATAATAAATTAAGATGAAGATGAAGATTAATTAAGATAAAAATAACAGTTAAGCCTGACCTTGCTTATGCGGCCATGTTGAGATTGATGCCAATCCATGATTTGTTCAGATATGAGAGTAAAAGATAATGTACATGTAGTGGGACACCAGATGGCATTTCTAACAAAATTCATAGGGGGATGATTTATACGATGGGTGATTGTAAATTATCAATATCTTTCTGTGTGTAGGGAGATGCAAAACAATATGAATATCAGGAGAAAAGTGAGGCTTTTCGGTGAATTTAGATAGTAAAGAAAGGATTCTGACCAAAGAACATGGCCGGCTAATAGAGGAGTTTGGATAGATGATGGCCATATAAGTGAGGTCAGACAGTAGGAGTAATATGGAAGATTGATAGCAACAAAGATAAATAAGAATATACTTACTGGTCCTTCAGTGCAGCTGGTTAGTAAGATGTTATTCACCCAGCCTTGAGCACACTGATCAAGTAACAGAGGGAATGTCATTCTGAGAAGAACAACAAACAATCAGAAAATGAATTGAATCAAGGTCAAACTATTTCCACTCTAAATATTAAATGAAAGCTATTTTTTGTGTACAACTACAACAAGGTGCATATTGGCTAGTTTAAAACTATATATCATAACATATCTTTACAGATCAAAAATCAGAGGTACTGAGGTATTTGTTCTTATTTCATCGTGACTGTGCCATGGACCAGTAATGGCCTAGTAGTAGAGTCGCTGACCGGCAATCAGTAGATGAGAGGTTCAAATCCTGCTGGTTCCAAGATTTTTTCTGACTAATTTATCAGATCGAACATGCGATCTTATTCACTGGGTGCAAGCCATAAAATTGTATTTACAATATCTTTTAAGATTTCAAATGTTTGCAGTTAAGTGCAAGATTATTAATTTCCATAAAATCCAAACAAAGAAGATGACCCAACTGTCTAGATTTTAAAAAAGTTATATTTGTTGTAAACAATCGTATCTTTATAAAAATTTGCTGACTTTCCAGAGCAGAAAACCGTAAGTTTCCATGACAAGGAAATTATCTAAACAATTTTCAGTAAAAAACTTGGAAACTCCTTTTGAAAAATATATTGAATAAATGTATTTCAGAATAAATTGATGAGTTCCTTTACATTCTCAGGCCTTTTACTTCTGAAAAAAGGGTATATTTTCAAATTAACTGACTTTCAAGAAATTCCCTGCCCCAGCAAGCACGTGTTCACCAGCACAGTTTTTTATGCTGTGGGACTACAGTCGGCGATAGTCCCAGATTACTCACCTATGTTCCATGAAGGTTTGGAGTGGATCTACACAAGCAGTGACAGCTCCAATCTTCAGAGAGCTTCTGATGTTAGAATTTGGGTGATTCAAGATGGCTGACACAACAGAGACTGTGTCTGTAAACCTACAAAAAAATTGTATTAAAAAAAATTACCAGTGAGATAAATTTCAATTTATAACATCAATATCTGAATTCAAGATAAACTGTAGCAAAGTCTCTTATATCACAGTTACATGTAGGTACAAGGACCAAGGTAATATTACACTGTAAATACAAAGCCAATTACCTCATTAGACGTTTGCACATTTTATACCCTGGGACCCTAATAATTATATTGTTAATGATAATTCCTGTATCCGCAATCACTTTTTAAAGAGAAGAATATATATTTGTATGCATCTGATATTGTATTTTTGTATGAAATAATGATTAATTTAATATTTTCGTATTATAGGCTGGTTTAAATCTTACCCTGGTGTCATAATAGGTATTTTCATGATTAATTGAATATAATAAGATTCTTGTTTTAAATTGTACCCTGGTGTCATGATAAGTATTCTCATCTTCTTCCTGCCTCCCGTTGAAGCCCTGATAGATGCTCTCTGACGTCTGGCTGCTGTTACGATGTTTGTCAGTGATGCTTCAAGCTGCTTCTGATTGTAAGCATGAGGAACACCAAAGGGAGCTCGCAGAACGGCCCATCTGAGATCATGAATGAATGAATAAATGTACTTTATTATATACTAGATACAGTATATATTGATGATTAAACTCTTTAGTACCATGCCACCACCCAAAAATAATACTTGCTTCATGTTTTTTTTCCCCTAAGTTCTGATATGAACAGAAATAAGTTACTTGGCATATTGTAGATATTTTATGTTCTTTAGTACTCTATTTTAACTCTTTGCCTGCCAAATTCGACTATAGTCACAATTGTACTTATTAACTATACAATCGTATTAATTCATTTTCTCTGTAATGGCTAGGCTAAATGATCTGAAAATCACTGATCATACTAGGACCAGGTCTGCAGCATAATTTCTCGTAGTTCATACAAAGCAAATGTTGCTATATTATTTTTAATAATTAAAGAGAACAGTCTTCTTTTTTCTGCTTAAAATTAATGTGGCAGGCAAAGAGTTAATAGATTGTATGTTTACTGAAACTCATCAAAATCATTACATTTCAATACCTTAACTCACTACATAAAAACCATATTTCTTCACATAAAAGCCTAATCACTTTCCATTTAAGTAATATTTTTTTTAACATAAAACTCATATTATTTCACATTGTAACCAGATTTCTTAATATAAAAGCCAAATCTTTCACGGCTGAAAACTGAACAGCAGCAAACCAATTTGATTGGCCTACTTATGGCTCTCCCTCTGAGTTTGCTAGCATGCCCAGCTTTTAACAATTGATTTTTGATGCCCGAGATAGCTATTATTTTCGATTGCATATTATATACAACAAAAGAAAAACAAATCTCTTTACAATTAATGCAACATTTTTTAACATTAAAGACCAATCTCTTGACAAAGAACGCACTGCTTATAGTCCTTAGCTAGGTTGGTAATGGCTGTACAGAGACTCTCCTTATGGCTTCCTGTTATACCAGTCAACAATGTGATTATATTTCTTTAAATAACAACCCAATATCTTGAGAAAGAAGCCTAACGTACCTGTTATAGTCTTTAGCAAGATTGGTAAGGGTTGTACAGAGACTCTCCTTATGGCTTCCTGTTATACCAGTCAACAATGTGATCACAACCTAAAGATAAAAACAAAGACCCATGAAACATTTCTCATTGAATTTTGTAATTTTTTCAACTTTTTTCTCTTCACACCAAGACATGCATTGCAGCATCTCCACTGTAACGAACACTTATGGCATAGCTTGAAGTTATAATAGAATAGCAGCAATAGGGTAACAAAATTATTCTGTAGAAAGTTTTATGATACTCTGTAATTGATTGTTACATGGGAATCAAATATCAAATGCTTCAAAAGGAAGTAATAATAATATTTAAAAAGTCAAACATTTTTATATAGTGCATATAATACAAACAAATTATTCTCTATGCGCTTTACATACCAGTAGGCCTAATTATGAAAACTAGTACAAACATAGTAAAAGATAAACATAATTAATAGAATATTTCATAATAGCTAATTTACACTATATATGATACTGTATAAGCCAATATTTTCGCGTCCAGATATTTTCGCGATTTTGGACTAGTTAGGGAAGTTCGCGAGAGCAAAATTTCGCGATTTTGGTGATGACTTCATTACTATAAATAGCCTTGTACTGAAGTGGAAATTTTCGCGATGACCGACTCGCGAAATTCGCGAAAATAAAGTCACCGCGAAAATAACCACTTATACAGTATATGATCTATAGATAATATGATCAATCAAAAACAATTTACAATATGACATGTCTAAATATGTATGCACAGCCCTCCAAAAGTGTGGGTACACCTGATGCCAGCTACATGTATGTTTTGGTTTATTTTAAAGTATTTTATATGCAATATTTCAGTCCAAATGTTGTTAAAGTACTTAAAAATACATTGTGCAACCAATATACTTCACAATTATTGAACAAAGTCTCCTTGGAATTCAGAAATTAGGCAAAATATGCATAAATAGCAAAACATGATTTTGCACTAATTTTTTGGGTTATCGAAAAAATAGGATATCTCCGTTGATAATGATCCGATCAATGTGAAATTTTGCATGAATGTTAAGACACATATAAATTAGTGTGCTACATTGCTTGTTTGTATTTTGAAGTATAAATCTAGTAATTATTCATATTTATGCAAATTAAGTGTGTTTTTACATATTTGTCAATATTTAGCTTTAAAAAATTTGTTATGAAGTCCAATCTCCTTTCAAAAGTTGCTGAATATAATCAATAACAGTTTGATAAAAACTTTGAAGTTTCAATGAAATTCTTATGTATTCTTATATATATAGTACTTTAACAACATTTGGACTGAAATATTGGATATAAAATACTTTAAAATAAACCAAAACATACATGTAGCTGGTATCACGTGTACCCAAACTTTTGGAGGGCAGTGCATACATGTTTAGTCATATCATATTGTAAATTGTTTTTGATTGATCATATTATCTATAGATCATATATCATATATACTGTAAATTAGCTATTATGAAATATTCTATTAATTATGTTTATCTCTTACTATATTTGTATTAGTTTTCATAATTAGGCCTACCGGTATGTAAAAATTTTTGGACTAGTTGGGAAAATTCATGAGAGCAAAATTTCGCGATTTTGGTGATGACTTCATTACAGTAGCCTTGCACTGAAGTGGAAATTTTCGCAATGACCGACTCGCGAAAATAACCACTTATACAGTAGTGCCTTTCATATAATTTCAATGTCATGACCACAACAATACTTTAACCTCATTTGGACATAAAATACCTTAAAATGATCCAGGACATAGCTGGCATCAGGTGTGCCAAAACTTTTGGAGGGCAGTATCTTGAGAGTTGACTTGAATGCGTTGACAACAATGAGTAGGGGATTTAGGCTTTTGGAGAATAGGCCTACTGCACCACTGACTTAATCCTCAATAGCGAGAGATACATGTGTATGTGCATATAATGACAATACATTTGAAACTAACCTCATCTGGGTCTGAACTTGGCCTTGATGCTTCTGTAGTCTGGTTTAGTACAGACGGAAGGAAAGTCAGACGAACAGGAGCTGGGTCTACGCTGCTTACTGACAGATGGTTCAAGAAACTGAAAATAAAATGTGATTCAGTCAAACCTAAGTTAGCAACCATGTGTATAGGAAGACATGCAAGGAAATGCCAACTGTAGTGAAGAACTATCAATATTTTGACAGTTCAATTCCCAAAGGGACTAAATCCACCTTAGATTAAAATGTGAGCTACTAATATAACACCATTATTTAAGTTGGTTTCTATCTTTAACCAAATGTATAGAGTTAATTCTGAGAGCAATTACAACAAAATTCACCTGATAATATCACTTTTCCATAGATGCCTGTACAAAAACTATTAAAAAAAACAACCTTTTTTGCTACGCCTTACTTTCATACCAAAGACATGCACAAATACTGAATAAGCCATATGGTCATATTCAGACTAAGTGGGACATTTAGCTGAAATTTTAATGTGGCGCTGTGCCTTTGAAAATGCAAATAAGGATCTGAAATCAACACAAAGGCTTCTTTACAATATAACAATTATTCAAGTCCAAACATTATGTGATCCAGTTTTCTTACGCTGAATAATTGAGCAAAATTTGCACGTATGGGACTATGGTGCTTTAAATGTCTCTTATTCTTAATACCAATCACCTTTGTCAGATTTTTTTTGCTTAAAGTAATTTTCATGGACTACTTTAACATGGCATATAAATACAGGTAATTTGGATTTAGTTATTTACTTGAAATGTTGAATTTAAGGGACTGGTCGTGTCACTCACATTTTGGATGTCGTGTCACTCACGACACATAGAGGTGGACCATTTTCCACAGAGAGGGAATGATTGATAAACACAATAAATGTCAGAGAGGTACACTATTCATATACATATACCAGTACTTATGGTACCCTTAGAGATCTACTTGGGCACAAATCCAACCATAACCAATGATGGTCAGAAACCCATGTCTTTTTTCTCTCGTGTCACTCACGCACTGTTTTTTAATCATAATTTCCAGGACCAATTGTAAAATTCAAATCCAACTGGTAATGACACATGCCACTGCTACATTATACATAATATGGTAGTCATTCATAACCTACAAGTGCAAAGATATGCACCCTTCTATCAGTCCAAACGTCGTGTCACACACGTTTGAATGGTATTTTGCGATTTTGGACTAGTAGGAGTAATTTGCAAGTGGATAATATTGCAATTTTTGTGATCTTTTCATTATTCCAAGTAGCCTTCTATTGAAAAGAAAATTTTTGTGAGGACAGACTCTAAAAACTTGTGTAAATAAAACCCCTGCAAAATATATAGTAGAGGCAACTTGTGTAGACCCCATGGATATTTTTCAGATGACTGCATCCTGTACAGGAGGGTGTCAGATGGTGATGATGCTGCTTGCCTGCAGAAGGACTTGGATGCTCTTCAGGAATGGGAAGAAGACTGGCTGATGCAATTCCACCTGCAAAAATGCCAACTTATGCATGTCGCCAATAAACGACCAGCATCTCAAACCTCTTTTCCATACTATATCCATGGAGAGCAGCTACAAGTAACTGACACTGTAAAATACCTGGGGCTCAACATCCAGGGCAACCTGAAATGGAATCACCACATAAATGTGACTACCAAGAAGGCAAACCAAGTACGAGGATTTCTACAAAGAAACACAAAAGCCTGCATGCCCACCCAAGACCAAGGCATTGCTATACAAGGCTCTTGTGTGTCCAGTGATGGAGTACGCTGCAATTGTTTGGGACCCCTGCACACAGGAGAACATCAGGAAAGTCGAAATGGTTCAGCGTCGCTAGGCACGTTTCGTCCTTGGCGACTATCAGCGAACAAGTAGCGTTACAGCCATGCTGACAAAACTACAGTGGACTAGTCTGCAAGAGAGGAGAGCCCAGCAGAAAGTGTACATGGTTTACAACATCATCCATGGTCTGGTTGATCTCCAAGTCTACCACTTCATACCAACTACTGGTCCAAGAACTTGTGGAAATCCCCGGAAATTTCAAGTTCCATTTGCTAGAACTCGCCTCTTCCAGAGTACATTCTATCCAGATGCCATCCGGTTGTGGAACTCTTTACCGCCTTCCACCAACAATTGCACCTCCTTCGAGCTTTTCAAGAAGATGGTGCAGCTCGTGAAACTCCGTTGAGCTTCAGAGTGTTTTTTAACCGCACATAGAAATTAACTGTACATACAACGTAGAGCCCTTTTATTTGCATGGTATGCTCAGCACTTGACAAGCACACGATACGATAATACACCGGCGGTGGACTGTACCATACTGGAAGAAGAAGAAGAAGAAGAAAGGTTTGAAAGTTGTTTTGGGTTGCTTAGAGGTCACTAATCAAAATTAGCTTGGTTATTCCCCTGCTAACCCCTCTTGTAGGGGTCAAAATAACGTCAAATTGGGGCTAATAAGGGGTCAAATTTTTAAAATGCCCTGATAGTATCAAAAGACAGTGCAAATTGTTTGTCTGCTTTTACTGAACAAAAAAGTGTAAAGGATCATATACCCCTGACCTCCCAGTAAGAAGTTAGGGCGGGAAAAGTGAAAGGTCAACAAACTTTCATGTGAAGGCCATTACGTCAACTCATGTTTGCGAGCAGACCTGAGCTTACCCTCCGAGCTCAGGTCCCATACCCCCTTATCAAAAAACCTCGTTTGAAACTATTTCCAAGCACTATCGACCCTGCATGGCCAGATAATCCCTGTTATCAAACTTTACAACTCCACAGGCCAGCTTGAGCGTTGAGCCAGGGGTAAATGATAAACAACAGCTGTGGTGTTACGTAATAGTAGCTCTGCCTATGAGTAGGCCCTTCAAAATAAAATTATTGTATTTGATATATTTCAAGTTTTCACAGGCATATTATACTTAGAAATCCAATGTTAATTCATTTTCAATTTCGGACGAAGAAAATCGACCCCGAATTAAGGAAAGTAAGAAAATAAAAATGACGGCAAGCCCTCGCCTCGCCCGTCAGTCAGTCTCCTTCGCGCGACCAGTAACTTGCCAACTAGCCCGGCGCATATCAGATAGGCTAGACCGAGGTAAGATAAGCATATTAGCTGTGCTTGGAGAAGAGAATTCTAACAGAGGGGTATAAGCCTCTCAAACGAATAGATTCGTCATGCCTATTAGGCCTAAACAAGCTAAAATTGTTTGGAATAACAAATTTTTGTGTTTTGGGGGTCTATTTATATTTATTATGATTAAGAAAATTAATTGAGACTATTCCTGCATTAGAAAATCATATTCAGTAGATACAGGGGTCAAACTAAGGTCATTTGGGGTCAATTAATTTGGATCAAAAAGTGGTAAAGGGGTTAAAACAGCTCCATTTTTTGTGGTTTATTGTCAAATTATGTATTACTTGATGATTAAAACTAACAGATTTGTATTTCTAATCCACAAACCATATTCAATAAATGTAAGGGGTCATAATAATGGTCAAAGGGTCAGTTGATCATTTAGGGTCAAAATGTTGCATTGACCTAGAGGTATTGTGCCGCAATATGCACGCTAGAACCACTTGAGCTATGAACTTCATATTCAAAAGTAGTATATGTACTATCATAAGAATACAATCTAATTTGATCTTATAGAATGTAGGTGAAAGGTGAAGGGTCATATGGTCAACTACTGAAATTCCAGGTATTTATCTCATTGCATTAATCTAAGAACAAGGTGGTTCGCAAACCACGAGTCTCGCCTGATTTCGCTATCAATAAAACATGCAATATGACCTTTTGACCCCAAGATGGCCTTTGATGTTACCTTTGTAGGTATCATATATTTGACAATACCTAATGAACATTTGTTCGAAGTTTTAAAAAAATTTATGCAAAAATAAAGAAATCAGGACATGTTTTTAGAAAAATTGACCTTTAAGTTGACCTTTTGACCCCTACGATTACCGGTATGCATTAGAATATGACTTAGATATAATGATGATAACTGAAACCTGGCTCCATGTTGACGATCCTGCAGTCATTACTGAATGTACACCCCTGATGGGTACTCCTTGTTTAGTATACCTAGACTTACTGACCACCATGGGGGAATTGCATGCTATTTTATGCAAGTCTCATTTGAACCTGAATGTGAATTCTCATGCTCCCATTGAAATTCAAAATAAGTTCAAGAGTTTTGAACTTGCCCATGTGGTTTATAGACACAAAACTGGTAACATTCATATCTTTGTTATCTATAGACCTCCACCTTCAGCATCAAACGGTCTGCGTCTTAGTGAATTTCTAGTTGAATTTGAAACCCTGGTAAACGAGATTTCCCTTTTATCTGGTCATGTTATTATGGCTGGTGATTAATTTCAATCTCCACATTGACGATCGTTCCAGGTCTGACGTCAAACAATTTCTGTCAATCATTGAAACTGGTAGTATGATCCAGCACGTAAATGGCGCAACACACAAATTTGGCCACACTTTAGAACTTGTAATGTCCAGGAAACTCATAAATCCTGGTTGCTCTGTGTTAGACGATAACTCCAATGACACTTTGATTGATCGTCAGATACATGACGTTACTATACCGGTACATGAGAATTTTCTCTCTGATCATCATTGTATACATTTTCTTTATAGTCCGGTAGAAATTCCTGCAGCTGAGAGGTTTCGGCACACTGTCCGTTCGACCAAAGGAAAGCAGTTTTTCTTGTGCTTTTTTACTTAAGCGCAGCCTTCGACACTGTACACCACAAGATCTTGATAAAACGACTTGAATAAAATTTCAAAGTGTCAGATGTTGCTTTACAGTGGATGCACTCATACCTCACTGGCTGGAAGTCCCGTGTTAAAATCTCAGAGCAATTTTCAGCTCCCTGGACTTGTGAATATGGTGTCCCGCAAGGGTCTATTATGGGTCCGATACTTTTCAATGTATATATCACTTCGGTCTCAAATATTATTTGTAAGCACAATCTTTTCTATCTTATATATGCTGATGATATTCAACTATATGATGCTTTTGATCCTCGTTCACCAGCTAGTATGCAAGAAGTGTTACAACGAATTTCTTCATGTATTGCTGAGATCAATAAGTGGATGACTTCCAACTTTCTCAAATTAAACGTTTCTAAAACTGAATTTACTGTACTATGTAGAAGAAACCAATTAAATGAAAATCTATCCAATGTAAAACTCAATGTCTGTGATAACAAAATTGCACTATCCTCTAAAGTTAAGAATCTTGGCTTATGTATTGACTCTCGCTTTACACTCTCATCTCATGTCAGTATTACCGTACGTACCTGTAATTTCCATCTCAAAAACCTGTGGCGAATTAGAAGATTCATCAATGAAAAAACTTGCCATCATGCAGTTAGGGCACTTATACTTTCTCGACTTGACTACTGTAACCTACTCTTCTCTGTTCTTAGCGTTAAAGATCAGAAAAAGCTTCAGAGTATTCAGAATCGTGCCGCACGCTTAGTGTTTTCAGTTGGTCGCAGAGTACACACATCTCCTTTGATTAGGGAACTCCATTGGCTCCCTTTTTCTCAACGTGTCAGGTTCAAACTCTGTCTCTACATTTACAAATTGATTAACAATACTGGTCCTTCTTATCTTGCTAATACAATTGCTCATTACACACCTGCTCGTAATCTGCATTCCATGAATGACACCACCAAACTTGTTATACCTAGAACAAACCTTTCCATAGCAGAAAAGCGTTTTAGCATAGCCGGATCTAAGCTTTGGAATACACTCCTTTCTACCATCCGAACAACACCGACCATATCCTCTTTCAAACGACAACTGAAGTCATATCTCTTTCCAAATACCTAGTATACAGTGTGTTATTTTTTATTGTTTCACTAATTGTTATCACTATTTGTTCCGACCGGCTAACCCATCTGGGGCCTGGTGGCCTCAAGTGCTATACTAGAGCTTCTGTGAATAATGTGCTGACCGGGCTTGTCCCTTAAATTGTTGGTGAACGGAGCAGCAAGCAAGATGCCATCAGGCCTCACCCGGGGCTACTGAGGAGACTAATAGTTGAAGCAATTTTTTTAATTCATATTTTTTTTGTAACTTAAGATTTGTGGGATGTATCTTTATTCATTGTATTTTTACAATGATATTGTAAGCGCTGTGATACTTTTTCGTGTATAGCACGATTATAAATGACCATTATTATTATTATTATTATTATATGACCTTTGATCTCATCACCCTCATCAACACACATGTGGTATTACCTAAGAATCATTCGTACCAAGTGTGAACACAATTGATGGAGAAATAAGGAAATGAGAGCAAGTTAAACAAAAACTTAAACATATTGTAAAAGATGGCCTCATATCATTTGACCATTTGACCCCTAGATGATCTTTGACCCATCATCCTTAACAACACATATTTGGTATTACCAAAGTATCATTTGTACCAAGTTTGAAAACAAATGATGCAGAAATAGAGAAATGAGAGCCAGTTAAACAAAAAACTATAAACTTTCATAACAGACTAACAGACCAACAGGAACAGTGATTACTAGGTCTCTGCCGAACTTCGTTCAGGCGAGACAAAAACCTTGGTTCTCATCAACGGCTCATATACATGTACCTTCATCTTTAACAGGTTAAGTATGGCATTTAAATAATAATCATCATAGAGATTAATTCTAAAACGCCAATTCCACATGAATTATGTCCTTTATGTAGAAGTGTCATAGTCTAGTGGTCATATCACAGGACTGAGAAAGCAAGGACCGTGGGTTCGATCCCCGGCATGACACTTACGTCCTAGGGCATGGGCGTTTTGTCTACAATGCTCCTCCCCACCCAGGTGCAAATTGGGTACCCGATATGCTTGAGCGCTACAAACTTGGCCTGCTCAGCTGTGACCGGGGTAATAATGTGTAAAAAACATTCTTTGTAAATAAGCGCCATGAGCGTCATGCATGACGGACCTGAGCGCTATATAAGAAGCCACCATTATTATTAAAACGTTTCCTTCAGGCACGTACCTGTTGAGATTAGAGAGATAGACGTTTGCCTGAGTGAGAGAAAACACCTTCTTCTGCATTCTAGGATCAGTCTCGTAGTTATGCTGCAACTCATTGTATCTGATAACACATCAAAGAGATATTCAAGACAGAAGTTGGATCGATCAACTAAAGCCCATGTTACAACCAAAATAATCTGAGACATCTGTGAGACCTACAATGAGTCAGACTTCGGTTTATTTTAACTTTGGTAAAAATGACATTACAATAAACATTTTAGGCGCATAATCAAGGTTTATAATATACATATGATGGTTTTATTACAATAATAAAATAAATACAGATCCAAGAGTATAACAACATATATATGTTTCAGTTAGATTTTTGAAAATGTTTGCCTTTAAACTCTCTATATTTAAGACTGTTACACAAAAATTTACATTATAATTAAAATCTTGGAAGCCACTAACTATCTTATGAATGAACAGGATAATGTACTGTGAATACATTAAATTCAAATCTATCCTTTCTGTTTCACCCTATTGATTAAAGTAAGAAATCATTTGCATTCTAGAGGAACACATGTAGCAAAAGAATCAGATGATCCAAGATATTCAAGATTCAAGATTCAAATTTATTTCTGTTTGGAAACATAGAACATTCCAATATCAATAGATACAAAAATACAATTTAAATATGCTAGAAGCAAAGTTGTAGTAGTTCAAATAAAGTAGTTGAATAAATTAAAATAGAGGGGCTCGCAAAAGAAGTAGATCTTGTACGATGGAAAGAAGAAAAGGAGAGCTTTGAGCTATACTTACGCATCAGCATAGTAGTCTAGCATAACAGCCACCTGCTTCAATACAGGAGACTCATTCTCTTGCTGCCATCTTCCAATTACCTTCAGGAGAAATTTTTGATGGCTGAGCATTAGAAGGACTATTATAAACATCCTGTACTATTCATCCTGATTTGTTTACAAGGTGGCACATCATTACCAATAATGTTGGTCTTCCATGAGATCCTGGGTGGTGTTTCACCAAGTACAGTAGTTCATAAAGTTACAAAGGACTTTACAAATGACTGAAATATGTTCTTGGGTGCTACTCTTACATATTTTCAATCATTTAGCACATAAAGTGATCACCAGTCATTCGTAAAGTTGTTCTTAAGTTATGAACGACTTGGTGAAACACCACCCAGTTACAATAACAACAAAAAAAATCAGAAATTAAAGGGGAATCCAACCCAAGGAGACAATCAACCTTACAAGAAAGAGGAAAATGAGAGGAGGAATAAAAAAAAAAAAGTTTCATCTAAATCAGTTAGAAAAAAAGAGAGTTATGGAAGTTTGAAAAGTCTAGTTGTTCCTTCTATGGGGATCCTCAAATTGGCATCATCGGCTTCAAAATGACTGATCTTATGGACAACTCTCCATTCGTTTTGTACACAAATTTTCAGATTTTCCCCATTTTCTTTCGAAATATGTCTTCTTTATTTCTGAGCTCAAAATATGTCATGGGAAAATATATTTCACACAACATATGTTGAGCTCAGAAGGAGGTAAGATATATTTCGAAAGAAAATGGGGAAAATCTGAAAATTTGTGTACAAAACGAATGGAGAGTTGTCCATAAGATCGGCCATTTTGAAGCCGATGATGCCAATTTGAGGATCCCCATAGAAGGAACAACTAGACTTTTCAAACTTCCATAACTTTCCTATTTTATAACCGATTTTGATTAAACTTTTTTTAGATTGCTCCTCTCATTTTCCTCTTTCCTGTAAGGTTGATTCTCTCCTTGGGTTGGATTCCCCTACAACAACAAAAATGATAATAATAATAATTGAATAAAAAGTAAGCCAACTATTGTAATGTACATGCACAAATTTATAGGCACCCTCTGTGACAACAGGATCCTTTTAATTGAAATTGAGTAGTGTTTTAATCAACCGAAACATAAATAAATGAATAATATACACAGTCAAAAAGAGCCTCTTTAATTAGATAATGAATTGTCAAATTTGACCCTGCCTGATCCCTCCACTGACCTCTTTATAAAGCATTCTGTAGGCATTGGTCTTTGGTAGGAAGGTGAACATGACCATGTCTCCAGTGTTATGGTTCTGCAGGGGTTGGTAGTACTGTAAGGAATGTCTGTAAGTGATTACCAGAGAAGCTAAGACACTGGACGAACCCTACAGAAGAAGAGTATAATAATAATAGGAAGGTGAACATGACCATGTCTCCAGTGTTATGGTTCTGCAGGGGTTGGTAGTACTGTAAGGAATGTCTGTAAGTGATTACCAGAGAAGCTAAGACACTGGACGAACCCTACAGAGGAAGAGTATAACAATAATAGGAAGGTGAACATGACCATGTCTCCAGTGTTATAGTTCTGCACGGCTTGGTAGTACTGTAAGGAATGTCTGTAAGTGATAACCACAGAAGCTAAGACACTGGACGAACCCTACAGAAGAAGTGAAGGAACGAAGGGGGAAATGATAATACAAATATTATACTAAATACTTTGAGAGGCATAGTTGTTTCTATGCTCAAGGGGACCTCACAAACCGATATGACCCCATGGCACAGCCGCAAGGTCATGGCTGGTTGTGAGGTCCCCAATAGCCCATTGAAATGACTACCCCTCTCAAAAGCAGTCAATATATTAATCAAATCTGCCATGTTGTGATGCTCATAGTGCTTCACATTATCACCCAGATGGTCCGCAAAAGAAGCTAATAAAGAAACAATTCAATATGAATTTAGTATCAAAATGATTATATTATGATTTGTCATCATTGTTACCATTGATATGAAGTGGAAAACAATGAAAATATATCACACAAAAGAATTAAAAACTTGGTTAAACATTAAATACAAAGGGAAAACAAATTGAACCAAAAGAGAGAGAGAGAAAGAGAGAGAGAGAGAGAGAAGGAAAGGGAGGGGAAAGGTGAAAGAGAGGGAAAAATAAAAAGAGAAAATATTTACAGATGGAGGAGAGAGACAGGGGGAGAGAGAGAGAGAGATTAAAGTATAGAAGGGAGAGAGAGAGAGAGAGAGAGAGAGTGAGAGAGAGAAGGGACAATTATAGCAAGTCAAGAGAGAGAGAGAGCAAAAAAATAGAGAGGCAGAAAGCACAAAACAGAACCGAAGAAAGGCAAAGAATTGAATAGGATTACAGAGAAGAGAACAGTCATCTCTAATGACTTACCCCATCATATAACTGAAGCTCCTCATAGTATGACTTTGGTAGTACTGTCAGACCGTTGTGTGGATCACTAAAGATGATACCCTTCTCAAATACATACAGCACACCTAAAAGTGTGAAGTAAACAAACAGAAAAAGACAATTTCTAAAAACTAATATGTGATATTTGTTCTGTATTTGTTATCGGAACACATGCTTATACTTTTTTCCTCTTTTCAGCACATCAAAGGGTCCCATAATATGAATACCAGCAATACCACTATGCTGTATTCTTATGACATTAATGGTTCATTGTAAAGGCATCTTTATTTATTTCCACAAGCTGGAAATTTCACAATGGAATAAACTGCCACAAAAACAAGAAATACATATCTCAATACCGTTAAAACTTGTTTGTTCAAAATAGCCCTTCGACCCTTTGTTTTAAATTGATGAATTGTTCTTTACTTTTGTGCCATTTTCTTCTTCTTTGTTAGGCCTTCAGTACATTTCATTTGTGGATTTGAAGCTTTATCGATGCATTGGCTGTTTTTAGTGTTATTATTATTATCATTATCATTGTTATTTTTACTTTTATTATTAATGATATTTATACATACCATCACTAGGAGTTGAAAGTTCCACACTACCTAGCATGGAACAATTCACACCATCCAAGAGAACTTTGCCAAAAGGACCGTCAGGATTCTAAAAATTCAAAAAGAAAAGTAATATTAAACATCTGACATCTGTATAGCTCAATCCTATCTAGAACTACTACAACAAGGCACAAAGGGACATATTAAGATAAAACAAATTGTGAATGAAGGTGCCATAAAACTACAATAACATTAAACTGTTTTAATTGTAATTTCTTTATTTGACTGTTATATAGTTTTGTATTGATTTCCAAATAAAATGATGATATTATTCCGCAATATTCAACAGAATTCCATATCAGTATTAGATATAAATGGGCTCGCACAGAGTGTTCTATGGCCACATGCTATGTGTATACGTGGCAAATTCTGGCAAGATAGGAGAGTATTCAGAGCCTAAACTTTACTGAGCTTTACAATATTTACTAAAAATTTCAGTACATGGAACAATATGAAGAGCATTTTTAAAACGACTCATTCTAATATACATTTGGCAACAACAAAATTTGACCTTCACATAACAGTATAGTACAGAAGGGTACATCATACCTTTGTATACACACTGATCCCATTCTCTATGTCAGATGGCTTCATGTCCGCCTATTAAAAAAACAAAAACAAAGAGACAAGATGATGGAAAATCATGAGGTTGGGGAACAAGTTCACATTAACATTACTTATATAGACTCTAAATAGAAGAGGGCAGTAGAAATAGGAGGAAAATCTCAGTCAGATAGTGAATAATGTATCATAATTTTCACAACTAATAAAATTGAATGAGAGAGAAAGAAAGTACTTACAGCCCATGTTATACTCCGAGGAAGATGTCTGGTTAGAATTAGATTCTCTGTGTTCATCTCAATGCTTTCATCTAGATACACAAAAATAAGAGACATATAAATGCATTTAACGTCAGCTTTACGCCAAAGGAGCCTTAAAATTTTTAAAGGCCATTCATATTGTACACATAATAAAAACGGTAAGGCCCTTTTGGCATAAGGCAGACTTACATGTGTTTAACAAAGGTATGATTTGGAGTTAGGCAGAAAAGCCAGGGTGTTACGGTTAACAATAAGCCGAGGGCGAAAGTCTGAAGGCCGTCGTCTTATCTTGATAATCTTCAGAATACAGATCTATGACAATCATAGCGGTGTCTTATCTCAGGTATTTTCAAAAATGTTATGACAAAAGATAATACAGTTTCCCAGCAGAATACTATCCCTGGATTGCATATCACTCAAGTGTCTGTATTAGTGTTTTAAAAACAGCAGTTTTGGCCTTTTTGTACAAACCACACAAAAATGTGCAAAACGGGCCCCAGAGCGATATATGAACCTGGCTCAAACGAGTACTAACTGAGTTAGTTTATTTACAATATTTGGATATAAACCTCAAAATATGCAATATTTTAAGAATAAGACACAAAAGGATGAGCCCGTTGCAATACATTACCTTCTTGTACTACAGGAATGGAAGAGTCCAAGAAGCTTTCAGCAAACACTACAGACCCAATACTGTTGTTTGGCTGTTCAACACTGGGGATATCATACACCACCAATGACACCTGAAATGAGTTCAAAGTTTAACACTGGTGTCGATTATTTGGTGTTATAATGGATACATGAATCCTAATCAAATGATTGGTTGAGAGCGAATCATGTGACATGCATCATATCTACTGTTACATCAACCGTTCATTTTATTCCTAACAATTGTTCAGTTAGTAAGGTCTAATTGCATGCGTGTGCTTCAATGTGACGCTAATACTAAGTTGAGCAGCACGTATCAATTGAAGCAGCGTGCATACGTGTTCGTATCTCTTGCCCCTGGTTGAGCACAGGGACGTGGGCGTATACTAGGCGCTGTGCAGCCTAGGTGCAGGCTATTTTAACTCATCTTCATTTTGCGCTTAATCATTGTGCCGGTAGATCCAGGTCTAAGTCGCGTTGTTTGATGGGTGACTTAATTACAATCTTGTTTGGATATGCACTTATTTATCAAACGACAAGGATCCATATATCTCATTTCATAAAACAAACAACGTGCGGCTTTCGTTCGTTCATTAGTCAAAATAACAAGCGCATTCGACAACCTCAGAATTGTCCAAAGCCACTCCACTAACGTGTCGTGGCTTCAAACAATTATTTAATTATTTCACGCGCTTGTTATTTTGACTAATGAACTCAGACCAGCGCGTTATTTGTTAATTAACCACAGATATAGCATTGAATATTAATAAGCTTTGTTGGAGGATTTCTTAATATATCTAGCATTTTTGTTTGGCTGTTCAACACTAGGGATATCATACACAACCAATGACATCTGAAATGAGTTCAAAGTTTAACACTGGTGCTGATTATTTGTTATTAAATTTAACATTTTTGTTTGGCTGTTCAAGAATGTCATGCGTGGGTTTAGAGAAAATTCAGTGAATTACATGTATGATAATGCATATAACTTTTATCTCAGATTAATTACCTCAACGTAAATTAGTACATTTTTACCCAACACCAGATGAACGACCCACATTACTCTTTGTATTGACATTTATATTGCCCACAAACTACCCACACACATTTACATGCTAATTCAAGATACAGAGAGTTTATTTTTAGATATACATGTACATGTAATCTATCCCATGCATTAATTTTGGGGACTTCCCCAATTTGCATCTGTATATCGAAAAAGGTATTATAAGGACATTTAGGAAAATGTCATAGGTTTATTTATCCATACCGGCTCATTTTATAGAAAGTGTATTATAGAGTTTTTTCAGGTTTTATCATCATAAAGTGGAATGAACAGGCTTCATATGATTTAGAGTAAAAGTGCATTTTTAAGCTGAAAAATGTCACAAGATTATTAACCCTTATCCATACGCCTGCTCATTTTATATCAAGTGTGTGAGAGTGTCTGTTAAGTTATATCATCATAAATTGTAATAACACAGGCTTCATATAAAATAGAGTAAAAGTGTATTTTAAGACAAGATCTCTTACCAGTTTGATGAAAGGAAACTTATTGTCCTTGAGCTCGATTCTGCTACCTTCATGGGTAAGAGCTTCCAAGGTGAAGTCAATGTTGGCTCTAAGCAGAGAAGAAGGGAGGAATACTGCAATTATATTGTCATTTATTTGTAACGATCTAGAATTAACAACGGTATGGACAGGAATAATTTTTGTGTTGATAAGTTGATCTAAATGTTTGAGACAGAATAATTAATTACTTGATGTGAATAATTAATTTTTTTGTTGTGGCTGACTAATTGATTGACATAATCAGATGGCTTCACAATACTTCTGTATACTGTTTACTTGATTGACTATTAACCCTTTGTAGATTTAATAGCTTAATTAATTAAATGATGATTTTCTAAGATAATTGACCTTTTCCACTAACACTTTAAGAATGTATATCATGATACTACATCTCAATGTGTAACAATTTGATACTGATTATTAAATCAGTATCATCATTAAATTAAGCTATTAAATGATTGGGATAAAGACATTGCACCTATACTATTCTAGCTGCTCAACTAAATAATGGTACCAATTAGAATCTTATCATTTACCATGAAACATTAAGTGAAAGAACCATACATAAGCTATAGCAGAATCTTACTTGTTTGTGAGGAAGCCAGAACCCAATTTGAGGTTTTCCTCCGCAAATCCAGCCTTAAGTGATGCAAGACAACTTGCTTCAGCCTAAATGGAACCAAAATAAAATGAGATAAAGGAAAGACAGAGAAAGAGAATGAGAATAGAGTGAAAAACAAGAGAGTAAGAAAGACAAAAATAGAGTTAAGATTAATGATAAAACAGTACAAACTAACATCATACCTCAAAACTGAAATGAAATGTTTTAAAATATCTGAACATATCAAATAAGATTAAGATATTAAGTCAATGAGTACAAAGAACTTGGTTGGATGTTATAATACAAACATTGATTGAAGTACAGTTCAAATGAATTGTAATGATTCATCTTTAGACCCAGTGTACAGAATTGCAGCACTCCAGTATGTGTATTTTTCAATATATACATGGAAAATAGAATCACACAAAGCAAGTTACCTTCAAATCAAATGTATTAATCTTGGACTATAATCACTGTAAAAAATCCATTTTTCATACCATGAAATACATTTACTCAGTTATTTGCTTGTTTTTTTTTAATTTGGGGAAAATTTCTGATTGATGGTACATAAGTACATCTCTTTTCTCTCAGAGCATATTTTAATATAGATAACTAACATGATTTAATATGGTACATGTACATTGCACATGTCATCCTACCTTTGAGTAGCTGGTAGTGTTGCAGTACTCAGTGATAGAAGCCAGAACAGAATCAATGACAACTTTGTAAAGTCTCTCCAGAAGCCTGTATAAATTACAACATTTAAAGGGATTGACTAACTTTGTGGAGGCTTGCAAAAATCTTGCAAACCCTACATGCTATCGGGGCATGTAATAATGTGTCCAGAGAAAACCCTTAAAAAATTATTTCTTAAGCATCATAACAGGCTTCATAATAAGTATTTAAAAAAAAAAAAAAAAAAAAAGTGATTATTTTCCCTCGATAGACTGCAGTGTTATCTTAAGTGCACCCAGGTACATTCATGATTATGGTGATATTCAGTTATCAATATCTTGGCAATTAAGAGACTGATTAGCTTCAAAATCTCAGGCAATTCCTGTCTGACCTAAAGGTTTGTAATTATGAGTGCAGCGGTAGCTGGAAGAGAATTTTTTTTTTCAGATCCCGAATGAAGTTAAACAATCCCTTTAATAGCATATTCAACAATTTATGTGCGATTGAAATCATAGACCTATACCACAGTGAATTTCTCGAAGTGTAGTTCACAGGGTGTAGTTTTATCAAGATTGTGGAGATTATCACAGACCCTTGTTTGAAAAAAAACCTTTCATTAGTCATTTATGTCTTCTTTATTCAGGATGGCCCTTTCAATAACAAATATTGCTCCTCCAAGGGGCCCTGCCTATTATGTACTAATGACAACAGGGTTGCCAGGATGTGGGATATTTCCTAAAGCTATTGTAATTCACAGTGTAATCCGAGTTCCGTAATGGCTATTGTTTGTGACAACCTGGAACGAATCAAGCGATCGAAAAAAGCACATACAGAGTTAAGTACATGCATATGCATTTTCTTTGTTGTTGTTTTAACATAGCTTCACTTGACCTCTTACTCGTGTTTGTCATTTGACGTTTTCATTATTTTAAGGCCAACACAAACCAAAAGCCTTGTATAGCACCACCTCAAGTCCTCAATTACTCGATTCTGCCCCAATTCCTTACCCATAATGCAACATTCTAAGCAGTCTAGTCTTATAATATAGGCCCAATTCAATTATAACACATCCATAGCGTAATAATTATGTCACCAAGTACAAAGCCAAATAATTTTCCCCTCAAACAAATTAGATATGGGTTTTTTGTGAATTTTATAGCCTAATTTGGCTTAGCATTATTACTCACAATTAGTGGTTTTTCTTTGCCATAACCAATTCCCCTAACTTGGGACGAGTTTGGCAAATGGCAATACAGGTAGACCTACACATGTATAGGGACTTACTCAATATCTGTCTTGGGTGGGCGGGGCGCCTGAGCAGACCCGCCTGCAATGGGGTAGGGGGTGTGACCACTAGATGTGAAGTAGGTTCGGGCACAGCACAGCGGGCTTCTTGGGGCAACCAACTGACAGATCTGAATGGGGAAATCAAATATGTTAATGGTCAAAGACAGGATAGTACACTTGCCCTGGACCCTTGGGCTAGTAAAATTGGAAACTGAGCGAGCAAACGTAACTTTTCAAACAGCAGAATATACATGTATAGAGACTCAGTAAATTCAGAACTACCACCAATGAATCCAATCTTTTTCAAACATGACAATAAATTTACGTAATTTATTTTAGTTGCTTGAGTAAAGAGATATTTAAATACAAAACTGGGGGATGTCAACTAGGCAAGCTATATTTGCTGAACATTAAGTAAGTTTACAATACATTTACCTTATCTACATCTACCACATTTTTTAACAAATATGCATGGTTTATGGATAAAATATGACATGGTACATGTACATGTAAATGATATTTTGTTGATATCGATTGATCAGAACGTGTAAAGGATACCGCTGATATGTATTATCATTTATGCAAATTAGATGCCTTTTTATTATACTTCTTAATATTTCACTAAAAACATAGTTTTGAAGCCCTTTTTTTTCTTCTAAAGATGGGTTCATTCTTCTTTTAACAATTTTATTCACATTCTCATAGTTATAATCATCATTGCATAATTATAATCAATAGTAATCTGAGAGCTTACCATATGTTTAGCTGGTGTATCCCCTATGCCAGATACATGGAGTGTCTTCCCTGGTTGGTAACCACCTTCCTGTGTTAGCTTCATATGGGCCCTCATAGAGTTCTGACCAAACAGAACATATGGCTTTCTACCAGATAACCTACAAGAATCAAAACATTGGATGAATATAGGATGCACTACAGATTAGGATTGCATTGTATGTATTTTAATAATTTATTTACGATATTAGTAATACAAACACCAAGCAAATAGATTGGTAATAGTCCAGTAAAAAAAGGGAACGACCAAAAACTAATTGCAACAGAAACAAAATTTTCAGCATTGCACTATTATAGTGATCAAAATAACATATCAAAATTATAGGAAAATCGTAGCTGTGGAACAATGTCTAATTTGCATAAACTCAAAATGGCCAAAATTTGCCAATGTTTGAACAGTATATTCGGATCTAAGACTTGGATAAACATAATTTTATATTCCATTCCAATGTTCTCAGAGTAGATGAATAAGTTTTTTACATCATTTGGATAATTTAATAACATATATTGTTATAGTAAATAGTGGTAGAAAAATACCCGTTGCGATTGGCTAGGTCAGTACCACGTGACCTACCTTCAATTTGTTATATTGTACACATGTACAATATAACTTTCGGTTTTTGGAGGGTAAAGCCCGTGTTAAATGAATGGGGAGAGTATCGATTCTATCGATTGCCTTGTTGCGCCAGCGCGTAATAACAGTAAAATGGTGTGTACGAAAATTAATAACAATGGATACGCAGAGCAACAATATATGTCATAGTAGCTTAATTAGCACCAAAAAATGGGCAAACATAAAACCAGATTAGCCAAGGTCAAAGATCTCGGGGTCTATTTACTATAAAAATAGTGAACGCGCCATCTTGCAACATTACTGGACTATGTGAACTCCAAATACTAAATTATCCATCGTGCAGATCCATTTCACCTCGGCCTGCGGCCTCGGGGAAACAAATCTGCACTCGGGATAATTTAGTATTTGTCGTACTTATAATCCAGTATATTGCGCGATAGATTGTACACTATCTATATATTAGAGACATAAAAGCAGTAGAACATGACTAATTTGCATATTTTCAAAATGACCGCTATTCAGCATAATGTTTTGCCTGTATCTCCGGATCTAGGAGTCGTAGAAACATAGTTTATGTGTCTATTCCTATGTTTTCACAGTAGAGGAATACGTTAATTGACATTATTTAGATCATTAGATAACATAAATGTGTTTTCAGAAATATTTGAAGCAGTACGTAGAACAACGGCTAATTTGCATAAAATGGCCGTCATTCAGCTTTATTTTGCCTGTATATCCTGATCTAGGACTATTAGAAACACGATTAACGTATATAATTCCTCTATCCTAAAAACATAGGTATAGACACAAAAATTGTGTTACTAATAGTCCTAGATCAGGATATACAGGCAAAATAATGCTGAATGGCAGTCATTTTATGCAAATTAGTCATTGTTCTACTGAAACCACATTTATGTTATCTAATGATCTCAATACTGTCAATTAACGTATTCCTCTACCCTGAAAACACAAGTATAGACACAAAAATTGTTTTTCTAATAGTCCTAGATCAGGATATACCTACCAATAACATGAATTTATGTTTATCAGAGTCTTAGATCCTAATATACAGTACAAGCATTGGCAAATTGCGGCCATTTGGAATTTATGCAAATTAGACATTGTTCCACAGCTTCCATTTCCCTGTACTTTTGATATGTTATTTTCATTATTAAAATAGTTCATTGCTGAAAATTTTGTTTCTGTTGCAATTTGTTTGGGGTTTCGTTACTTTTTCCCCTATCTTTACAGGACTATAAATGGAGCCAACAAATAGCAGGTTTGCCACATTCAAAATCAACATTGATGACAGGCAAAATATTGAGTGAATTATTGTAACAATGTATGGTTATGATAGGATTTTAGGTTAATTCAAGGTAAGGATTAGGATTAAAATTGGGGTGTGGATTTTGATTAGTTTCAGGAATTGGTGAAGTAGCAGTTGTTGCCCGAGAATTGTGTTCCAAGACTAATATAAAAGTTTTTTTTATTTTTTTTAATGAATATGGGTAAATGCAATGTTAAAACAATAGCCACATCGGGATTAAAAATAATTGTTGACAGGTTGGCAGCCATTACTGATATTATCATTATTTACTAGCATTATGTAAACACACACCTTCCCACCATTAACCCGGACATGTAACCACACAAATACCAAACACCTATTTCAACTCTAAATTTTACTAACTTACCCTTCATTGTTGCTTGATTCAGACACCTTCCCATGGCTGTAGTAGCTTTTCAATGGCTAGAGTTAAACATAGAATGACATGATTCAAGAACTAAATGTATTCATTATTTTCAACCTATTTCATACCCCATCCAAACCCCCTTTTTGCCTGATGAAATTACCTGTGTAAAGTATTTCATAGGTAGAGTCTTTTCTCAGTGCAAAAACAAGCAAAACAAAGGGAAAATGTGAGTAAGAACTTGTAAAGAAAATGCCCCATCAACAAAATTTTACTTTCTGTGGTATTTAGTCACTTGTTGTATACTGTGAATTTAACACTTGAACAATTACAAACATTACAATGATATATAGCAAAAAAATTGCTGCTCCTTAGCTAAATGTAGCAAAGCAACTATAAATTATTTCACTTGTTTGTCTGAGAAGACATACACACACTAAAATACAGTAGAATGAGAAATACATTATAAATTTTATAAGCAATTAGATTTGACATTTAAATTTGAAACTCCTCTCAATCATTTATATGTGGCCCTCTCAAATCATATGAGGTATCAAAAGAAAGAAGAAAAATGAACCTTATGAAAATGTGTTATAACATTTCTTGAATTGTTTGCTTTTACTGGGGAAAAAATGAATGACAATCGCAGGTTTCCTTTTTTTTTCTGGGGCGCACTATATATACTACTGGATGATAAGACCATTAATGGACTATTGATGACATTAGGACTTAAAAGTGCAAACATTCAAAGAGATTTCCTTACCTCTCCAACCATTCCTTCCAAAAGGGTTGAAAATGCTTTAGCTTTGCTGTAAAGACAAGGAGAAACAATAATGGCATTAATTTCTCAGTAATTCCCATCAATTAAAAAGCCAAACTCACAACATATCTGCTACAAAACTGTGAGCATGACAGATACATGTATTAATCATTTAATGTACTGTACATGAATAAGCTAAAATGTTCACAAATTTTGTGAGTCTGTGCTCAAAAATGTTTCCTTGCAAATTTGCCCACCTAGCAAAAATATATGCTTAATAAACAAGAATTATTGATTCATTTGATTATTTAACTCATTACAGAAACTTGTTTTAATGTGCATTTATATTCCATTTCAATAAGTTATTCACACACCATTAAGCACATTTTTGTAACATCCTTCACCTTTAGCTTGAAGCAAACTTCTGTAAATGTTTTTCTTTGATTGATTATAGTCAAAACCTGTATTAGTAGCCACCTCTCTATGGAAATATCTATAGTGGCTACCTACTTTACTTCAAAAAAAAAAAGAAAGAAAGAAAAAATGTGTAAATATATGCAGACATTGTCTATAACCTATGATTTCACTTCTCTGTTTCCATTACATGTGGTCTTAATGGGTACAGAGTGACTGTACCCATAATTACCTTTTTATGACACATATAGCAACCATCGAGTATCATGTCCTATATGACCATAATTTATCATTATTATTTCTCTAATTTCAAGAGTCTTTATGGAAGAAAGGTGATATATAATAAAAGAAAAAAACTTACAATGAGACATCTACATTGGTGATCATGGATGACCACTGACGTTCAAATAGAGGCAGCTGATTAGTTACGATGGTCTCCAAGGTAACTGGGTCAACAATGTCATAGATGGACGATAGTGAACTACTAACATCACTCACCTGTCAATCAAATAATAATGACGAAATAATAATAATGATAATGATAATAATAATATTAAGAAGCGAATGAGTAAATTATTTGATATTTAATATGTCCCAGCTGGATACATGTATAGATCAATGGAGGTGCGTTTATTTTTCAATAAGTATTTGTTGGACATTGATAACCTTGAATAAACCATAATGTCCATCAATGTAGCCCCATCGTACATGTATTAGTACAAAGTGTGAATAATTTTTTCATAATTATTATTACGGTAATAATGCAACAGATTCTTTTTTTTTTTTCTTTTTTTTTTTTTGAGAGAGAGAGAGAGGGGTGGTAATATTTTAAGTCAAATGGAAGATATCTCAGAGTGTTTAGATAGTAGTAATGCAATTTAAAATCCCTGGAAATATTTATGAGAAGAAAAATCAAAGGTTTGAGGGTCCTTATCTTACTATAATCAACTACCCAGATTTGGGTAATAAGTGATTACTGTATCATTTAACTTCTTTTCCACACATATGTACATGCAAGCAATAAGTTCACTACAATGTACAGATATCAAATGCTTGCAAGATCATGCAAATATTGAGGGTTTTCCAATTAACATTGGAATCAAATTAAAACTGACATCACAAAAATCTACCTACAAATCATCCCTATAATCGCAGTGAAAGGTTTAATCAACCCAAATACACACTGATACAGCAAATTAATATACAACTGTTATAAATGCTGGCCCTCTATTTCATAATATATCACTTCATGCTCTTTCCCACCACAAGGTATTATGAAGAAAAAAAATAAGCAAACATACACATTGTGTAAAGTATTTAAAAAGGCACAAACAACAGTTCAGAATGTTACATGTACATGTATAATACTTCTGGGTGGGGGGGGGGAGAGATTACACCATTAAGTTTGTGTCTGGGATATAAACTTAAGGCTAGCCAAACACATCACATCATATTAGCCAAAAATATTTGTTTAAAAAAATGTTGGCATACATGTATCCATTGTACAATAATCCAAGATACTTTTATTAGTTTGTTCTTGTTTTTTGTTTTATTTTTAATTTTTTGTTGTTGCTTGTTTATTTGTTTTTTGTTTTTCTGATTGTTGTTGTTGTTGTTGTTGACTACTGTACATGTATCCTTGGGCTGTGGTCTATGGAAAATGTGTGTCATAATAAAATTAGCTCGTCTTTAATAGGTTAAATATACAATATTCCAACATGATCAATACTTCTAGGGTTTAGCTATATACATGTATACATGATAAATTTTACAAGTCTGAATAGGGGTATACATTATCATGTTGTTGTATGCCAGAGATATAATTAAACTCATCATATACCCCATACCCTAATTCCTACAATATTAACGGCTTACCTCGTGAATCATCGTGAAAAATCCACCCCTGTATATATATGAAGTAAGAAAAACACAATATAGAAATAAGAATATTTTAGTAGTAATTACATAAGCAAGCTGAAATTAATATAGTTCAGATGAAAAATTGATGAACTGCAAAGTTTATAACAGGACCTGTAGGGCCCTGATGCAGGAATATTATTTTCAATAACACCATTTAAAAAAATGATATTAACTTGGTTAACAATAAAAGCATCAAACTGAGATACTCAATGAAGTAAAAAGCTGATATGAGGACAAGAAATTAATGAATTAATGTTATTAAACCTGCTCAAAACTATACCTGAACTGCGATTAAAGTGATTGACAGTCCATGTAATAACTAATTATATTGTACAAAAGTACAATATACCAGTATCTTCCTCGACTACTATCAATCATCACCGTCATAATTATTTGAAATCCTTTGGAAATGGTGAATAATGGTATATTTCTGTAATTCATATCTTCATAATCATATGCTTGTATGAAAATAATCTTTAAAAAGGTCACACACTGGAAATGTTAATTATAAGAGTAATGAAGGCTAGCTTTATTGTACAATGTAGTCAATGGAGGAAGCCATTAAATTTGATATGTAACATTCATTCTACACTTAAAAATTATGCCAGTTGATAATTAGTTAAGAGAATAAGACAATTAGAAGAAAATGCAATAGCAGTTATTTCATAACGAAACTACATGTACATTATCAAGTTGCTCTTGATGTAGTGTAAACTCACATATAAAAATCAATAAAGCACAGACCTACTAATTTTCCCAGATTTTAATATTATTGACTCTTTTTGATCTTCATTTAGATAAGTCCTGAGATATGATAAATAGTTCCATGCCCACTACTAATAGGGGGATAAAGAGTCAGGCCATGAAATGGATGTCATAATTCATCATGTAATTATTTGAAATCATTTTAGGAGAAAGAGGAGAGGGAGAGAGCATGGCATAATAGCGTTGCTATCCCTGCACTTTCCCCTTTCACGTAAAGAAGGCAATTTCCTCCAAACTTCAACATCAAAACACATCCAATCGATCATGATTAAATGGGGCTTTTACTAGAAATGAGATGAGGAAAAGGCATGGTATGCTTGTACTAATCTTCTTACGTTCCGTATCCCTCTAATCCGTATGCTTGTACAATGGGCCATTTCTCCACCAACATTGAGTTGAAGGGCTGGAAGTGACCTGAAAAGTACAACAGAATCAATGTCTGTATTAGCTTCACATTATATATTTGAAGCGAGCTACTACATCGCTTAATTCAACGATAGAATTCTAAGCATGCTACAAGATTGTGCCAAAGGCAATCATAATATTTCCTCAATATCAACATATTCTGAAGTATAAATTTCCTGAAAATGTTATTGGAAACGTGTCCAAGAAATCTCATACAAGGAAATGTACACCCAAAAAAAAATATTATTCCAAATTCTCAAAATATTTCAAAGAGGGCAAATTGGGATTACTGCACTAGAAATGAATAACATAACTTTCTACTTAATATAAGTTGCCCAAAAATGATGTTTCTTTCCAATGACAATTACTTTTCTTTTGTTGCCTAAGTTGTAGACAAGTACATGACAGTGGAAATAATCAACAAATCAATGAGCAGCCTACAAGTAGCACCTCATAACCAAGCACTGGCCTTTATAGACAGGTATAAATGTGGAAAGCAGCGAATCAATAATGCAAACTCTTAAAGTGCATGGCCTACAGATTGCTCCTCATAATACATACGCCTGCAAGTACTGGCCTTTATAAACAGGTGATATTTCTATGTGGGTGATTGCAATGGCAAGTTTCACTGTTACAAAGAGTAGAGTTTTCTTGAGTAAGAGCACATCTTCAGTTCCCAATTTGTGAGCAGGCCATCATCAATTAGCTGAACCGCCATAATAATTGATATTCCAGAAATCCCTGATGACTCATTATAAAGTAAAATAGACACAAATCAGAGAGCGATGGGTATATGGCCCATTTCAACTACTACAGTTGATTAGAAAGAGGCCACTGATTTTCATTCCTTTTTTTTGGGGGGGGGTCCCTTTTCTTCTTTATACCCCTTTTTCATTTCAAAGTCCTCATTAAAAGAAATAGAAGAAAACAGTAAGAATGAAATCAAAATTAAAATCACTCGGAATTCGTTTTTTAAAGGTGCAGTATGAACATTCTAATAATTACATGATGTTAATTCTAAAGTGGCTATTATGCACAAAATTATACAAAAACAAAAAATAAGGGGATAATTTCATTTCTATATGGCATATATGCATGTATCATGAACAAATATACTTCAAAATCAACATTGTATATCTTTGTAAATCTTTCAACAAAAAAAAGACATTGTCATAACATGCCACAAATAACAGTACTATATCAACCAATTGTTATTCTGATTTGGAGAAGAGAGAAAAACAGGAAGTTAGAGAAGTATAGATCTCATTTTCATTGCTCATTTAAAATCCACACACATGACATTATTAAAGGCTGTATGTGATTGTATTGCAAGTCATGAGCTCATGTACATAGACTCTATGAAAATAAAGATTTGAATTTTAAAAAAAAGAAAAGAATAGAGCAAAATCAAGTCAATTTTTTTTCCTTAAGTCAACAAAAGGAGGCGAAAATTAAGGAAATCCCAGTGAAAATAATGAAGAAACTACATTTGTAGAAACACCTTGAAATACTGGTTGCATTTTATCATTTAGAATATTTTTATTCTTTAACTGGGAATTGGCTGGCAATAATGAATCATCTTTTAGTGGTGGGAAACCTCAAAAAGGAAAGATGATGATACAGCATATAAGAAGGAAAACACATTAATGTAATTACAAAAACATTCCCCATTACATTACAATGCAACAAGAAAAGGGAATTTCCCTTCAGAATTTGTATACAACACAAAATGTTACCAAGAATTGTTGTTTAAAGTGTACATGTACATGTAATTCTTTTAGTATCAGGCACTTATATGTAGACTTGGCATATCATGTAGGCTGTTGCATCTAGACTTTTTTTTTAAATAAATAATTATAGCCAAATCAAAATTACTGAAATATACATTTTAATATTTGGCAATGCATATCTAGGTATATTTGTTTCTAGATTCATTCAGTATCAAGTTTTATATCAATGTTGTCACCTTTACAGCTTTCTGTTTTGTAATTTTAACAAAAATATTTTCTCGATTCATTTTCAATTAGTGCTACATACAATGTATCATGGGTTAAAAGAGTCAAATATTAATAAAATCCTTCAACAGACCTTAGCATTGAGCCTCAGTCTAATCTAAATTCAAATGAATGAACTTTGATACAATGATGCCTTCCAAGGCACCCAAGAGAAAAGAAATGGTACTATGAAATACATGAAGGTAAGTAACACAAATAAGAATAAAACACAAAGTGTAACTAAAGTCTGACCTGTATAAGACTGCACTAAAGGGGAAACAGAAAAAACAGGTTGGGTTTTAACAGACATGTATTTACGTCATCGTCCAAAAGATGCGACTGAGATTTCAACCTGGGTCGGAACCGCGTCGCTTTGTAAGCGATTGCAGTTAGTTGAAGTGAACATTACTACTGTAGCCCACAAGTAAAGTCTTCATAACTTGATAGTCTATATTCAAGTCTTCTTTTTACACCTTCCAATAACATACATGTACCTACTCCGATCGCATGCTTGCTTTACCAGTGGTCACTGAAGACGAAAATTATGATCAAAATCAATCACTACACTGTCCACTTTCAACTTATTTGAAACAATTACTTTCATAATTAAGATAAGCAACATGCTTGTTTTCTTAATCTTCAAATGATAAGTTGATAATTCATATCAATGAAAAGTTGGTATATGTTGTGTGTTATTTTTTTATAGTAGAAACAATTGTGGGTCAACATGAAACTAAAAACTACAAGAAAAGCAGTACATTACAATGTTAAACTACATTCACCTTCTGTATGCTGTTGAGAAAGACAAAAAGGGCAAGGTAATTAAAAGGACCAAAAAAAGCATAGATATTTGTATTTTACCTTTTGCAGAGTAAGGGATGCCCACAAGAGCACATCCTCTGACCATATCAATGAAACTCAGGATCTTGAATTCCTCTGCTTCTTCTTCTTCATCATTCTGAAAATCATAAACAGTTTTCATTTACAATATTTCATTGCATGACATCAATCAAAATACCTACAGAGGTTAACACGAGTTTCAAAATTGTAAACATAATTGGACACACTTGATGAATACTATACATATATAATTTTTAATCCAAGTACATGAATGGGATGTGCCTAATAATTCTATATTGTGTCCAGAGTACTTGTGGTTCTTTATGTACATACACCAGCCTCTGTCACAGAATACAATTTCATGCATACATGTAAGTCATTGCCCCATTTACAAACCAGCATCAGCCTCTTATTTATAATTCATGATTCTTTGTAAATTCAGCTAGAAATCTACATGTACTAGGTAGGGCATTATGTCCTATTG
>CALNVZ010003432.1:32982385-33001423 GCA_940671915.1 Paracentrotus lividus
AAAAAAAAAAATAATAATTAATTAATTAATAAGAATTTAAAAAATACATAAATTAAGCAATCATGAATACATGGATTAAAAAAAACAACAACAACACAAACACCAACGAAATGGCAATATTGCAGAAAACGTGGATGCTGTCTTTCTTATAATCACAAACAACACCATGTATTGTATTAAGGGCTATATTGTCATTATTATCTATTAAAGAACAAGAAATAAACATGTACATAAAAGAAACAAATATGAAACCTACCTCATCCTCTGTCATGAGATGGAATCTCAAGCCTGGCCAGTGGGCTACATAAGGCAGGAAGTAATAGTAGTTGGTAGGGTTGCAGTATACATGGATACTTTCCTTCTTGATCACAAACATGAGATCTAGTTATAAACAAAAAGAAATATCAAAAAATGAAACCATTTATATTGGTAAAATTAATGCAAATATAAAGCACATTAAAATGAAAGAGAATAATTGTATTGAGAGTTAACCTGTTAACATCTCTAGAAAATGACCTTTAAAAATATTTTAAAAAACAGCACGAGATGTAATCATTAGTATAAAGTTTGAAATACTCAATAGTAAAATTTTAAAAAGAATCTATTTAAAAGGTTTATATTTTAAATCATCTGAAAAGTGTCTTCTTCAGAGCTCTAGACCTTTTAGATGGCCAAAGCTATACCTCAAACACAAACAAAATTACACTTTATAATAAACAAAATGTGACTTAAATTAATCATTTGTCCAGATGTGAAGAGTAAAAATAAATACATTTCTAATCTACTACTATCTGATCACTCACTTACCATTCCTTTCAAAATGCTCTATTTTGATTTTTTTAATAACAATGCATCTTGCTTAGATGTGAACATACTGCTATGTTCACAATTCTTGTTGAAACATCCACCATTGTAAATAGTGCTGAATCTGTTCGGTTAGGGCCACCGCACACCATACGACTTACCACCCACGACTGTCTGACCCTGGATCTGAAATAACAAAGCATGTTGAAAAATGTATGCGCATCTAGTTTGGATCCAAAGTTGGTCAGTCGCTAGTCGCAAGTCGTATGCTGTTCGGTGGCCTTTACACTCTCTCAATCAAAGAAATGCAAATATTGGAAAAATTAACCCTGTATGGGAACAGCTCTGGCTTTTGAAACATTAAAAACATTCTCAAGAAAAACAAGAAACCTTGAAAATAACTGTCCATGCAAACATTTTCATATCTTACAAAATTTACAACCTCTCAAACAAACTCTAATTTAAATGCTTTAAATATCTTCTTTTTTTTTTTAAACAGCTGCACATTTTGAAAAGAGAATGCTCTAATATATAAAATTACTTCAAACACTGAAATACGACTCAATGTAAACAGCTCTGTTGGTATTCAAGCATATAGCCTCATAATACCCCTAAATGTGAAGCTCATATACCCTTTTCTCACGTACCAAAATTTCCTTAGCCCCGTACTATAGGTAGTACTAACTGGCCATTTAGCCCCACCTATAGTACGGGGTAAAGCTTATTCCACTTTCTGTTCCGACGACGTTTTGGCAAAGTAGGCTAACCCCACCTATAGTACGGGATTCTCTGGCCCTGCAAAATAGCAGGTTTAGCCAGGCAATTGCTGTGTTTAGAGTGAAAAGCCGGGATTATAAACTCTCGTCGGTACAGAAACCCGGCTAAGCCAACAGCTGTGCACATGCTGTACTAGCGAGCACCAAGCCACAATGGAGGCTCACAGCGATGCGCTCGTGAATATTCATAAGCTAACGATAGTACGGGGTCACCGATTTCTGTGTGAGAACAGCGTGCATTTTCTTAGCCAGGGTCAGGCAGATATTTTGGCTCGTCGGAAAAGGAAAATGAATAGTACGGGGTAAAGGAAAGTATGGGGTTAACTATAGTACAGGGTTAAGAAAAGGCACGTGAGAAAAGGGTATGACAGTACCCAAGCATAGCCTAATGAAATCTCAGTTTGCACAAAGTATCTGGACAAGTCCAAGCTATTTTGCGCGGTAACAAACAAATTCAGAGCCAAAAATAGGGCTTGTTTGAAAAATCTTAAATAAAATCTCAATCCTTAAGGCCCTGTCACATCAGCCTTGCGTATGAGTTACGGGCGAGTTGCGGGTGACAATTTTTGCTACTCGCAGGTCACCCGCATTGACATCTTACTGTCAATTGCGTGTATTGCGTGTTGGACCTGCGGGTCAGGATCGTGCACGCTTTGAAACTGATCCGTGTTAGTTACGGGTGACATACGTGCGCTACGTGGTATCTGGACCCTAAACAGCGTGTTACTTGCGTGTAAGTTGCTTGCAATCTGCGAGCTTGGAGAAACCATTCAATTTTCAAATAATTCCCTGGAATAACCCTGCCCGTGAGACTCATATATTTTGGCCGCAGAGATCCGCGGCAATCTGCGTACTTCAGCGGGTTAATTGCGCGTGATTTGCGGTCGATGCGGGTGTCTACTGTGTTCTACTGTGTATTCTGCGTGTACATTGCTGGCAATCACCAGTATCACTCGGAACAAGTTTTGAGGCATGTTCAAAACTTTTCTGCGGGCAAATCAGACTTGCGTGCGTACCTGCGGGCAACTGCGTGCGAGATACGTGCAATATACTGTCAATGCGGTGACCTGCGAGTAGCAAAAATTGTCACCGCAACTCGCCCGTAACTCATACGCAAGGCTGATGTGACAGGGCCTTAAGGATTGAGATTTTATTTAAGATTTTCAAACAAGCCCTATTTTTGGCTCTGAATTTGTTTGTTACCGCGCAAATAGCTTGGACTTGTCCAGATACTTTGTGCAAACTGAGATTTCATTAGGCTATGCTTGGGTACTGTCATACCCTTTTCTACGTGCCTTTTCTTAACCCTGTACTATAGTTAACCCCATACTTTCCTTTACCCCGTACTATTCATTTTCCTTTTCCGACGAGCCAAATATCTGCCTGACCTGGCTAAGAAAAGCACGCTGTTCTCACACAGAAATCGGTGACCCCGTACTATCGTTAGCTTATGAATATTCACCGAGCGCATCGCTGTGAGCCTCCATTGTGGCTTGGTGCTCGCTAGTACAGCATGTGCACAGCTGTTGGCTTAGCCGGGTTTCTGTACCGACGAGAGTTTATAATCCACTCTGCTTTTCACTCTAAAACACAGCAATTGCCTGGCTAAACCTGCTATTTTGCAGGGCCAGAGAATCCCGTACTATAGGTGGGGTTAGCCTACTTTGCCCAAAACGTCGTCGGAACAGAAAGTGGAATAAGCTTTACCCCGTACTATAGGTGGGGCTAAATGGCCAGTTAGTACTACCTATAGTACGGGCTAAGGAAATTTTGGTACGTGAGAAGGGTATATGAGCTTCACATTTAGGGGTATATGAGGCTATATGCTTGAATACCAACAGACTGTTTACATTGAGTCGTATTTCAGTGTTGAAGTATTTATATATTAGAGCATTCTTCTTTTCAAAAATGTGCAGCTGTTTAAAAAAAAAAAGAAGATATTTAAAGCATTTAAATTAGAGTTTGTTTGAGAGGTTGTAAATTTTGTAAGATATGAAAATGTTTGCTCAGACAGTTATTTTCAAGGTTTCTTTTTTTTCTTGAGAATGTTTTTAATGTTTCAAAACCAGAGCTGTTCCCATACAGGTTAATTTTTCCAATATTTGCATTTCTTTGATTGAGAGAGTGTAAAGGCCACCGAACAGCATACGACTTGCGACTAGCGACTGACCAACTTTGGATCCAAACTAGATGCGCATACATTTTCAACATGCTTTGTTATTTCAGATCCAGGAGACAGTCGTGGTGGTAAGTCGTATGGTGTGCGGTGGCCCTAACCGAACAGATTCAGCACTATTACAATGGTGGATGTTTCAACAGAATTGTGAACATAGCAGTATTGTCACATCTAAGCAAGATGCATTGTTATTAAAAAAATCAAAAATAGAGCATTTTGAAGGAATGTAATGAGTGATCAGATAGTAGTAGATTAGAAAATGTATTTATTTTTACTCCTTCACATCTGGACAATGATTAATTTAAGTCACATTTGTTTATTATAAAGTGTAATTTTGTTTGGTTGAGGTATAGCTTTGGCCATCTAAAAGGTCTAGAGCTCTGAAGAAGACACATTTCAGATGATTTAAAATATAAACCTTTTAAATAGATTCTTTTAAAAATTTACTATTGAGTATTTTAACTTATACTAATGATTACATCTCGTGCTGTTTTAAAATATTTTTAAAGGTCATTCTAGAGATGTTAACAGGTAACTCTCAATACAATTATTCTCTTTCATTTAATGTGCTTATATTTGCATTAATTTTACCATATAATGGTTTCATTTTTGATATTTCTTTTTGTTTATAACTAGATCTCATGTTTGTGATCAAGAAGGAAAGTATCCATTATACTGCAAACCTACCAACTACTATTACTTCCTGCCTTATGTAGCCACTGGCCAGGCTTGAGATTCCATCTCATGACAGAGGATGAGGTAGGTTCATATTGTTTTTTTATGTACATGTTTATTTCTTGTTCTTTAATAGATATAATGACAATATAGCCCTTAATACAATACATGGTGTTGTTTGTGATTATAAGAAAGACAGCATCCACGTTTTCTGCAATATTGCCATTTCGTTGGTGTTTGTGTTGGTGTTGTTTTTTTAATCCATGTATTCATGATTGACTTAATTTATGTATTAATTCTTATTAATTAATTAATTATTATTTTTTTTTTTGGGGGGGGGTGGGGGGAGGGCAATAGGACATAATGCCCTACCTAGTACATGTAGATTTCTAGCTGAATTTACAAAGAATCATGAATTATAAATAAGGGGCGATGCTGGTTTGTAAATGGGGCAATGACTTACATGTATGCATGAAATTGTATTCTGTGACAGAGGCTGGTGTATGTACATAAAGAACCACAAGTACTCTGGACACAATATAGAATTATTAGGCACATCCCATTCATGTACTTGGATTAAAATATATATATGTATAGTATTCATCAAGTGTGTCCAATTATGTTTACAATTTTGAAACTCGTGTTAACCTCTGTAGGTATTTTGATTGATGTCATGCAATGAAATATTGTAAATGAAAACTGTTTATTGATTTCAGAATGATGAAGAAGAAGAAGCAGAGGAATTCAAGATCCTGAGTTTCTTTGATATGGTCAGAGGATGTGCTCTCTGTGGGCATCCCTTACTCTGCAAAAGGTAAAATACAAAATATCTATGCTTTTTTGGTCCTTTTAATTACCTTGCCCTTTTTGTCTTTCTCAACAGCATACAGAAGGTGAATGTAGTTTAACATTGTAATGTACTGCTTTTCTTGTAGTTTTTAGTTTCATGTTGACCCACAATTGTTTCTACTATAAAAAAATAACACACAACATATACCAACTTTTCATTGATATGAATTATCAACTTATCATTTGAAGATTAAGAAAACAAGCATGTTGCTTATCTTAATATGAAAGTAATTGTTTCAAATAAGTTGAAAGTGGACAGTGTAGTGATTGATTTTGATCATAATTTTCGTCTTCAGTGACCACTGGTAAAGCAAGCATGCGATCGGAGTAGGTACATGTATGTTATTGGAAGGTGTAAAAAGAAGACTTGAATATAAGACTATCAAGTTATGAAGACTTTACTTGTGGGCTACAGTAGTAATGTTCACTTCAACTAACTGCAATCGCTTACAAAGCGACGCGGTTCCGACCCAGGTTGAAATCTCAGTCGCATCTTTTGGACGATGACGTAAATACATGTCTGTTAAAACCCAACCTGTTTTCTGTTTCCCCTTAGTGCAGTCTTATACAGGTCAGACTTTAGTTACACTTTGTGTTTATTCTTATTTGTGTTACTTACCTTCATGTATTTCATAGTACCATTTCTTTTCTCTTGGGTTGCCTTGGAGGCATCATTGTATCAAAGTTCATTCATTTGAATTTAGATTAGACTGAGGCTCAATGCTAAGGTCTGTTGAAGGATTTTATTAATATTTGACTTCTTAACCCATGATACATTGTATGTAGCACTAATTGAAAATGAATCGAGAAAATATTTTTTGTTAAAATTACAAAACAGAAAGCTGTAAAGGTGACAACATTGATATAAAACTTGATACTGAATGAATCTAGAAAACAAATATACCTAGATATGCATTGCCAAATATTAAAATGTATATTTCAGTAATTTGATTTGGCTATAATATTTATTTTAAAAAAAGTCTAGATGCAACAGCCTACATGATATGCCAATCTACATATAAGTGCCTGATACTAAAAGATTACATGACAATGTACACTTTACAACCAATTCTTGGTAACATTTTGTGTTGTATACAAATTCTGAAGGGAAATTCCTTTTCTTGTTGCATTGTAATGTAATGGGGAATGTTTTTGTAATTACATTAATGTGTTTCCTTCTTTATATGCTGTATCTCATCTTTCCTTTTTGAGGTTTCCACCACTAAAAGATGATTCATTATTGCCAGCCAATTCCCAGTTTAAGAATAAAATATTCTAAATGATAAAATGCAACCGTATTTCAAGGTGTTTCTACAAATGTAGTTTCTTCATTATTTTCACTGGATTTCCTTAATTTTCGCCTCCTTTTGTTGACTTAAGGAAAAAAAATGACTTGATTTTGCTCTATTCTTTCTTTTTTTTTAAATTCAAAATCTTTATTTCATAGAGTCTATGTACATGAGCTCATGACTTGCAATACAATCACATACAGCCTTTAATATGTCATGTGTGTGGAATTTTAAATGAGCAATGAAAATGAGATCTATACTTCTCTAACTTCCTGTTTTTCTCTCTTCTCCAAATCAGAATAACAATTGGTTGATATAGTACTGTTATTTGTGCATGTTATGACAATGTCTTTTTTTTGTTTGAAAGATTTACAAGATATACAATGTTGATTTTGAAGTATATTTGTTCATGATACATGCATATATGCCATATAGAAATGAAATTATCCCTTATTTTTTGTTTTTGTATAATTTTGTGCATAATAGCCACTTTAGAAATAACATCATGTAATTATTAGAATGTCATACTGCACCTTTAAAAAACGAATTCCGAGTGATTTTAATTTTGATTTCATTCTTACTGTTTTCTTCTATTTCTTTTAATGAGGACTTTGAAATGAAAAGGGGTATAAAGAAGAAAAGGGACCCCCCCCAAAAAAAAGGAATGAAAATCAGTGGCCTCTTTCTAATCAACTGTAGTAGTTGAAATGGGCATATACCCATCGCTCTCTGATTTGTGTCTATTTTACTTTATAATGAGTCATCAGGGATTTCTGGAATATCAATTATTATGGCGGTTCAGCTAATTGATGATGGCCTGCTCACAAATTGGGAACTGAAATGTGCTCTTACTCAAGAAAAACTCTACTCTTTGTAACAGTGAAACTTGCCATTGCAATCACCCACATAGAAATATCACCTGTTTATAAAGGCCAGTACTTGCAGGCGTATGTATTATGAGGAGCAATCTGTAGGCCAGCACTTTAAGAGTTGCATTATTGATTCGCTGCTTTCCACATTATACCTGTCTATAAAGGCCAGTGCTTGGTTATGAGGTGCTACTTGTAGGCTGCTCATTGATTTGTTGATTATTTCCACTGTCATGTACTTGTCTACAACTTAGGCAACAAAAGAAAAGTAATTGTCATTGGAAAGAAACATCATTTTGGGCAACTTATATTAAGTAGAAGTTATGTTATTCATTTCTAGTGCAGTAATCCCAATTTGCCCTCTTTGAAATATTTTTGAGAATTTGGAATAATAATTTTTTTTGGGTGTACATTTCCTTGTATGAGATTTCTTGGACACGTTTCCAATAACATTTTCAGGAAATTTATACTTCAGAATATGTTGATATTGAGGAAATATTATGATTGCCTTTGGCACAATCTGTAGCATGCTTAGAATTCTATCGTTGATTAAGCGATTGTAGTAGGTCGCTTCAAATATATAATGTGAAGCTATACAGACATTGATTCTGTTGTACTTTTCAGGTCACTTCCAGCCTTCAACTCATGTTGGTGGAGAAATGGCCATTGTACAGCATACGATTAGAGGGATACGGACGTAAGAAGATTAGTAAAGCATACCATGCTTTTCCTCATCTCATTCTAGTAAAGCCCCATTTAATCATGATCGATGGATGTGTTTTGATGTTGAAGTTTGGAGGAAATTGCCTTCTTTACGTTGAAAGGGGAAAGTGCAGGGATAGCAACGCTATTATCATGCTCTCTCCCTCTCCTCTTTCTCCTAAATGATTTCAATAATTACATTGATGAATATGACATCCATTTCATGGCCTGACTCTTTATCCCCTATAGTAGTGGGCATGGAATATTTATCATATCCAGGACTTATCTAAATGAAGATCAAAAGAGTCAATAATATTTAAAATCTGGGAAATTAGTAGGTCTGTGCTTTATTGATTTTTATATGTGAGTTTACACTACATCAAGAGCAACTTGATAATGTACATGTAGTTTCGTTATGAATAACTGCTATTGCATTTTCTTCTAATTGTCTATTCTCTTAACTAATTATCAACTGGCATAATTTTTAAGTGTAGAATGAATGTTACATATCAAATTTAATGGCTTCCTCCATTGACTACATTGTACAATAAAGCTAGCCTTCATTACTCTTATAATTAACATTCCAGTGTGTGACCTTTTTAAAGATTATTTTCATACAAGCATATGATTATGAAGATATGAATTTACAGAATATACCATTATTCACCATTTCCAAAGATTTCAAATAATTATGACGGTGATGATTGATAGTAGTCGAGGAAAGATACTGGTATATTGTACTTTTGTACAATATAATTAGTTATTACATGGACTGTCAATCACTTTAATCGCAGTTCAGGTATAGTTTGAGCAGTTTAATAAATTAATTCATTAATTTCTTGTCCCATATCAGCTTTTTACTTCATGAGTATCTCAGTTGATGCTTTTATTGTTAACCAAGTTAATATCATTTTTTAAATGGTGTTATTGAAATATTATTCCTGCATCAGGCCCTACAGGCTGTTATAAACTTTGCAGTTCATCAATTTTTCATCTGAACTATATTAATTTCAGCTTGCTTATGTAATTATACTAAAATATTATTTCTATATTGTGTTTTCTTACTTCATATATATACAGGGTGGATTTTTACGATGATCACGAGTAAGCCGTTAATATTGTAGGAATAGGTATGGGTATATGATGAGTTTAATTATATCTCTGGCATACAACAACATGATAATGTATACCCCTATTCAGACTTGTAAATTTATCATGTATACATGTATATAGCTAAACCCTAGAAGTATTGATCATGTTGGAATATTGTTATTTAACCTATTAAAGCGAGCTAATTTTATTTAGACACAATTTTCCATAGACACGCCCAGGATACATGTACAGTAGTCAACAACAACAACAACAACAATCAGAAAAACAAAAACAAATAACAAGCAAACACAAAAAATTAAAAATAAAACAAAAAACAAGAACAAACTAAAAAAGTATCTTGGATTATTACAATGGATACATGTATGCCACAATTTTTTAAAACAAATATTTTTGGCTAATATGATGTGATGTGTTTGGCTAGCCTTAAGTTTATATCCAGACACAACTTAATGGTGTAATCTCTCCCCCCCCACCAGAATATTATACATGTACATGTAACATTCTGAACTGTTGTTTGTGCCTTTTTTAATACTTTACACAATGTGTATGTTTGCTTATTTTTTTTTCTTCATATACCTTGTGGTGGGAAAGAGCATGAAGTGAATATTATGAAATAGAAGGGCCAGCATTTATAACAGTTGTATATTAATTTGCTGTATCAGTGTGTATTTGGGTGATTAAACCTTTCATGCGATATTAGGGATGATTTGTAGTAGATTTTGTGATGTCAGTTTAATTGATTCCAATGTTAATTGGAAAACCCTCAATATTTGCATGATCTTGCAAGCATTTGATATTTGTACATTGTAAGTGAACTTATTGCTTGCATGTACATATGTGTGAAAAGAAGTTAAATGATACAGTAATCACTTATTACCCAAATCTGGGTAGTTATTATGTAAGATAAGGACCCTAAACCTTTGATTTTCTTCTCATAAATATTCCAGGGATTTTAAATTGCATTACTACTATCTAAACACTCTGAGATATTCCATTTGACTTTAAATATTACCACCCCTCTCTCTCTCTTCAAAAAAAAAAAAGAAAAAAAAAAAAGAATCTGTTGCATTATTACCTAATAATTTGAAAAAATTATTCACACTTTGTTAATACATGTACGATGGGCTACATTGATGGACATTATGGTTTATTCAAGGTTATTCAATGTCCAACAAATACTTATTGAAAATAAACGACCTCCATTGATCTATACATGTATCCAGCTGGACATATTAAATATCATAATTTATCATTCGCTTCTTAATTTATTATTATCATTTCATTATTATTATTTCGTCATTATTATTATGATTGAGACGGTGGTGATGTTAGTAGTTCACTATCGTCCATCTATGACATTGTTGACCCAGTTACCTTGGAGACATCGTAACTAATTCAGCTGCCTCTATTTGAACGTCAGTGGTCATCCATGATCACCAATGTAGATGTCTCATTGTAAGTTTTTTTTCTTTTATTATATATCACCTTTCTTCCATAAAGACTCTTGAAATTAGAGAAATATAATGATAATTATGGTCATATAGGACATGATACTCGATGGTTGCTATATGTTCATAAAAAGGTAATTATGGGTACAGTCACTCTGTACCCATTAAGACCACATGTAATGGAAACAGAGAAGTGAAATCATAGGTTATAGACAATGTCTGCATATATTTACACATTTTTTCTTTCTTTCTTTTTTTTTTGAAGTAAAGTAGGTAGCCACTATAGATATTTCCATAGAGAGGTGGCTACTAATACAGGTTTTGACTATAATCAATCAAGAAAAACATTTACAGAAGTTTGCTTCAAGCTAAAGGTGAAGGATGTTACAAAAATGTGCTTAATGGTGTGTGAATAACTTATTGAAATGGAATATAAATGCACATTAAAACAAGTTTCCTGTAATGAGTTAAATAATCAAATGAATCAATAATTCTTGTTTATTTAAGCATATATTTTTGCTAGGTGGGCAATTTGCAAGAAACATTTTTGAGCAACAGACTCACAAAATTTGTGAACATTTTAGCTTATTCATGTACAGTACATTAAATGATTATAACATGTATCTGTCATGCTTACAGTTTTGTAGCAGATATGTTGTGAGTTTGGCTTTTTAATTGATGGGAATTACTGAGAAATAATGCCATTATTGTTTCTCCTTGTCTTTACAGCAAAGCTAAAGCATTTTCAACCCTTTTGGAAGGAATGGTTGGAGAGGTAAGGAAATCTCTTTGATGTTTGCACTTTTAAGTCCTATGTCATCACATAGTCCATTATGGTCTTATCATCCAGTAGTAATATAGTGCGCCCAGAAAAAAAAGGAAACTGCGATTGTCATTCATTTTCCCCAGTAAAGCAAACAATTCAAGAAATGTTATAACACATTTTCATAAGGTTCATTTTCTTCTTTCTTTTGATCTTCATATGATTGAGAGGGCCACATATAAAGATGAGAGGAGTTCAAATTTAAATGTCAAATCTAATTGCTTATAAATATTTATAATGTATTTCTCTTTATGTATTTTAGTGTGTGTATGTCTTCTCAGACAAACAAGTGAAATAAATATAGTTGCTTTGCTACATTTAGCTAAGGAGCAGCATTTTTTTGCTATATATCATTGTAATGTTGTATTGTTCAAGTGTTAAATTCACAGTATACAACAAGTGACTAATACCACAGAAAGTAAAATTTTGTTGATGGGGCATTTTCTTTACAAGTCTCTTCACATTTCCCTTTGTTTGCTTGTTTTTGCACTGAGAAAAAGACTCTACCTATGAAATAACTTTACACAGGTAATTTCACAGGCAAAAAGGGGGTTTGATGGGGTATGAAATAGTTGAAAATAATGAATACATTAAGTTCTTGAATCATGTCATTCTATGTTTAACTCTAGCCATTGAAAAGCTACTACAGCCATGGGAAGGTGGTCTGAATCAAGCAACAATGTGAAAGGGTATTAGTAAAATTTAGAGTTGAAATAAGGTTGTGGTATTTTGTGTTGTACATGTCCGGGTTAATGGTGGGAAGGTGTGTGTTTACATAATGCCTAGTAATAATGATAATAATAAGTAATGGCTGCCAACCTGTCAACAATTATTTTTAATCCGCATGTGGCTATTGTTTTAACATTGCATTTACCCATATTCACTTAAAAAAATAAAAAAAACTTATAATTAGTCTTGGAACACAATTCTCGGGCAACAACTGCTACTTCACCAATTCCTGAAACTAATCAAAATCCACACCCCAATTTTAATCCTAACACTTACCTTGAATTAACCTAAAATCTATCCATAACCCATACTATTGTTACAATAATTCAACTCAATATTTTGCCGTCATCAATTTGATTTTGATTTGTGGCATACCTGCTATTTGTTGGCATCGCATTTATAGTCTGTAAAGATAGGGGGAAAAAAGAACGAAAACCCCAAACAAATTGCAAACAGGAAAACAAAATTATCAGCAATGAAACTATTTTAATAATGAACAAACATAACATATCAAAAGTACAGAAATCGGAAAGCTGGGAACAATGTCTAATTTGCCATTAAAATCCAAATGGGCCGCAATTTGCAATGGCTTGTACTGTATATTAGGATTAGGACTCTGATAAAATAAATTCATGTTATTGGAGGTATATCCTGATAGACTATTAAAAAACATTTATGTGTCATATACCTTGTGTATTTCAGGGATAGAGGAATACGTTTTGACTCAGTCATTGGAGAATCAATTAGATATACGGCATAAATTCGAGTCAGTCTTAGAACAATGACTAATTGCATAAATGACTGCCATTCAGCATATTTTTTGACCTGTTATATCCTGATCTAGGTACTTATTAGCTAACACAATTATTGAGTGCACGTGTGTCTATACCTTGTTTTAGAGATAGAGGAATATATACGTTAATCGTGTTTCTAAATAGTCTAGATCAGGACTATACAGGCGCAAAAGTAAAGCTGAGATGACGGCCATATTATATACTGCAAATTTAGCCGTTTGTCTACGTACTGCTCAAAAATATTCTGAAAACACATTTATGTATCTAATGACTCTAACATAATAGTCAATTTAACGAATTCCTCATCTACGTGTGAAAACATAGGAATAGAAACAATAAACTTATGTTTCTACGGACTCCTAGATCCGGATGATACATGGGCAAAAACATTATGCTGTAATGAGCGGTCATTTTGAAAATATGCAAATTAGTCATGTTCTACTCTTTTATGTCTCTAAGTATATAGACATAGTGTACAAATTATCCCGCAAATATACTGGATCTATTAAGTACGACAAATATAAATTATCCCTAGAGTGCAGATTTTTTCCACCAGACGCCGACAAGGCCGAGGTGAAAATGGATCTGCGTGACGCATGGAATAATTTAGTATTGCGAGTTACACATAGTAACAGTAATTGTATGCAATGATGCAGCGTAACACCTATATTTATAGTAAATAGAACCCCGACGATTCTTTTTGCCTTGGTAATCTGGTTTTATGTTTGCCCATTTTTTGGTGCTAATTAAGCTACTATGACAGATAGTTATTGTTGCTTGTATCCACTTGTTATTTAATTTTTCTCAGTACACCACCATTTTACTGTGTATTACGCGATTGCCCTGGCAACACACGGCAATCGCATAGAACTCGAATACTCTCCCCATTCACTTTAACACAGGGACCTTTCACCCTCCAATAACCGATAAGTTATACTTGTAAGTGTACAAGCTATAACAAATTGACAGGTTAGGTCACGTGGTACTGACACTAGCAATCGCAAACGGGTATTTTTCTTACCACATAATTTACTATAAATATATGTTATTAAATTATCCAATTTATGTAAAAACTTATTCAATTACTCTGAAGAACATCTGGAATGGAACTATAAAATGTCATGTTTATCCAAGTCTATAGATACGGAAATATACTGTTTCAAAACATTGGCAAATTTTGGACCATTTTGAGTTTATGCAACCTTCCTAGACATTGTTCCAACACTACGATTTTCCTATAAATTTGATCATTTATTATTAATCACCTATCATAGATGCAATGCTGAACATTTATTTTTCTGTCTGCAATTAGTTTTTCAGTCGATTATCCTTTTTTTTAACTGACTAAATTAAATCTATTTGCTTGGTGTTCTGCTAAAAATTACTAATTAATCGTAACAAATTATATAAAAACACCTCACACACTCGCACACTCTCACACCACCCTCTGATAGTGCATCCAATTCATCCCAATGTTGATTCTTGTAGGAATTATCTGTTAGAAAAGCAGATCATGTTCTGTTGGTCAAAACTCAATAATGAGGGCCCATATGAAGCTACAAACCACCAAGGAAGGTGATAGTTACCAACCAGGGAATGACACTCCATGTAACTCTGGCATAGGCGGATACACCAGCTAAATCCATTATGGTAAGCTCTCAGGATACTATTGTTATATAATATGCAATGTGATGATTATAACTAAATGAGAAATGTGAATAAAATTGTTCAAAAGTAAGGGAATGAACCCCATCTTTAGAGGAAAAAGAAAGGGCTTTCAAAACATATGTTTTTTAGTGAAAAATATTAAAGAAGTACTAATAAAAAAGACATCATAACTTTGCAAAAATGCAGTAATACATTCAGCGGTTATCCTTTACACGGTTCTGATCAATCGATATCAACAAAACTATCAGATTATAATGTAAATGTACCATGTCATATATTATCCATAACCATGCATATTGTTAAAAAATAGTAAGTTGGTAGATGTAGATAAGGTAAATAAGTATATCTATTGTAACACTTACTTAAATTTCAGCAAAATATAGCTTGCCTAGTTGACATCCGCCCAGTTTTGATTAAATATCTCTTTACTCAACGCCAACGTAAAATTAAATCCTACGGAAATTTATTGCATGTTTGAAACAAGATTCGGAGATTCATTGGTCGGTAGTCTGAATTTACTGGGAGTCTATATACACTGTAATTATAGCTGTTTTTGAAAAGTTACGTCTTGCTCGATCAGCTTTTCCAATTTTACATAGCCCATAGGGTCCAGGGCAAGTGTACATCCTGTCTGTTGACCACTTAAATTATTTGACCCCATTCAGCAATCTGTCAGTTAGGTTGCCCCCAAGAAGCCCCGCTGTGCGTGCACCAGAATCCTATCAATCATAGTTAGGTCACAGCCCCCTACCCCCCATTGCAGGCGGCTCATGCCAGGCGCACGACCGCCCACCCCAAGACAGATATTGAGTAAAGATCCCATATAACAATGTGTAGGTCTAAACCTGTAATTGCCATTCGCCAAACTACAGTCCACAACGTTAGGGAATTGGTTATTGGCAAAGAAAGAAACCTACTAATTAGTGAGTAATAATGCTAAGCCAAATTAGAGCTATAAAATAACCCAAAAAAAAAAAACCCATATCTAATTTGTTTGAGGGGAAAATTATTTGGCTTTGTACTATAGTGACATAATTATTTACATAATGGATGTTCTATAATTGAATTGGGCCATATTTATAAGACAGACTGCTATAGAATGTGCATTTAATGGGTAAGGAATATGAAGGGCAGAAAATCGAGTAATTGATGCAGACTTGAGGTGGTGCTATTCACAAGCTTTTGGTTTGTGTTTGCCTTTAAAATAATGAAACGTTCAAATGACAAAACGAGTAAAGGATTTCAAGTGAAGCTTGTTAAAACAAACAACAAAAGAAAAATGAATGCATATATGTACTTAACTCATGTATTGCTTTTTATCGATCGCTTGTATAATCTATCCAGTCGTCACAACAAAGCCATTACGGAACTCGGCATTACACTGTGAATTTACAATAGCTTTAGGAAAATACCCACATCCCTGGCACCCTGGTTGTCATTAACATAAATAGGCAGGGCCCCATCGCGAGGCAGCAATATTTGGTTATTGAAAGGGCATCCTGAATAAAGCAAAGACATAACATGACTATTATGAAAAGGTTTTTTTTCAATACAAGGAGTTGTGAGTAATTCCACAATCTATATGATAAAAACTCAACACTGTGAACTACACTTCGAAAATTCACAATGTGGTACTATGGCATGAATGTTCAATCGCCAAAATAAATTGTTGAACTAATGCTATTAAGGGATTGTATTAACTTCCATTCGGGAGATCTGAAAAAAAAAAATTCTCTGGCTTACCGCATGACTCATAATTACCAAACCTGTAAGGTCAGACAGAATTGACCTAGAGATTTATGCAATACTAATCAGTCTCTTAATTGCCAGATATTGATAACGTAATAATCACCATCACATCCTATGAATTGTACACTGGGTGCATTAAGATAAGCACTGCAGCTATCGAGAGGAACAATAATCCTTTTTTTTTTTTTATTTTTTTAATATAACTATATTATGAAGCCTGTTATTGATGCTAAAGAAATAATTTTTTTGCGGTTTGCTCTGTAACACCATTATTACAGTGCCCCCCATGCATAGCAATAGTAGGGTTTGCAACGATATTTTGCAAGCACTCCAACAAGTTAGGTCAAATCCCTGTTAAATGTTGTAATTATACACACGCTTCTGGAGAGACTTTAACAAAGAATTCTGTCAAATGCCAGTCTGTTCTGGCTCTATCACTGAAGATACCTTGCAAACACTTACCAGCTAACTCAAAGCTAGCGAAGATGACATATGTGCAAGTACATGACCATATTATAATCATGTTAGTTTATCTATATTAAAATAGCTCTGAGAGAAAGAGATGTCTTAGTACCATCAATCAGAAATTTTCCCCAAATTAATATAATAAAAACAAAGCAAATAACTGACCAAGTACACGTAAGTCACAGTATATCATGGCTACTGAAAAATGGTCTTCTCTACAAGATGCCATATAGTCCAAATTTAATCACATTTGATTGACAGGTAACTTGCTTTGTGTACGATTCTATTTATCCATGACAATCCATAATATGACACCAATTTACACGATACTGGAAGATAGCGGCAATTCAGTACACCGGGTCTTAAAGATGAATCATTACAATCTATTTGAACTGTACTTCAATCCGAAATGGTATATGTATGCCATATAAACATCAACCAAGTTCTATAGTACTCAATGGACTTAATATCTTTAATCTATCTTGATATGTCAGATACTTAAAACAACATTTCATTTCCAGTTTGAAGGGTATGATGTTAGTTTGTAACTGTTTATCCATTAATCTTAAACTCGGTATTTTTTGTCTTTTTAACCTCTCTAGTATTTTTCACTCATTACTGCATTCTCTTTCTCTGTCTTTCCTTTATCTCATTTTATTTGGTTCCATTTAGGCTGAAGCAAGTTGTCTTGCAATCACTTAAGGCTGGATTTTGCGGAGGAAAACCTCAAATGGGTTCTGGACTTCCTCGAACAAACACAAGATAAGATATTGCTAATAGTCTTATGTTATCGATTCTTTCACTTAATGTTTCGATTCGATGGTACAATTGATAAGATTTCTAATTGGTACCATTATTTAGTTGAGCAGCGTAGAATAGTAATAGGTTTCAATCGTCTTTATGCCACAATCAATTTACATACGCTAATCTTAATGATGATACTGATTTAAGAATCAGTATATCAATGTTACACATTGAGATTAGCTATCTACTGAATATACAATTCTTAAAGTAGTTAGTGAGAACAAGGTCATTATCTTAGAAAATCATGCATTAATTAATTTAAGCCTATAAACTTACAAAGGGTTAACAGTCAATCAACGTAACAAGTATACAGAAGTATGATGAGCCATTGATTAGTGTCAATCAATTAAGTCCAGCCACAACAAAAAAATACTTATTCACAATCAAAGTAATTAATATATTCGTTCTCAATACATTTAGTATCACTTACCTCAACCACAAAATCTTATTCGTCCCAATATTAACCGTTTCGATAATTCTAGATCGTTACAAATTTAAATGACAATTAATCTACTGCAAGTAATTCCTCCCTTCTTCTCCTGCTTAGAGCCAACATTGACTTCACCTGGAGCTCATTACCCTATGATAAGGAAGCACGAATACGAGCTCAAGCGACAATAAGTTTACATTCATCACCTAGGTAAGAGATTCTTGCTCTTAAAATACACTTTTACTCGTATTTTATATGAAGCCTGTGTATACATTACAAATCTATCGCTTATGATGATACTATTACAACACTCTCACACACTATATCTAAACCTGAGCAACGGCGTATGGATATAAGGTTACAATAATCTGTGACCATTTCATTCAGCTTAAAAATGCCACTTTTAACTCTATCATATGAAGCCGTTCATCCACTTTATGATATACAAACTCTGAAAAAACTCAGTATAAATACACTTTCTTCTATAAATGAGCCGCGGTATGGATAAATAAACTATGACATTTTCCTAAATGCTCCCTCTAGTCAACTACCTCATTTTTCGACTATATACAGATGCAAATTGGGAAGTCCCCAAAAATTAGTATGCATGGGTAGATATACATGATACATTGTAATCTAAAACATGAAACTCTCATGTATCTTGAGCATAGCATGAAATGTGTGTGGGTAGTTTTCGCTGGCGGCAATTAATAAATCGTTCAATACAAAGCGTAAACTGTGGGAGTCTTATAACTGTGATTCGCACAGGAACTACCAACACAATGTCGACTAATTATACGATCTGACAGCGGTCAATTTAATCTAGATAAAAGTTATATGCATTATCGATACATGTAAATTCACTGAATTGTTCT
>CALNVZ010003432.1:33001448-33018794 GCA_940671915.1 Paracentrotus lividus
GACAGTAAGTTAAACGCTTACAGCAGGTAAGACGCACGCAAAACTTGTGAAAATCCTTGTTTGCCCGCAGAAATCTTGTTGCGTGCTGGAGAATTCCTGCTCGCAACTCGCCCGTAACTCACACGCAAGGCTGATGTGACAGGGCCTTTAGGTATATTCTTGAAGGTACTAAGAATCTTCAACAAAAACATAAAAAATAGTTGAAACAACTCAATTCATAATTAATTTATGACCATTCATTCATCAGTAACAAACGGGACCAGAAAAAATGGTGTTTTCAAATTTTGACTTTGATCACATATAACTCTGAATTTGAAAAGTAGATCTATACTTGCATAGTCTCGAGTCATCCTCTTTAAACATGTAATAAACATTGTAAGGACATACATGTATTTCAACGTTAATACAACTTTGAGTTTCCTGGCAAGGTCAAGTTTTAAAAAATATGTCAGGTAACAAACGGGACAGGTAACACACGTACAATTATTCCCTATAATATTTTTCATTAAACAATTGGTGTAGCCAAGGCATAGCAACATCTTTTGTTTAAAAAAATCTTTCTGATAAAACAAAAGAAACATAATACAAAACACAAATGTAAAAAATCATGTATTTTCTTTCATTTCTAAAGGTGGGAGGGTGAGTAATAAAAATGCATGATTTTACATCAGCTCAGTAACTTTTGTGACACTTTTTGAGACCTGACTATTTTAAGTCTAAAAACATAGAAAGCTATGTGCTAGGTTCATGATATTTTCACCAGAGTTAGCCAAGAATATATAGAAACAGAAAATACATACTTTTTGGTTGTACTCCTATCACAAACCTCTTTTTTAAATGGTTGAAAATAGCATTTTTAATGCATTTTATTTATTTTTTTTTCATGAATATTAATGAGCCTTGGGACGTCATATGACCTTGAAATGACTTTTGACCTCATTTGCATTAAAGTTCATTTCATACCCTTCATGGTGATATATGACACATTAAGTATACCTTTACAAACCTACTGACACACTTGACACAAAAATGGTCAAAACATCGAAAAATCACTATCTTGGGGACAAATAGCGTGGACTTGCCCATCTTGAAAAAAAAATGAATGCTCTTTCATACAAAACATTAATTTAAACACTGAAATACTCCTTAATGTGAACAGCTCTGATGGTAGTCAAGCATAACCTAATGAAATCTAAGGTTGCAAATCTTGCAAAATGTATGCTCTTTCATACATAACATGACTCCAAACACTGAAATACTCCTCCATGTGAACAGCTCTGACGGTACTCAAGCATAGCCCAATGATTATCTCGGGTTGCTTTCCCTCTCTCTCTCTCTCTTTCTCTCTCTCTTTCTCTCCCTCTCTTTCTCTATCTCATCATTCTTGGACGAGTCCCTGGAGAAATCAGAAGCCAATCCCGAGAGTGCATCCCCCTTTCCATCACCTCCAACCTTGAGTTATTTCATAGGTGAAGGACCTCAATCACATAAAGTCGGCTTCAAGTGAAAAGGACCTTGCCATTTCTATCAAAATATATGTATGTAGACAATAAACATGAGATAACAGGCAATAACATTTTGTAAGGCCCTTTGAGCAGGAAGTCCATGATAGTATCTGTATCATCACTTTACCTCATCCTCTTTCCATTTGCTATGCCAAATAACATGATGGACATCATCAATCTAGTACTATGAAAAAATATAATGTCATTTCTATACTTTACTATCATTCTCATACTCTCTCCCCAGATCTGTCCTTAAATGAATAAAAGTTTCTTTCATTTACATAAATTTTTAAGAACAAAGTGAATAATATTGGTTCCTCTATTTTTGTCTCCTTCCAACTTTGACTTTGACTATAGTATTATTAGTAGCTTACCTTTATCTGAACTTAAATATAGGCTCTTTACTACACATTGCACAGATCTAGTATTTGCTCTCACAAAGCATTCCCTGGGCCCAACTGTCTAGCGACTCTATTATGTGTTTGCATGGGCCTTTACATTTCTTTGTCAGAATTGATGCTGGATACATTACTGTTGTACATCCACTCCTTATTTTCCATGCCTCCACTTCAAATCATTCCACACTCATTCAATTTGATGTTGTTGTTGCCCTTTGTTTTTATTTTAATATACTGTAAAGCACTTTCAGCCTAATGGGAATTAAAGCACATAATAAATAATAGTTTTATTATTATTAATTTCATTTTAAACCCAAACTTGGCCTTGAGCTTGCAAAGTTATTTCATCACAGAATGATCTCAGAATAACAATTACTTTGTTACATTATTCATGTGTGCTATAAATCATTGGGTGATCAATACCATGAAAGTGCTACTGAGGGTGACATGCCCTTTCAGGTTGGTATACTGTATGTATTTCAATACAAACAAAAGTAAATTATGAAGAGTGTCGCATGGTTATTCAAAGGGACATACATGGGATACATGTTCATGTACAGAGTATTCTAGCTCAGGATATAATGCAGTTTGAATCACAAACTTGTCAATTATAACACTTTAAGCATATTCTGCTTATTTATAATGTTTCTTTATACTTAAATCACCTTATATGAAATCGCCTTATATCATTAATTCGTTTATATGACTCCTTTTAATTCATTGACACAAAGATCTTAAATTTACTATCTTTCTATTATTATGATCATTATTCTTATGACTAATTTAATTAAGGATATTATTTTGTTTGCATGATATATGTTTTATTGTAATAATAATATAATATTTGTATAATTACCACTTTTGATGAAGATTAATAAAACAAATTCAATTCAATTCAATTCAATTAAAATGGAGGTTTGACATTAGAAATGATCCATTTCCACATACTGACTCAGCAAGAGACAGACAAATCTAGACAAGGCTCCAGGCTTTAAATAAATTTTTAAATGTTGATAATAAATGAAAACATTTTTTTTTTTAAAGCCTGCGTCTGAAGACTTACTCAACAACCCAAATGATTTAGTTAAATTACATTTCTATCTGGGAACTATATATTTACCCCCATAAACACCCCCCCCCCCCCTATAATTTCTTACACAGCTTTGGTGCTTTAACTAGCTTTTGTCATCATAAGGGACCTGATTTTGTGCATAAGGCTCCTAATTTCCAATTTGAAAAAGGAAAAAAAAAATGGTTGTGCTTTATAAGTACATGTAGGTCTAGGATGTACAGTCTGTGTCAAAAAAAATGGTACAGCGGGAAAAAATAATTTAGGTATGAAACCTTTTCAAGGTTTGTAAAATATGGGATCAGATTAAAGCCAATATGTTTTTCTTGCTGATAAATTTTATTTCAAATAATTTGCTTTTGTAGAACAAAAGTTATGCTAACTTTTGTGTGGAAGCCAAGAGATTTAACTCTGCACAAATTATTTTCTTAGGGCAATTTCGGAGGCTTATGTTCGAAACCTACAAAAGGCATGGCAAGGCGTGCGCAAAATGGATTTTTAATTATTGTAGAAAACTAATTATATCTCAAGATCTACTGCCACCAAATGAGATGGAAAAAATTGCAGAATAAAGCTCATTTTCCCTTGTTATGAAAATACCACGCATTATAAAGTGGTTACTAATGCTTTCATACAATAAAAAAATGTTTCCCAACTGTACCATTTTATTTGACACAGACTGTACAAATGGTATCCTTAGATCATGTAAATTATTCTCTTCAACCCACCCCCTCCCCCCTTTCTCTCTCTATAGTACCAGCGAGACTGAACAACACACATTGTTATATCCATCATCCATCTTTAAAGCATAAACTGCCAATTTGCAGGTGTTCACTGGATACAATTTGCTGCAATTACTTAAGATGCGAGTTCATAGAATATATACATGTATATATGAGTGAAATTATATGACATGATCTAAAGGAAACTGTGCAAACTACATTTTTCCCTCTTTCTTTTCCTATGCTCTTAGATCTACGAGAGACAAAAGAATCAACTGACAAAGGGCATTATACAATTATTTAAGAGTGACTTGTTTTATAATAACCCTGGGAAATAATGTAAATTTCTTTACAGACATACCAGTATGAAATCTATATGTTAGTGACATAATGGAAAAGCAAAATACATTCACTACCACAACAAAAAAATATATGAATTATATTGGCCTCTCCATCTTTCCCTTCTCTATTACACTCCTTCTCTTTCTTTGTGTTTGTTTTTGTTGTGATCCGTCTCTGACCTAACATGTACATGTACATGCATTTATGTGTTTCTGGTTTGATGATATTCCATATAATATATAATTCATTTCTCTCTCATCTTCTCTTATGTTTTTTTTTTTTTTCTCTCTCCTCCCTATCTTTCTCCTTCTTTTTCCTCATTTCAGGACACAAAAATTCAATAATCCCCATTCTTGAAAACTTTTGTCTATATTTACATGTATACACAATGAACTGTATCAAGTGCTGTTTCTACATGTAGATGTCTCTCCCACCCCCCCCCATCTATCTCTCTATCTCTCTCTCTCTCTCTCTCTCTCTCTCTCTCTCTCTTTCTTTGTCAGTTTCTATTTGGTGTTCTTCAGAGCTTTAACTCACTATCTCTCTCTCCATACTGTTTTTCTTCTTCGCACAGACAAAGAAACTTCTTGTACTTTACACATAGGTCATTCACCCTGCTATGAGGCTTGAATTAGGGGACAAATTTTGTAATGCCTGTTACACTATTACCACTCACATGAAGGTCAAGGACAGTGCTGAAACAAACCCTGTATTGACATGTACAATATTGACTTGATCTTATAGAACATTGTGGTGTAAACACTGAAAACTTTAGAATTTAAATTCTTGTCAATTCTCTTGTGTCTCATCATGTTTTTATACATTGTAGCCCATCGCCCCCCCCCCCCCAAAAAAAAAAAAAAAAAAAAAAAAAAAAAAAAATCCAAATTGGTACACAAATAATAGAGAAGTAGCATTTTTGTGATTTTGCAAGCATCTATAGACACACACAACACACACAAACGTACACAGAGCCTGTTTCATAGTCAATTCATCTACATTTTTCGGCAGGGACATTAATTTAGATAGCCCCTCCTAACAGCAATTTTTACTGCTAACTGTTTTATTTCTAATATCAGGTCATGGTCCATCATACTTTCTTATTAATGTGTGCTCCGTATGCAGTGAAAAGGATTTCTTTTTTGTTAGGGGGCGGGGGGGGGGGGCTATTTTTCTGGTTCTCCATTTTTCAAACGAGCTCTTTTTAAATTTTGGGGGTTATTTTGCGCAATTAGGGGGCAACATTTTTGAGAGTCATATTTCAATCATTTTATCAGAACGATTTGATTATAAGTGAGGACGATTTTATTTTTCAAAAGGCATCTTTGATGTTTAACAAAAATATCAGAAAGTGAAAATTATAGGCATTTGTTCAGGGAGCTGTTGTTCTGTAATCACAAAATAAAGATTGGTTTGCCCTTTAAACTTTAGGACGAAAGCACTTCAAATGAAATATAAGACGAGTACTTACCATCAATTATTTCCTCTGCAAAACCAGAACTATGAGAAAATAGAACCATAGACAGAAACCATGTAAGAACGTTATTTGTCATTGATTACATAACAGCGATATATGGTTGAAACCAAAAGTTAATGAAGTAGACATTGTGCATACAAAACAAAAATACTAACCAGGCTCAGTATGAAAAGGGCATACAGATAAAAGGTCCTTTCGACTCTCAATACGTATTCATAATTTTCATTTTTCATACCTCATTAAAATTTTATGAAACTGGTACTGTATATTAAGGCATAGATTTCAGGGGTTTTTTGTTTGGGTTTTTTTTTTCCCACACATTTTTAAAGTCTATTAGAACAAAAATGTCAACTTTAATATAAAGGCTATTCATGAATTTCCAAAACTAGTCCAAAATAACCAAAATATGAAATAAGGCTGAAACAATATTCAGAGATATTTGTTTTAACTTTAGAATTAACAAACCAGCTTTGTTTTATGAAGAAACTGTTTAAATGCTTTTCTGCAGGACATCCAAAATAACAGAGCTTTCAAAAGATAGATTTCAATGTAGCAAATTAAGGATATCGCAAGCAAACAGGCATAACATGAATAGCACACACACTACAATATTAATAATCTGACTTCTGTTATGAGATACATGCATGAACATATTTTCTGCAAGCACTACAAAAACAGTTTTGGATTAACATACTCAAAGTTGTCTTTAAGGAAGAACACCTGACTGTATTTTCTTCCAGACAAGTAACATTAAACTACCTGTTTGTCACGTATCGATTCCATTTTAGTGCCTCCATTAATGAAAAATGATATGTGTGTGACAAAGAATAGCAATTAAACTAGAGAAGCATCATTCTTATCAAGGGAATGTTCTGAAACTGTATAGTGCATAATATACTTCATGTAAATCATATATAGCCATGTGTTTTGAACTCGCCACCCAAAAAGGGTGGTTTCGTTACGCTTTTCCAAATTTTGTTTCAGTTAATGTATATCTTGGCTAAATAGAGGGGTATTGACATGAAATTGGCGATATTTAAAAGCTGAATGCAAGCTCTATCAGACCTGTGAATTTGATCATTAAAATTCGCGGCACACCGCACACGGATAGAATACAAAAAAGTCGAGGTGGTTGAGGGGGGAAGAAGGAGGGGGAGAAGAGGTACACACAAAAGTCTATGGGATTTCGCACCTTCCTGTGCATTCAAAACATCATACCCAAGACAACTTTATGGATATTTATTTTTTTGCTGTGAGCTTTTAGGACTTTATAGCTTAGAGTCTCATGCATCTTTTGATACCACAGTCAAAAAGTTCCAGCCATTTGGTAATGCCCATTTCTGAAAATCGCCGCGCTGCGCGCGGTTAAAATGACAATTTCCCCCATTGACTTTGTATTGTACATAAAGTAACTCGATACAGTTCGTGCTGTTTGTGAAGTTTGTGAAGCGACATTACATTAATGCAGATAACTAAAAAATTACTTGAGATAGAGGTCTGAAACTTTGTGAGCTTATTCATTATAAGATAACCCACCTACATGCAAGTTGACCAAAATATTTGGGCCCTTTTACGGTTAAGAAATTTTTTATTTAATGAAGAAATCCCCTATATCTATATATTTTCTGAAAGGAAATTTCAAGAGCAATTCAAATGTGGTGAGTAATTAAGACCTGGATCAAACTCAAAGGGAAAAAAAATATTGGGGGCTGCAATTAAAAAAAATTAAGGCCCCCAAAAATTCAATATTTTAATTCAAATATGTTACTACTTCACCCTACATTGTAGTGGATGGCATTTTTGAAATCCACAGGACATTTTCTTTCTGAAATTGTAAATTTTTGTAGGGTTAGAGTTAATATTTCACTTTGACACTTTGACACTTTGACACTTTGATCCTGATAAGTGCACAATTTTTAGATTTAGGTGGTGTAACACAAAAGGGGGCGAGTTCAAAATGCATGGCCATATACAATGAGCAGTGACTTGTACAGTGCATAATTTAGTTTGCATTACGTTGCCTAATAATAATAACTTGATTCCAAGGAACCATGAGATACATTGGTTGCAATGAATGTCTTAAATTATGGTATCTATATATTTTTGTGGGGAGGGGGTTAAATTTATGTTGTTGTTTTTTTTTTAATAAATAAAACAAATACAATGGAACAAACCTTTCAATTTCTGCCTGCCTAGTGTCGAAGAAACCAAACAGAAGGTAGTTTGCAAGTTCTCTGTTGCCTTCATTGTACCTGTTTCAAGTCAAACAATTGAACACATTGAATACAAATTTTAAAAAGAATATATAATGCATTGTAAAGAGTTTCTTAGCCTGTATGTCTTGGTCTCATTGAAAATACAACTGTACATTGAAAGCCCCTGAATTTGAGCAGAGTGCTTACAAATCTTTTGTACAAAAAAAGGGCCTATTATGTATATGAATGACAAAAAGATGCAGATTTTATTATCTTATGACAATAACATGACATACTGACATTTCCCAAAACAGATTAAACTCATTGATGGAAAATACAAAACATTTAGGCCCTCTAATTTGTCACTAATAAAATGTACATCAATCACACTAAAACCACTTTATGTAGATCATCTGCTTCCTTTAGGCCTATATGTATACCACCATATTTGTAAAATTTATGCACACCTGAAAATGTGTGTATATATTTGGAATGTATTGTATATAGTTTCATTAAAAACTGGCATAATATGAATTTTTGTAGTTGATTCTGCATTTGATTTGAATACAGTAAATTGTCCAGTATCTTAAATAATCCCCCCCCCCCCCACTACTCAGGTGATAAAACAAAAAACACCTTGACCTCCTTAAAGAAGATAATGAAAACCCTGAACCTTATAGAATGCTTTGTACCTACCTGCTATCAATACCTAAGATACAGAGGATCGCATCAGGTTTGTTGGCATCTACTTCTTCTTCATTTCTTAACAGGGACTGGACATGACGTAGCCTGGCACAGCTGGAAAAAAAAAAGAAGAAGCAAGTTGCATGTATATGAAGGCCTACTAGTATGTTATGCACAACCGACTTAGAAAATCAAGGATAGGTAATAGTATTATCTACATTTTTGTTTGAATTAAATAAATCTATCAGAAATTTAAAAAAAAAAAAAAAAATTTTAAACATTATGTTTTTCAACCCTGAATTTACTCATTTTCTGGGCCATTAACAGGGGGGTCGCTCTTTTGTATCTATGGTGAATACTTTAGGGATATTAAATTCCAGAAAAATATGAGATTGGCATATTCAGATTATGGTCTGACAATTGATGAGACCTCTGAACTCACTGTCCAAGTAATTAAAAGAAAAAAGCAGTCAATTTCCTATTCCAAATCTTCTCCTAATAGCGGATGTTTAAAATCACAAACACAACTAGCAGAGTGGAAAGATCTGGTCTCGTAAGCGAATACATAAAGTGGATACCAACCATCTTACAAGAACTCAAACACCCTGTTATTCTAAAACCCGACATGGGTAATGGTTTTAGACAGATGTGTACATGTACAAATGCTAAAATACAAATATTTGTGCCATTGTACAAAGTTCAAGAAAAGCATGATACCAATTTAACCAGAGAACGATCATTACAATGATGTCTTTGTAAACTTAATAAAGGAGTATTTGATAATGCTAAATATGCAAGGATATTGTATAGATCTGGATGGCTCCAAGCCAGCCCAGATAAATGACTTACCTCAAACATATAAGATCAATTGTAAGGGTGGTATCTCACTTCGCAGAAACAAAATTGAGACAGATTTGCCAGCATGGCATTGTCTCTTCTTTTTCCGTCACAAAATCTTTTATCCCATGTACAAAAGATTACGTGGTACAAAGGACAGATTAGCCAGCATGCCATTCTACTAGATCTGTCTCCGTAGCACACAAAAATCTGTCGCGGAGACAGATATAGTGCAATGCCATGCGGGCAAATCTGTCTCAATTTTGTTTCCGCAAAGTGAGATAGCACCCTAAGGGTGCAATCTCACTTCGCTGAGACGTCTCCGCGACAGAATAAAAATCTGTCTCCGCGACGGATAAAAAGTATTAGAGACGTCTCCAAGACGTCTCGGAGACGTCTCCGCGACAATTTATATGAAAGAATAAATCTGAAGTAGTCCCAAATCTGTCTCCGAAAATCAGGAGACGTCTACGCGACAATTTATATGAAAGAATAAATCTGAAGCAGTCCCAAATCCGTCTCCGATATTCAGGAGATGTCTCAGAGACGTCTCCGCGACTATTGATGAAAAAAAAATCTGAAGTAGTCCCAAATCCGTCTCGGAGACGGATTTGGGACTACTTCAGCCTTTTTTCATAAATTGTCGCGGAGACGTCTCCGAGACGTCTCTAATACTTTTATCCGTCGCGGAGACGGATTTTTATTCTGTTGCGGAGACGTCTCTGCGAAGTGAGATAGCACCCTAAGGATGAAGTACCTCCCTTTTGTTCGATTGTATCATCTATTGGAACCTACAATTTTTATTTGACTAAATATCTTGGCTCCCTCATTACACCTCCCATTCCAGATGAATTTTGTACACAGGACTCACTTTCTTTCATAGCTCTTTCTTTCATAGCTCAAGACCAAAATTGTTCATAGAAAGTTTCATGTATCATTTTATTCACTAATATTCCTCTAGATGAAACAATTGAACTTGCTACTGACATAATTATTTGAAATAATCATTTTACGCATTAAACACAATGAATTAATCGAACTATTCAAGTATGAAACAAAGTTAACTTATTCCTTATTAAATGATGATGTGCATGATCAATTTGATGGAGTGGCCATAGGCTCTCCTCTGACACCCATCCTAGATAATTTATTCATGGGACACCACGAAAAAATGGCAAGAAACTAATGTTTAATGTTATAGATATGTAGATAATATTTTTTGTATATTTGACTGTGAAGGTGATGTGCAACCTTTTTATGATTATCTCAATACTTGGCACCCCAACATTAAATTCATAGTTGAAAAAAAGAAGTCAATGGGAAGTTGACTTCTGGATGTACTCATACATAATATTTCAGATAACTACACTTCTTCAGTATATCACAAAAAGAACTATACTGGATAATCAACAAATTTCTTACCGTAAGTTTAACCTGTTACAAATTTAAAGTTTTGGTACATATACATACCCTACTGGACAGAGCATACTCTAGATCTAGAGTAAAGTGCCCGAAATTCGACCCCTTACGCTTTTTGCAGCTCTAGTTTGAAAATGAAAAATATATCATCTTTCATTTTCAACAGATATAAGAAGCATATTATAAATTAAATAATTGTTATAATTTTTAAAAGAATCACAAACTATTTGATAGTTAAATCAAAAGTTTTATAACACCTACCTTCTTGCCGAGATTAGACCGCCGTTGCATAAATTCGACATGCCGTGAAAAGTCAGCACACACCGCAAGCCGCAGAAATCTTGGCTCACTCGCCGCACCGGTAGCACATCGCGCTCTGCCGACAGACCGGGGCCGCCGCGGCATGAATACCCGGTCGAAACTAGGGCAGAGAAAAAAATCTTGTCAGTCCCATGGTTGCAGTGTTGTAACTCTAGCACTGTAGAGTCACTTCCAGGGTTTTTTTTCCAGTAGGATAGTTACGATCGGGGCTGGAACGTGGCAAAAAACTGCGTCATCAAACCTCAAATTTTCGGAGTTTAAACATATTTTTCCCGATCGGTTTTTCTTAGCTTTTCGCTAAGCGTGCAGGGGCTTCAACATTTGGAGCAAAATCTGGGATTTTAGGAGCAAAATTAAGGTATTTAGTATGATTTTTTTTGTGATTCTTTTTTTTTTTTTGTATTCAGTGACGATGTGTGCATGTGATATGAGTTGATTGGAGTGTGTTTGAGTGTGTTTTGGGGTTCTATTTTCCATATTTGTCTGAAACCGGTCAAATCTCGGCAAGGGTCGAATTTCAGGCACTTTACTCTAATTGATTTATTTACTTTTCTTTTGGGCTAATGTGCATTCTGCACCCTGTTCCTTGGCGACGGTCATGATGATAAAAACAAAAATACATAGGCCTATAGCTTTACACAGCCCCGTTGACGAAGGCGACGGGGCTGTACTTCCACCACCCCCATTTACAGTGAAACAACCAGCGATGATGAGCAATCAGGTGATTATACTGGTCAATATGATGAATCTAATGTTAAAATGTAATTCAACGGCATGTATGATAATTCAGGATACGGCCGTTACGAAACTGAATTACATAGGAGCTTTTTGACGTACCAAAATGAATTTTCCGTTGGCCTTGTCTCTATTCATAGTGTTGGTGCCATCGCTGCCATTTTCTATGACGTCATTTTACTGTGCGAAGACGTATTTAACTCTGCGGCGAGGACAGCGCACGCACGGAGATATATACGTGGATGGACTCAATTTTCCTGTATTTTTCTTCATTATTCGTTGATTAATTCATGTGAAACATTTGCAGATGTCACCAATTCGAGGAAAAACTTCAAAGATTTGATTCAATGTGAGTATGAATTCAAATAAGGTATTTTTTACCACAAAATTTTTGGTCATGTATAGATATTTTCAAACCTTCACCAAATATGTCTACTGACTCGTCAGTTCCCGTCGCTTTGCGATGGGGGCTGGTCTGTTTATAAGTATAGAAGAGTATAGAAGAAAAAAACAGAGACAGAAAGCTAGTAAAAGTGGAGAACAAAGTCAAAATTTTTTTTAAAAGGTAGAATCTAACGCTAGAGGTCTTTAATTAAATTTGAGTAGATGGAAACGAAGTTAGCGCTACAAGATATATTCTTGATAAAGTAGCGAAATATTTCATGTTATTTTTCAAATATCTTAAGTATTTGCGACAAGTGAAACATAGGCTATTCTTCCTAACTACGGCTTGTCTAGGCAAATCTCGGTTAGCTAATTACGGCTCCACTTCACACATGATGAGTGGGCTAACTTAACAGGCTAGAATCTACGTTAGCATGTTAGGCCTATTCGAAAAAAGAGAAGGGTGTTTCACCAGGTGTATTGCATCTAGCCTCTCCCACTCATTACTACGAGGTCGATACTACGTATCGACCTCGTTAACCAAGTCCTTCGAAAAAAGTAGATTTGTTTTTGACCAATTTTTTGGACAATTTTACTATGCCTTTGATGAAAAAGAACTACACCTAACGATCCCACAAACTTTTTTGTTTACTTTGTCCAAATTTAAATAATAATTTTCTAATGTACACATAGAAAAGAAGAAAAGAAAGGCATTCACTGCCTTGTCCTGGCCGTAGTTCAACCCTATTAAATGGCGCCGTCAATGCACAGCGCACAGTACCAATATACTATATTGTTAACTCTTTGCCTGCCAAGTTCGACTATAGTCACAATTGTACTTATTAACTAAACAATCGTAATAATTCATTTTCTCTGTAATGGCTGGGCTAAAAGATCTGAAAATCACTGATAATGCTAGGTCCGGGTCCGTGACATAATTCCTTGTAGTTCATACTAAGCAAATAGTGTTATACTTTTTTTAATAATTAAAGAGAAAAGTCTTCTTTTTTATGCTTAAAATTACTGTGGCATGCAAAGAGTTAAAAGAGCAGGTATGAGACAGAGAAATTAAAAAAAAAGAGGAAAATTGCTACTAGTGAGGGAGCGGAGCGACCGAACTTCCTGGGGGTGGGTTCGGGAGGGAGGTTCCCCCTCCCGCAGAAAATTTTGCAATTTTAGATAGAAAATTCACGATTTCTTTGGCTGCAACTTCGTCAAATCAATCTTGTGTTAAAAGTCTACACACAGTGAGAGCGGAAATTATTTCCAGAATACACAATGAAATTTTTTTTTTTTTTTTTTTTTTTTTTTAATTTAAAAATCTGCGGAAATCCGCGGATCCGCGGAGAAAAATCATGCCTGACAGAGTCGTCCCAAATCAACCCAATCAACTCGGCCTGTTACAAAAGTCGGTACGGTATCGCCATAGAGCAGGCTCAAATTGCATTCCTCGGTGGTACTATATCCGTTGTGTGGGCGAGCTTGTGTTTCCTCAGATCATCGTACGTACCTCAGCGAATGAAATAAATATATAGGTGGAGTTGACTCGAAGCTTCGCGTAATGCTGATTTTATCGAAAGATAAAGTGAATCTTGATTGAAGTCAGCCTAGTATCGATAACTCTTGTTTGGACTGTCAGCCTTTTAATATTTTGAAAACAGCTTGTTAGTCCTCAAATTATTTACCTAGACGTGTGTGTAGTATCTTCAAATTCGAAAGATAAAGTGAATCTTGATTGATGTCAGCCTAGCAAGTATATCGCTAAACTTCTTCTTGCGTTGATATTATGGCAAGCATTTGGATATAACTATTTTTGCCACTGCTATTTTTTATTTAAATATTTTTTATTATTGCTTTTTCTTCTTGAAAATTATTTTCAGGCCTAATTGTTTGTTTCCTGTCCTTTGCCCCCCCCCCCTTATTTCACTTCTTTCTTTTTTTTATATATTTTTTTTTCCTTCATACTTCTCTTCTTTTTCTTCTCTCTCTCTTCTTCTTTTTTTCTCCTCACTTTTCTTCTTTTTTCTTCTTTTTTTGTTTCTCTCTCCGTTCTTTTTCTCCATATACTTTTCTCTTTTTTCTTTTTTTTTTTTCCTCTCTCTCTCTCTCTGTATTTTTTTAATCTCTTTTTTTTTTTTGTCTCCATCCTTTTTTTTTTTTCTTCTTCTCTAGCTTCTTTTTTTTCTCTCTCTCTCTCTTCCTTTTTCCCTCCATGCTTTTCTTTTCTTTTTTTTTTCTCTCTCTCTCTCTCTCTCTCTCTCTTTCTGTCTCTTTCCCTTTTTTCTCTCTTGTTTTTTTTTTCTTTCTCTCTCTCTTCTATCTCTCTCTCTTTCTTCTCTTCCCTTTTTTCCTGTGTACTTTTCTCTCTCTCTCTCTTATTTTCCTTCCCTTTCCCCATTTTTTCTCTCTGTTTTTCTTTTCTTTTTTATTTCTTTCTTGTTTATTGTTTTTATTTTTATTTTTTTTTCTTATTCTTCTTCTTTTTTTATTTAATTATTTGCTTTGACATCAGTAGATATATCGGTCAGCGATATAATTCAGAATGGAATGCAAAAGTACTCTCGGAAGTAGTACCTTTAACCTAAAAATAGTTACCGCAAGGCGTTATTTGTGTTTTCGCCCTCTACGTTCTTTTGAAAAACAGCATTGTTAGTTACCTAGCTGTTACTAGAACGTGCGTGTCGTATCTTCGAATTCACATTTTTATTTGTGAATTCAACTAACTTTTCAAGGAAAACCAGATGAAGGAATATAGAGGCAAGTTGATGGAGATAAAAATAACCCACACATCAAGAAAACGGTACATATAAGTCTTTTATTTTCCGATTTAGAAACATAATTCATAAAACGTAAATAGCGATGTCAGAGTGTAACGACAACGTTGTCGTTAGTGTGGTTGTGGGCTGCAGATGTAACGGTGGTAGCGAGGCCTCTCCCCGGAAAAGGCCTAACGTTAGATCTACTGCAAGAATCTTCAGAATTGAAGGAGGCAGTTAAACTCGAAGAAGAAGAAGATGAGAAACATGACTCTGTGTGACGTTGTGTGTGTGTCCATGTCCATGATCATAATTTGAAAAGTGATAAAACATAACACAACAATACACACATGGGACTGTGAAATCAACTGCAAATTCAAATGGACATAAAATGACAAAATTCTAATCTTATTACGTCAAACGGCAAAACATACCTCACAAATGGTGAAACGTGACCTGCTTGATGTGCCTTCGAGCTGAAGATGGTCGCTTAGGTGCCATGGTGAGTCTAAGAAGGAATTTTCGATGTCTAGCTGGTCCTAGAAACAGACAACAATTTTTTCCGCCATCTTCGGTATCGGTTCCACACGATAGCTAAGCGCGTTCGATCCACAGAAATAGAGAAATTTCTGTGGTTCGATCACGCATGCACTCGACTTACTAAAAAAAAAAGAAAAGAAAAAAAAAGCGAATCTTCTTTTGTTTTTAGTTTTTACAGCACTGTCGATCATGAATATTTACGGCAAAAACATATTTGCCTTGGGTTTTGAAAACCAATATCTAAAGATATTAGGGCCTTATACACATGTTAATATACACATGCATGCAGCCACCTGTGCCCTACTCCTAGGTTTACTACTGAGAGAGGCCAGGGGGGGGGTGCGGCCCGCCCCCCCCCCCGCCAAAAAAAAATATGAATAATAGGAAAAACAAGGGAAAGAATCAATGGACGACCAACCCGACTGACCAACTGAACCTTACCCTACCCGATACTTGATGGCCGGGAAAAAATTACACCTAGGGCCCCCCCCCTACCCCCTGCTTATCGCCCAGTCCAGCATGACGCATGGGCCCAGTACTTTCATTGTATGACGTGGTCTGCATCCGCTACTGGTGAAAAAAATTTGATGTACTTTGGGGGGAAAAAAAATTGGGTGTACAAAATCTAACATTCAATTTGGGCTCCCCCCCCCTCCCCCCCCTCCACCCCCCCCCCAGTCTCATGGAATCCTGGATCCGCCACTGGAAAGCGACCCCCAAAATATGAGGAGAGAATTAACAAAAACTAAGGGGTCCCATAAACAAAAATGAAGATGCCGAAATAAATAAATTAGGCCTCGGAGCCAAGTAAAGATTTTTGCATGAGCTGCAAGTTGTATTTGTTCAAACCACACATATTTGTTTAAATCCAATGGTTCATGAGGGGTGCCAAATCTTTGATTCTTATTTATTTATAATTTTTTTTTTTTTTTTTCTACCCCTCTAACTTTTTTTTTTGGCCTTAGACAGGCGCGGATCGAAGAAAATCGAATTGAACGCATTTCGGGGCCCAATTGTCTGGGAACAAAAGCGGCTCTTTGTCCCCGGACAATTGGGCCCCCGAAATGCATTCAATTCGATTTTCTTGGATCCGCGCCTGCTTAGACCCAAATTGTCAATTTTGAGCACTTTTTCCTAAATATGGGGGCATGCTGTGCTCCTTCCCCATTATCCGCTCCTGCCATATTTTTAAAAAAATGGCGCCCAACCAGGTGCCTATGGCTAAAATGGCATATTGAAATGTTGATATATTTTATTGAAAATTATAAATTGAACTTATTTGAAAGCATACCATTGTATACCGTTTTGTTTTTGTTTTTTGTTTTTCTTAATTTGATATAATAGTCCTGATAAAGCTAGTGTAATATATAATAACCCCGAGCACGCAGCGCGGGCAGGAAAATTTTATATAGGCCTACGTTTTCAGCTTTTTAATCATATTCCTCAGGAGTATAATTTGATAACCTATATTTGAAATAATACAATGATGAAGCGGGAACAAAATTTGTTCTCTTCGAAACATGGAATTTCGAGCACTTTTGGGGTGTCTATCTCCTCTTAATTATAAAAACATGGGAGCGCGAGCGGAGATTTGAAATTTGAAATCAAGCCAAAGTGTTTAGGGGCGGGTATTAATCCTCATAAACATAATTATAAAATCTGGTAGCAAAATAAAAATAGGCGAGCGCGAAGAGCAAGCGAAAGGCATTCGGGTTGGATCTGAAAACAGGTTATTTTATGTATTGGGTAAAAACTCCTCAAGAACATGATGTGAATAATCCCTTAGAAAATGACGCAAGCGCAAAGCACGAGCAAAAATATGAATAGTGACCAGAATTCAACCTTTGGGTCTTAATTTTTTAAATCTTCACATGATCCAGAACTGAGAATCAATCAGAACGGATTTAGGCGAGGTAGAACCACGGTTGCTCAAATCCTGGCTCTTAGACGCATCATCGAAGA
>CALNVZ010003432.1:33021990-33036107 GCA_940671915.1 Paracentrotus lividus
AATGTAATTCCTTGGAACATGATGTGAGCACGAAGCGCGAGCGAAAATTTTACTCTCTATGTATAGTGACCAGAAAGCATGAAAGTTCAAAATGAATTTGGCGCCCCTAAGTTTGAGATCATTTTATTTTCAGGTTATTTCGTCGCCCCCACTTGTAAGTAAAATTATTTGGTCCCTAAGATCGGGTTGGTTTAGATCAATTGTCGTCCCTAATTTTAAGATTAATTTGGCGTCCCCTAATTTTAAATGGGGAGTTCACCCTGGAATTTTATTGGTTTTAAAAAGTGCAGAAAAATAAAATAAAAATACGAGTGAAAGTTGAAGAAAATCGATCAAAAAATAGCGAAGTTATGAATATACAAAGTTTTGATCTTGTGACGTCACATACGAGCAGCTCTCCCATTTGTGATGTATGTAAATTCCATAAATTTGTTTTTTTTCATGGTTCTTGATAAATGAAGAGGTCAATTTGATAGAAGCGTGTATATGAACATATATCTGATGATACATCAACCGTACAGGTGAAATAATTAATAATCTTCTGAGAAAATGACATTTTATGGAATTATACATTACATAACACATAGGAGAGCAGCTCGCACTTGACGTCATAACTTCGTTATTTTTTCCCCCGATTTTCTTCAAACCTTCATTCACAATTTTCTTTTATTTTTCTGCGTTTTTATAAACCAATTTAAACCCAGGGTGAACTTTCCCTTTAAGATCAATATAGTACCCCCTTCGCGCCTACCTGGAGAGCCATGCCCCCCGAAAGCCCCCTCCCCAAGATACTTGCACGCTCTCCCCTCTTTCTTTTGCACCACATCTCTCCCTTTCTCCACTATCTCTCCATCTCTCTTTCTTCTATCTTCCACTCTTTCATTTGCACTCTCTTCCTTTTCTATATCTTCTGTTCTCTTTTTTTTTGCACTCTCTCTTTTTACTTTCCCTTTTTTCTAACAACTTCCCCACTTTCGTTTGCTCACTCTCTCTCTCTCTCTCTTATAATATCTTCTGCTTTTTTCTTCTTCTTTTTTGCACTCTCTCCCTTTCCTCTTATATCTCTCCTCTTTCTCTTGCACTCTCTCTCTCTATCCCTCTTCAGACCTCTAAATTTAACAAACTACTACATTCACACACCCAAAAGAAAATACACAAAAAACAAATGTTATTATTTTTTTCTCAAGAAGACGCATCTTTTTTAATTGTTGTCCACACAAAAATACAAAGACGTAATCCTGAGCCAATCAAAAACCTCCTTGTTCCTCACTTCAAAAAAATCACATCATCAATATTGATTAAAAAAAAAAACCTTTCCCCAATGGCAAAGATACTTTGAATCTTTTACAGATTCAGAAAAGAAGTGAGAAAATTAGGAAGAAAGAGATAAGACTATGATGTCAATAATTCATCGTGTACAGGCATGAATGTCATAGAAAGGGGTGAAAGATTTGTGGCGATTGTAATCTTCCGGTTCCAGAAATTCCCCGTTTTAAGCGCACTGATAGAATTCATTTTCATTTCATTGGAAAAAAAAAAATCTGTTCCGTCCTTGTAATAAAAAAGTCCATTCAAATTCTTGCTTCGTATTTAAAAAACAACTTGTTCAATGCATGTACAACTGCTCTCCGTTCTTTTCTATGATACAACCAATCTCGACCTACAATCTCTCATGTTTTTGTTTTACGAACCATTTGTACAAACTCTGAAGAGAGAACCATTCTATTTACATTCCTCAAATCAATCATGTATCATATTTCATCTACGTTCAGTTCATCAAATTGTTCTAAATCACAATCTAATCTTATTTCTGCCTCCTCTACATACGCTACAATTTCATACACAAAGTTTCTGGAAAAAAGAGAGTATTTAGCTACGAGAAAGCTGAAACTACTCATGAATGTAACAATTAAAAGAATTGGAATGCTAGTATGGTTTCTGGAAAAAAAATATCAACTCTTTTCCAGTCTACATAAGAATAAAAATTAATATTTGTAAGCTCATCTGTTACAATTTGAGTCATGTACAAGACACAAGTTACATTTTCGTTAGAAGAAAAAAAAAAAAGAAAGAATTGTACAACAAAATCATTTAATTTCAATACAAAAACTGACCCGATCCCATAAGCAAAAGGAACCTAGTTGTTTTGGAAGGAACGTAAAGTCAAAGATTTTGTGCACATGAAGCAAACACTTACTTTTCCTTAGAAACAAAAGAGACATGAATAATTCGTATGTGATGAATATCCTGAATTCATTGGGTTTTGTTTTCACTCTCACACTTTCATGATCTATTCTTGGCAGTTTCAGTTTATCTGTCTATTCTTTGTTCAATCTCCACTTCGTATTTAATTCCTCATAGTCCATCATGGAGACTTTTCATTTATTTTTCAAAATGTAGTCTAGTTAAAATGGCAAACAAAAAGCACCCAAAGGGGAGTGTAGGGAGAATAAACACAAAATTAACTAGATTTTAGATGTAAAAACAACCTCACACTAAGCTGTATATCAGGTTGCCCGAATTTTGAGTGTAAAATTACCTGATTATCCCCCACGTAGCTCAAACACTAACGGGGTAAAAAATCTCAGACTTTCATCACAGGAGGAAAAATAAGCAGCTTGCTTTCACACAAAAATGGGGTTTGCAATAAATGAAAGCTTATCAAAACAATGGAAATTATCATATTATGCTTGCAACGAATTATTGTCAGTATGAATCTAAAATCTTGCAAATATTCAATAAAGTATCAAATGGCTCCCACCCCCTAATGCCAAAGAATGAATCAAATTTAAGAACCAAGAGAGCATTTGCAATTCACTGACTTTTAAAGCTTAATTTGTTTTATAACACATTTAGCTTTCCAAGACCCTTCTGTCTCTTGAGTGTTTATTTAAAAATAAACTATTTAATGAATAATTTTCATTAAATTAGAAAAAAGAAAAAAGAGCAACATAAATAATGCAGGCAAAAAAGATTGCATTCAATTTTCAGTGAGTCACCATACAAGGAAAAAATGTTATTTGATATAGAACCCTTATTATCATCCATACAACAATATTCTTCTAATTTCATTATCACAGACTATACCCGTTTATTCGATAAAGCGTTCTAAAAATTGTAATTTATAATTTTTTAAACAAGAAACTAGTGTATGATTTCACATCAGAAAAACATCAAACAGTAAACACAAAATCACCACCTTTGTATATATTTCTTTAGAGTAAAACGGAGCATAGCTGCAAAAGAGCATTATCTCGTGCAATAAGAAGCCTCATGAACAACTTCAAATGGTTATAAACATACACACATAAACACCTGCTCAAACAAAACATGCTCTTTACAAAGTTATTGGTATTATTAAAACAGATATTTAAAAAAGGCTAACTTTGATGAAATATATAACCATTTTGTTATATTTCAATAGATGTAAAAGTGGAATTCATTGGTCAAGATATTAGCTTGCATTGCAATTTTCCAAACATGAAAAATATTTTTAAATAATTTTCAACCATTTTAAAGAAGCTAAAATATATAATTTTTAAGGAGTAAAAAAGAGAGTATTATCTGATGGTTTAATCCCTGAGTGAAGCATGACAATTCAGAGGAAGAGTAATTTTTTAGGCTTTGTATTATTTGTTTTGAGGTGAACTGCATCCTATACCAGACCTTATGTTTGCACTGAATCAAACAAGTATCATTGTAGTAAAATTTACCCATGTATCAAAATGTGAAAGTTATTCATTGAAGAGATATTCATATATCAATCAAAATGGAGTAAAATCCTGCCCAATAAAAAATATGTAGACTATTTGTAAAGGTAGTATTTGTCAGAATTTTACCCAAAGTACTTTATGGACTATATTGCTTGTGTGGCAACTACCCAATAGTAATTGTACATATCTTCACTTTTTTTTTCTTCATAAAGTTAAAATCAATGCAATTAACTAGGATACGAGTGAAATGAGTCAAAGTGAACTGTAAATCTTGCTGCAGAGGGATGTTATATCTTCTCTCAGAAGACCTTTGACCAGATAATGTCAGAAAAAAAGTATTATGACTAGAAATATATAAACCACCTACACACTTACAGGAAAGGTATTCATTTAGTAAAGTTTGTACTCTGTGAATAAGCATTGGTAACTCCTCTATCAGTGTGAAAAACGTTGCATGCACTTAGTGTATATATTTTTTTTTGTCTTTTCGATGTAGTATTAAAAAAATATCTATCCAAAACATTTACACCATATGTCATTTTATGTTCATTACATATTTACTGAGTACACTTTGACCAAAGTTTGTACAACTCTATTTGCAAAGCAGTGTTTCCATTATATGTATATATATCGTGAGTTCACACAGAATCTGATGGTTTATATATAAATGGATTGAAACATTGACAAAAGTGTATTGGGCTTCAATTTAGACTGTAAATTATTTTTGTGAAGGAAGATTAATCTACACACAAGAGGTTCCATCTGGTAAAATCATTGGAATAAAGCAAAAGGCATTTACATGGTGATCGAGGGCCTGACATACTACAAAATATGGGAGAGGTTTGAAAAATATTAAAAGAACAATGGAGAAATGTGGGTTTACATATGATACTCTGCAAGTGTATATTTACCAAAAGACAAACTGCCAACACTGGACTGAACAAAATTGAATGGCTTATTATGAGAACATAGTATTACAATTTTAAAGGCGCTAAAATATATTAATAGGTCACTCATTTGATACAGACATATCAGAACTATGATAAAACAAAAAGTTAGAAGAAAAAGAAAATTGTATCTTGAATTGAGTTACAAAATACCCTGAAGGATTAAGGCTCTTAAACAGACTTCACAGTTTTGGGCAATTCCACATGGGTCATTAAAACATTTGTTATAAACCTGCAAAATGAAATTTATTTGAATAGTAAAAAATCAAAAGAAAAAAATGTGTGTCTAATTATCAAAGAGAATGAGACTATAAGATTATATTAGAATATATTTTAACCCTATTTGCCACCGACTTCAGGAAAATATTCAAAATCTCTAATATTTCAGCCAATCGGGTACTTAGGTTTATTTTATCTTCTCTGTAAGACTGTTTGCTGCTTGACCAAAAGTTGCTTTTGTTAACATCTACACTTGTCAGAGGTGTTCCAGACATAGCAGCATCTAAAATATTCATGGAGATGATTTTATACATGCAAGATATTGATTGTTCTTGGTGGAAACATACACAATTTTGAATGTAAGGAAAATGGTCAATTAGGACATTTAACGCGTTGGGGACTGAGCCCGAATATATTCTGGCTGAGGTCTATGGAAAACGTGTGTTATAGCCAAATCAGCTCGTCTCCAACAGGTTAAAACAACAAATTAGTGATTGACATTATCATTAATCCAAGTTTTATAACTTGTTTTTGTTTTTTTTATCCCTTGTGGAATTGCCCGTTTGATGGCTACCAGGAGGTTTGGCAAGTTACCTAACAAAGACAGGCTGGCACAAAAACAATACTCCAATTAAAAGAGAAAAGAAACACACACACACACACAATGCACTCAAACTAAATAGGTTCAATACAAAACATCTCATCAAATCATCGCATAATGAATTTTTTCATGAATTCATAACAGATTAAAAGTTAGGCATCAGGATATGGCTATTAAAAACAAAACATCTGCGAAGTAACTCACGATTTTCTGAAGTAAGGTCATTAATTTTTATGATGTAATTTCTAAATGATAAGAAGGGTTAATCAAGGTTGACATTAATTGCATCTCATTAAGAGTAACTAGTGCAAAAACACAGCACACAATATGAATATATTACAAATCATTGTTGATTGTTATTATAAGTGTAGTGTTCTTTACTTTAATGGTGCTTTATCTAAGGGGAAATCAACCCTGATATCTAGTTGGTTTTGATCAAATAAGACAAATGAGAGGAGCAGATATTAAGGATTCAAAAATATGGATCTGTAAAGTTGTAATCGATTAAAAAACAAATCAGAATATTCATGTTCTACCTCACATGCACTTTTCTCAGTTTTTTATTAAAATTTAATAAATGTCTATTTCCCTAGATATTGAAAATAAATCTTGGGCATAGGTACAATTCATCTTTTTAATAATAATAAAAAAACTTTTACAGGTCTGCTTCTCTCATTTATCTGGCTTTGAACACCAACTTGATTTCAGATTTGACTAAAAAAATGTAATAGCTTATAAAAAATATAAGATGGCACTGAACAATTTTTCAACACTCGTTCAGTAATGACTCTAATAATAATAACGCAAATGAATCTATCAAAGGGCTTAGGCATCCTACAAACACACTATACATACACATGTTTCTCTTTATTGTTATTATTACTTAAATGGCTTTAAGAACAAAACAAAACTATTTTGCACACTATATTTCAAACGTAGCTCAAAAGAAGCTCTTATACTAAACACATATAATAATGAAGAATAGTACTGTAACACTGCAAATGGGCTCGACACAATGGTGCCTTGCTCGAGGGATAATAATAAAAAGCACAAGCATGATTTGGAAACAAAAGAGTTTTCAAGGAAGCATATTACAGCTTCAAATAAAGAAGAGAAAAGGACTTTGCACTCACAAACAAAACAATATATAATCTATTTGGTATGACACTTTGAACCATATACTATCTACACATTTCATCTATTGTCTCAATTATTTTAAGTTGGTTGCACTAGTTTAAAATAAAAAAAGGCATTTTCTAAAATTAAAAAAAAACAAAAAAACACATAGGTAAATGAATGTCTTTTTGAAATGCATGAACTTCTTTTGCATTCGTCTGTTACATATCAAGTATTCCTAGGAGCATGCATTTACCATTCAAATCAACAAAATATCATAGTTTATATTTATTGAATAACAGCTTAACAATTATATTTCATTCACAGTTATGAATCATTGATATTCCTTATTTCAAGGAATAAAATAGGAAAGTCTATAGTCTTTGGAATCAGACCCTAGGAACATGAATCTACTAAGACGGAACCAGACCAGACATAATGATCTCAGTTTCTTCAACACAGCTACACACAAAAGCTGCCCCAATTCACCTGGAGCAGACCAATGAAAGAACATAGTCTTTCTTATTGTGAAAGAGCTATATTTGAGGTAGAGATGATAGACAAAAGTCAGTACCAATCATAAGATTTCTCTCTCATAGTCCCACAGCAGATATCTCGTGTTTGCAAATTATATCAATGAAATTAAGACCTGGAAGGGCAGAGGGAAAATGAACAATGTATAAAGCAAAAATAAAGCAGCTCTTCAGAGAGACTTTTGCATCAAGTTCAAATTAATTCCTAAAACATCAGTGATATGTTAATTCAATCACTTGTCTCTATAACAATCACCATAAGTCATGAATTTTTATTATTGCAAGCATTTAACCTTGCATCCAATTCCTACAAAATCTTATAACTTTACAAATTGAGGGGACTCTAGGAAAGTCAACCTACTTTCTTACACTTTTTTCCTAAGAAATGCAAAACCTAAATGTCATTAGTCGCCTGAGAAATAATCTTTGATTGGTTTACGGCCTGTCTTTTCCCTATATCTCAGTCAGAGATATTTCCTTAACTGCAAATTGCAGCTTGAAACTAGTTTTTCTTTTCACAAGAAAGTTACATTGAAATTGAAGAGAAAAAACCAATAGCTATCTTAATATCATTTTTTTTTTAAATGAATACCATATAATTGCAAAGCATGCACCATAATTTCATGTATATGCCTCAGGAAAATTCTGCTCCAGAGTATCATTTTTTTTTCTTCACTCAAACTGTTTTGTTAAAAGTTGCATAGGCACACCAAAAAATCAGCAAAATATCGCATCTCTTATTATGAATAATACAGACAGTTCTAAAAAGATTAAAGCACTTTCTTTTCTTTTGTCACTGTGAACACCAAACAAAAGATTTGTGTAAAAAAAAAATTACTGTCAATTTCTTCCCATTTTGTACTGCCACTTTTCACACAATTTAAGAACTACATGTATGGCACTAGTCCTAAAAACAGTAGGCCTACATAATGCAAATTTCATATTGAAAGTCAATTATTCTTCTTTTCATCCTTCAAATCACCACGCCATTCGATTTGGTCTCATTTACGCCAAGAAAAAACTCCTGACTTACAATTTTATTCCTTTAAGAAATGAGAAGAAAATAATGATACGCCGAATATGCGTTTACCATAATACTGTCAGCGTTTTCTCACACATATAGAGTCTTCACGTAAACCAGTTGATTAGAAACAAAACTGGCAACTTACGCCTGTCAGCTCTATCTGACAGGTTTTCATTTCTGACATTTCCAATTTATCTCCAATCAACATATATATATTCTGATTCTCCTTTTGTTCTCATCTCCATATAAGGGCATGGAGGGCATTTCAGTACTTCTCAATTTGTTCTAAATCAAGCTCATTGCAAGGATCCAAAACGAATCTCTCCGCTCCTCTCTCGGTCATCGCATCCACATCGCTATCCTCCTCATCCTCAATGTCATCATGGTGATCATCATCGCTGCAATACGAGCAGGTGTTGTCATTGAGGACCTCATCTGTCTTTCTCGATTCGCTGACGACGCCATCCATCTCCTTGGTGGGGCTGGAGGTAGGGGTGATCATGACGCTCCACTGCTGAGGTTGACCCGACGTCGAAGAGGACGACGATGACAGGAATGCTACAGGTGGGGGAAGGTTGTTGTTTTCACATGGCGAGGATGCAATGGTGGTCAGCCCAACAAATTCTTCTGGAGAATACGTAGAGGTCATGCCCATGCTACGAAGTAATTTCTTGTTCTAGTAATGGAAGAGAATAAATAGTGATAAAGATTGTTAGATAAATGATATACATCACAAATTTAATAGTCACTTTGCTCAGCCCAATTTTTTTTAGACCAACCTCATTTTCTGTTCTGAGACAAGAGCACCATTTGAATTAGTAATGAAAGGTAAATACTCACAATCGTGCCAATGATATAATAGCTGAAGAATGTATAGAAGTAGATTTAGTTTGTGTTTAATATGTTTTCTTAAAAGGAAGAAATACACACACTTGAAACCCTTATAATTTTTTCCCCAAGCTGTAGACTTATACTTTTAACACTGATTCAATGGACGAGAGAGGGGCAATCACACATTGCTTTTTTAGTTGACATTTCATGGCGGTTCGGCAATATGTCCTGCTATGCCAAAGACAGTGATAGCACTACATACAGGCCCTGGTCGTTGGTCACTCATCTGCCATAAACCCCGAAAACCAAAGGAAACAACAAATATGAGATAAAACAACATACACATTCAGCTGTGTTTTGAGAACCATCATGAATCTGCATTTTTCTTGTCGTAATGGATGTTATAGTATGTAAAATGTTTTCACTGTACTTTCATGCAATGCATTATTAATCAATGCAAAGCCTCCATGTACAACAGTGTAAAACCATCTGAATGAGTTACATGCCTCTCTACGGTGGGTTTCATGCAAGTCTTTTCAGACATACACAGAGCAGGTAGGGCATGTAGGAAGGTTTTGCAGAAACTTATCTACAGGTATATCAATAAACATAGCAATCTTCTGAATTGGCCTACTGAAAGCTACAGGGCAGTCAGGTGCCCCAAAACTTGTGATGAATTGTAGCCAGTGCATCAGTAGAGATGTGAATATTTACCTGGTATTTATGACATCCTGTTCTCCTTGGTCTTGACTGTTCAACCTGCATTCAAAAGACAAAAATAGAAAATACTGTTTATAACTTCAGCATCTCTCAATCAATCGAAATTTTCAGCTTGTTTTACCAAGTTCTGGGATCTTAGATTCGAGGACTTGTATAAGGCTCCTGTTTACATTTTTTTTTAAATAGGCATTTAAATTTCAAATTAAGAGGCACCTGCTGAACTTTGTATAAAGTCAAATTTTCTCATTAGCTTGGATCTACACTCACGATATTCTTACGATTTCTTGAAACCATATTTCGCTTTCTCTCATATCAGTTTTCTTTAATTGTCAGTGTTTTCTTGTTAGTAATACCGGTAAGCTATACTAAAATATGCTGAAATGTCATCAAAGTATGTATAGTCAGGGAAAAAGGGGGGGGGGTAGATATTTGTCTCTGATTTGGACTTGACCAACTAATTGTGCATAATGGCTTACCAATCACGTTTCAAGGAATATAGCCATTCACACTCAGGAAATAAGTTGTATAAAATATATTTGTCTGATTTGGACCAACTCCTCATCAATCATTATACTAGGTTGTGTAGCAGGCAAACCAATTCAGATTTACCAAGAAATTCACACTCAAGAAATAAACAGAATTTAGATCATTTGGCGGTAATGGGTTCTACGATAAACTACCCAATAGGAGATCCAGCCTTACATCACACAAACAGTATTTGCCCATGCCCAACATACTAGAGCAAGCTTTTGTCCCCAGAATATTGGGGCCAGCAGGAATCTTTTGAAATTGTGAATCCTGGGTCTGTGCCTGCTACAGAGTACCCCCTGTTCATTTAAAGGGGAAGTTCACCCTGGAATTTTATAGTCTTAAAAATGAAGAAAATATTAGTGAAAGTTTGAAAAAAAATCGACCAAAAAATAGCGAAGTTATGAATATTTAAGTTTTTTGATTCTGTGACGTCACGTGCGAGCAGCTCTTCCCATTGGTTGTGTATGAAAATTCCATAAATTGTCTTTTTCGTCATGGTTCTTGATTAAAGGAATGGTCGATTTGATATCGTCTGTTTTGGAGCCAAAGGGCGTTAGTACATCTTAAAGATGTTCCGTTCGAGCCATAAGGGCGCTATACCATTCACTTTGTACAGCGATAGCGCCCTTATGGCTCCGAACGGAACATCTTTAAGATGTACTAACGCCCTTATGGCTCAAACAGACGATATATCATGTATATTGAACATATGTTTGATGGTATATCGACCGCAAAGGTGACAAATTATTTTCTTCTGCAAAAAAAGAAATTTTATGGAATTTACACTACATAACACATAGGAGACCTGCTCGCATGTGACGTCACAGAATCAAAACTTTGAATATTCATAACATTCATCATATTTTGGTCGATTTTCCCAAACCATTCACTCATATTTTCTTTTATTTTTCTTGCATTTTTAAGACCAATAAAATTCCAGGGTGAACTTCCCCTTTAACAACTACCCTCAACCAACCCTACACTACCCCTTACCCTGTTTCTGGGGCCAGGGGATAGTTGTCCCGACACAGGGTTATTTCTCATATTTTGTTATCAGGGATGAACCTGTAAGTGTGCCTGGAGCTTTATTTCACAGGTAGAATGGGTTGTTTCTTCTGTTCACATGAGAGCTAGCCAGATGGAGAGAACAAATAGGTGGCCTATGCATTCAGCACAATACTTTCAGTTCATAGTCCTTATTACCAGCAATCCGCACTGACTTAACACTATTGATGCGCCCTTCTCCCACACATTAATTAAGGGCTATAAACAAATGTTAATATCTACTTTCACAGCATTTTCTTCTCAGCTTTGGTCCATTAGATGAAGGAATCTAGGGATTAGCCCCCCCCCCCCCCCCCCCCCCCCAATGTGGACGCACTTTCAAAATCTTTGAGTAAGGATAGTGGGTCACAGAACTCCATTTTGATTGCTATTGCAACATCAGTGGTGGATCCAGGCAAGGGCGCAATGGACACCAGGCCCTCTATTATTTGAGAATCACACATTAAGAAAAATTGCCTTCTGCACCTCCCTCTATCTTAAAATATGCCTCCCTCTATTTCAAAAATAGGAAGCATTCCAGAGTTGGCATACCAATTTTTTATTTGTCTGTTGTTCTGTGTACGTGTATATGAACAAGTAGTTCCTACTCAACGCAAGGTCTTGCCTTTTGCTCCCTACGATAAACAAAGAGATCTTTTATGAGAATCAGAAGGTTGTAAACTCAAACTTAAATATAGAATTAGCAACCTTCTTGCTCTCAGTAGATGAGACATGGATTTAATGGGAACACACCCACACAGACAAGAATGATTGTACATGAACTAGATAGATATATGATGGTTACGTGCAAAGCCAGCTTTCCTAATAACATTTTAGAAGTATTAGATCATTCATATTTTAGATGGCTCAAATACATGCAGGCCCTGAATTCATTGAGAATGTGTTGCTAAGGAGATTCTCACTCATACGAAAGAGATACTACGTAAGCTCTTAGCTCATATCAAGGGAGACACTCATATGTGTTATAATTTTTTGGGTAATATGATCGTCTACTTTCATGACAATAACATTTTAGAAGTAATGGATCATTCATATTTTAGATGCCTCAAAAATAGGCCCTGGAATCACTGAGAATGTGTTGCAAAGGAGATTCCTACTGGTACAAAAGAGATACTACGCAAGCTGTTGGCTCATATATCAAGGATGCTCATACATATTATAAATTCAAGGAGGTTGCGCTTCGCATGTAGTACGCTACCTACCTTGGTCATTAGGACAGTGGCAACAGGGCCTTTATGCCTGATTATTTTCCCACCCCTCTATCTAAATAAATGTCCTCACTTAGCAGTATTAGAGCTCATAAACACATGCTCTCTACCAGATTGGAAAGAGGCACCCTTTTAGATGCATTACCCACCGAGTTTTCTTACGTTGTAGGGAATCCAGGGGTTTTTAATAGAAATTCTAGCCAATGAACATTCCCACTATTGTTATTCTTACTATGAGTATGACATGATAAAATAATGACACAATAATGAGGTAATGGATAATGTACTACAGGGATGAAATAGTGCATAAAAACTGCAGGGGAATTGAACTTGTAAAAATGGCAGAAAACCATGATTAATAATTTAAAAGTATATAAGAAAACCAACTTAAGGCGCGGTCCCACTGACTTTTTAGGATGATTTGCGTATGAATTGCGGAATTGTTTGTTTTGTTTTTTGTTGCGGATGAACGAAATTTGTTTACGCAATGCGCAATTAATCCTCCCGCCACTGGGACCGGGCCTTTAATTCAACTTAACCAACTTTAATATAAAAAAAGAAGAAGATAATTACAGATATTTTGCTCGATTAATATAACGTTTATCAAATAAGTGGTGCTTGTCAAAGTTCAATCTATCATGCATGGAGTACAATAGACCATTACTAACATCATAATATTTATCAATCATTGACGTATTCATGTACTACAATATTTGTGCATCTTTATCAAGTTTTAATTCAAGACTTTATTTTGGAAATATCTGCACAAAACATTGATGCGGAAAAACATCATCAATCCTATCTAATGGTACTTGAAGACGCTAATAAGGTCTATGATGGAAAATAAGAAAGAAGAAGTTAGTATCGCAGGGATATATCTTTTTTGGCCGGAAGTCACAGGGGAACTCAACAAAACATCTGTGTTAGGCTCAAAAAGTCAAATAAATTGGTCACAAATGAGGAGTACCATCCATCACTGCCAAGCCATCTCTGATAGTGATGACTTGAATTTCACAGTATTAAGGTTAGGGCGTTCACACAACTAATAAAGAGGACTCCCTAATTGCCTTGTGCTGCAATAGTTACCCCCTCTGCCTTCAAGTTCACATACATGTATGTTCAATGGGTGCACTGATGTTGAGGTGTTTACATGACAGGGGGAACACTCCCGAAAAATAGATTGGCAATGCCTTGCTTGTTTTGCTTTCACGGGCTGGGTATGCATGACTATGCTGAGCGCATATCCTAGCTGTCAGCAGTGACCCCACGTGTGCATGCACGCATTAGCAAACAGGTCCATTACAGGCTCAAATTCCTATCAGCATCTGCTTCGCTTCCCACCTCTGAGCTAACACCAATTTCATCTTCTTTTGCCCAAAGTATCTCTAAATGTGCATGTAATTCAAAACAGTGTCCTTTCAATTGCCCCACCCCCTTCCTTCTTTTTAGGTGATGGGTTGGGTGCTGATATTCCGGATAAAAGTAAACAGAGAGCTCACTTCTAAATCAGGGGGTAACAACCCCCTGTAAAAATGAAAGAAGCACAATAATTTCAATGGAAAAAGCTCCCCCTTCTCGATTTTTCTCTTTTTTTGGGGGGGGGGATGGG
>CALNVZ010003432.1:33044809-33139350 GCA_940671915.1 Paracentrotus lividus
ATTGCAATCTAAAAATATTTGAAAATGAATGTTTTACATTTGACAAACACCTCAGCTCTTATGAAGGACATATTTCTTTTTTTTTTTACTGTGTTGTTCACTATCTCTTATCTGTCATGTATTGTGGTCTGTAATTAATTGGGAAACAATAGGAAAATTAATGGCATGTAATGTACGTGACAGAAAAACATAAATATTACGACATGTTTTGGTAAAGCCCAAAATACTGATTTTTCATTTTTATTTGGTGCTAATGAAAGGAGTGAGGTTTCAGCCAATGTCAACAAAAACTTCAGGAAATAGACATTATGTGGCAGTAAGCCAATTAAATAAGAATATTATAGCATGCAAGTTAAAGTTATATCTATCAAGATAATTATACAGGTTTAGCAGTTGCACATAATGTAACAAAGGGTGACATGACTCGTTAATGAAACCACCCTCTCTACCCCACACCCCCCCCAAAAAAAAAAAAAAAAAAAAAACTGAACCTATAGTGATAAAAAACAGGTTTATGCAGTCACCAGAGTATTCTGTAATGAACAACAAATTTGAGAATTTCCTTTAGTATGAGCACCTACCTGCACAAATCCAGATGTATCATTTTCATTGTAAATGACATAATGCAAAGTACATTGGAAATGTAGCATTAAAATGTAGACAAACTATTATAACGATAATTAATGTACCCATGTATGTTCTTGATACATATAGAAAGAAAGCCTAACTCAATATGGCATAAATGTTTCTAAGAAACGTTGTGGTTACATAATATACAGATGCTACACTTGTATGCTCTCAATTCAACCACCCTCCCACTCTCTAATCAATATAGCTAACCAATATTGATCATTCCGGTGCCCAAGTCTCATACCAAATTAGTGCCCATGCAGTCATTCTGCTTATTTTGCAAAACTGGTTTTGAAAGAAAAAAAAAATCCTGTTATATATCCTTGTGAAAAAAAAAACTCATTAACCCATTAATATCAACATGATTAATGTAAATTGAAGGTTTGTGCTAATGCTGTATGATCATTATAGGTCTAGTTAACCCATTATCTCTATTATGAAATGAGGAAATTATACATTCAAGTGGAAACACCCTATTTCAGCAAACAATATGCCATGTAGTTGATATGAGCTTGCAGAGCATATCTTAATGCATTTCAATAAATCTTTTTCGTTTAAAACTTTTGCAAATTCATTTATGTATCATTATGGTCATATCAACAACAACAAAAATATATAAAAAAGACTTGTGCAATATCTCAAGAGAGCTAGAATTGTGTTGATGCTAAATAAAAATATTATATGAATTAAAACCCTTCTTGGTCAAAGTGACAATGTGCTTCTTTCAGAGATCTACTTTCAGACCAAAAATACCTTTATTGCACATTTTTTGGCAATACTCGAAACATATCTCTACATGAAATCATTGAAGCATCATATATACTGTAACTGGTTTTAGTACATTGTACATACAGAAATGGTTGGTGTATAATTGACTTTTATCAGCTTTTTATGATTGTGCATACAGAGAATCAAAACGATGATAATTCACATTTCTAGGAAAGAGTTTTAAAAGCCATTTGACTTAATTCACCAGATAATATGCTTTACATCTTTAAATCAACATTATAAAGCATGTTTTTTATTACTAATGATGGTACAAAGCAGCATTATCTGGGTGATTTCATTGTAAAGAAATTTTTGTTACTGGTGAAATTTACAATACGCACTTTTAATCTTTATACAATAAGAACACAATTTTCTGCTCAAGTACATGTATATAGGGGAGACTGGGGTAATTATGGCCCCTTTGTATTTGAGAGCTTATAATTCTTTGCTGCATTACACAATGACAATTTAATTTATACACATGCCTAGCTGAACTCTTCCTACTATCATATGGAGAAAAAAAAGCTATTTTCTTCAATTTTTATGCTTAGGGAAGCCTAAAATGAACGGCAATCACAATTATTTTCGTTGAAAAGTGGCAAGTCTGCTTTTTTATTTGGGGTGTGATATCATTAATTAAAATCATTTAAGATGAAATTTTGATTGAAACAGAAACATTAGGAACTAACAAACACAACAGAAAAACTTCCACCTGAATATCTTCAATAGTAGAGCTGTAAAGAAGGATTAAATTGAAAATGTCACTTGGGGTAATTATGGCCCCCAATGCATAGATGGGGACATATTATGTACATAAATATATGTATTGCTATGAGTGCAAAATTTCAACATTTTGGCTGAACCAATTATTGATTTAATCGTTGTTGGTGGTTGATAAGTGTCTTAGGAATACCCAACAACATTTATTATACATTACCATAATTATTTAGCATAATATCTTTGAATTCATAGAGTCATTTCAATAGGGGCCATAAATACCCCCAACCCGTGGGGATAATTATGGCCCCACAAAGTTGTTAACATAATGGTAATTAATATGCAAATGAGAAGTCACAGGTTTATACTTTTCTTTGTATATTATATATAGACTGACTGTATTTTTATATAATTAGAGTATTATTGGACTTTTCATTTTATGGTAGTAATAGGAAATGTGAAAAAGGGGGCAATAACTACCCCAGTATCCCCTATACGGTACAGTTGAGGCCAGAAGTTTTCATACACCCACAAAATTCATTGAAAATTGCACACTGGCAAAACTTCATGAAATTCACTTTATCTTAGGAATATCTGTGTTATATTGACAAATTTGGTATCAAACAAATAATATCATGCTCTTTCATTTCACTGGCATGTCATCAGGAGCTGACGAATATTTAGATGTCATTTTCCCCCCCAAAAAAAATCATCACTTTTTAGACAAACTTTATAAAAATCTTTACCCAAACATTTCATATTTGTGCTCATTATTTCTCAACTGAAACATTTCAGATAAGTTTTCTGTTTTGTGGTGTCATTTAATGATGAGAAATGTAATACAAATCATAGATTTGACATTTATATATTGCTATGAAAAGATGTTTAGAAATATAATGACTAACACTAGAATTAATTTGGCACAAATATTACTTTTTTTCTACAAAGAAAATTTCAGTTAAAATATACTTTAGTGAAATCGGCATCCCATTTACGTGAAAGAGCTTGATAGGCTCTTTAATTTGATACCAAATTTGTCATAGTAGTACTAATATTTATGAAGATACAGTAAATTTTCTTATTACTGGCAAGTGAACAATTCTCATTGAATTTCCTAGGTGTATGTAAACTTCTTGCCTCAATTGTACATTTTTTTTAATTTTTTTTTTTTTTTTTTTTTTTTTTGTGGTATGTTACAAGGATCTACCTGCACATTATAAATTTATTTATATAGCGGTAGATGATTTATACACTGTCAATAGCATTCTAGCTCTCAACAAACTATGTATTTGTTAGCTGTTGCTGGTGAACAAACCTAGGGCAAGTTATGATGAAAATAAGCAGCAGGAGGTATGTGGAGAGGTCAGGGCATCTCAACGATTATTTCTATCAAACAAAAGAAACAAAATAGCAGTATTTATCATTGTGTGAACTTTAGACCTTGCTATGCCGCCCTACATGCTTTCAAACACCAAAATAATCATTGATTTTCCATGATGTGGTGCATTTAATGAATACATGACCAGTGATCTGAGAAGGTTTAGCTACTCTCTAACTTCTTTCCCAAAAGTATTGTTAGAGACATATATCAATTCAATGAGAGTATTGTGAGAAATAGCAAATAGTAGACTGTATGTAGAACTGAGGGGGGGGGGGGGGACTAAAACGTTATACTTTAAAGTAATTTTAGGGATACTTGGTCTCATGATTCTGTCACAGTCATAACAAAAATCAGAAAGAAAGCATAAAACTAAACACAAATTTCAAGCATTATGGCATCCATTTTGTGCATGGACAAGCATGTAGCCGCCATAATGCCCCATTTGCTTTAAATTGGACCACCCCCCCCCCCCCAATCATTTCACACCATCTAAACCATCTTTATGTTTTGAAATTTTAACTAAAATTGGTCTTAAAGAAAAATATTGGTAACAATTGGGTCCATTTTGTACAACAAATATTAACTTGCTATAAACATACATACATTGTTATTTTGAAGGTTGGCCTTTTCGCACCTTTATATTTCACTACAAAGGTCTCTTACGAAAATTTATAAAAGGCAAACAAAACTAAGCACCCCCGCAAATTTATATGAGGATTAGTGCACCAGTAAACAGTTCTGCTTGGTGATTTTAATTTCACATTATAATCCATAAAATATCAGGACTTTTTGTTATTATCTTGTGTTTGTTAGAATTATCAGGCTTAAAGAGAATCTAACTCCACAGAGGGGGTTTCAGTTTTATTAACCCTGTTGTCTGTTTGGAACCAAAAGGTCGTTAATCTCACTTAAAAGAAATAAATAAATAAAAGACACATGTATGTATGTTATGTATTATACACCATGTATCACCTTACCCCTCGTGACCTTTTGCCGGAAACAAAAATCGTGAAAATTAAAGTATTGACTTTGCACACTCGCACCCCTTTCCCGGGCACACAACGATACAAAGACAATTGTTGTCGAGTTAAGGCCTTTTAACTACCTAGAGATAATAAATATCCTTTTGGCACTAAAATTTATTCATCTAAAATTTGCTTTTTATAATGCTTTTTATAAAAATTTAAAAAAAAATTATAATTATAATTTTTTATAATTCATTGCCTCGCCAGCCCATCAAAGTACCAGCTATATGCGATTCAACCAGATGCACATGAAAGGATTAATTCCAAAAATAATCATGGTAATGATGAAATATATAATGTATTTTTCATCTTAAGTGTCATATCACCCTTGCTTGGAATAATTTGCATTAAGAATTATGACTGCAAAATAGATTATCTGAAACTGGTGATCTATATCCATTCGAAATCGCCAAGCTCCAAATAACTTGGTTGCTATTATAAGCTGGTAAATATGGAACACAGGGGGTATTTTATTCTATAGAGGCTATTTATTTCATAAATGCTATAGAAATGCCTACTACTCTTTCATAATTCATACATTTAACCAGGCCTCTCCTCTAGATGATCCAGTGTACATGCTTCTAAAGGCAAAATAATGCTTTTTATAATTCATTGCCCTCACCAGCCCATCAAGTTATTCCAATGTACCAGCTATATGCGATTCAACCAGATGCACATGAAAGGATTAGTTCCAAAAATAATCATGGTAATGATGAAATGTATGATGTATTTTTCATAAAATATGGGTAACAAAATAGTACATGCTCCACATCCATGTACTGGTATGTATGATGGCAATCTGCATAAATAAAAATCAATATCTTGTACTACTAGCTTTGAGCTAAATGTGTACCAGCTACACTAAAGATAATGGAAGAAAATTGGAAAAATGACTGATAACTATCCGTTCTTGCTTCCGGCTTAAGGGTTCCCTTCTCTGCTCACCCCTAGGAATAAACAAAGATCAATATCTCTTTGAGACACCCTGACCGCTTTCAAATTCAAAGAGTGAGGAAAGGAGAGACCATGGAAAGCATGAAAGAAAATCTTGGAGAAAATGAAAGAAGGTCTATACTTTTTGTTAGGAGTGATGTTAAACATGAGAGATGAATAGAAAGGAAAAAGGGAAAATCATCAAAGAGAGAAAGAGAGATGGGTTGGCAGATATGTTGAAAATGGATTGTTTACATTATTTCTTAAAAAATTGGTTGGGAAGTTTACAAAGATGGTCAGGAATAGAGAGAAAGAGAAAGAGTGAGAGAGAGAGAGACGAATAGAAAGGGAAAAAGGGAAAATCATAAAAGAGGGAAAGAGAAATGGGTTGGCAGATACGGAGAAGATGAATCCTTTCCAGCATCATACTTGAAAAGAAGAAGGGAAGTTTACATAGATGGTTAGAGAATAAAACAATAGGAGAAATAGAGAGATGGGATGACAGAGAAAGAAAAAAAGAAGGGGGGAAAAGGGGGAGAAGGGGAATGAACCAGAAGGAGAGAGGGGAAAAGGGAGTGAAAAAGATAGAGAAATAGATAGAACTAATGCTTTGAGGTAGTTTGAAGAAGAGCACCAGCTATATGCTAGCCATCATTGTAGCTTGTCTTGTATCCACCAAAGTGACACCAAATCTCCTGTTGCCCCCAGCCAGGAAATGACCTACCGGTATACGTCTATCAGGTTTATATCGACCAGGTAAGGTGTGGCATCTCTTCACCCCCATAACATGATCTAAAAACACTCACTAAATAGGTCAAGTCAATTCCACAGACTCCTTTGGCTTGTCTTTCTCTTACAGGGATTGATCATTGCAAAAGTCAACAGATCGTTTTATATGACGTGTTACATGAGGTTAAATAAAAAAATCAACAGTCCTCCCTCCAATTTCATTATTTTTACACTGTTCCTCATAGAGCATTATCAAATTGTCTGATGTTTCCATTAACTAAGCAAACAACATTCTATTCAAATTCACTGCAAACGTTAAGAGCCCTTGAAAGACCTCAATAGCATCTTAACAAAATATTGACAAGTTTTATTACTCATGAAAGAGAAGATATGATGTAACTAATATCTATCCTGCAATAGGAAGTCATTAGCAAACTATATATTGTTTCACTTTTCAGTTCAGGATCGTTGCAGCCTTGTATGAGACACAGAAAGCAGAATAAAAAGTTTGCGAATCACAATACCCCAGTCAACACAACACTCCACTCTCAAATACGAATAACTTCAAAAAAAACAACAACATAAAAACAGACAAAAAACACAAACCTAATTCAATCTTGACCTCACCACAACAAAACGCGTCAAAAAGCTTATCCGAGTTAATAGGCCATATACGTCTAGTACTTCTCCCCATATAAATTGCTTTATTACACAGGCAGTGCCTGCCCCAAAATTAACAATAGGGGCAAGCATCACTCCATCCCGGGGCCAAAGCCCTGATTTAGGGTAACCCAAGAGTGGCCAACCATTTTCACGGTTTTATTTTTTGTTACTGTCAATGGATAGTTTTCAAATTATGGTGGGTAGCGACCTCAATTGGTCCCTGCCTGGATACTGCCACTAAATAGTGTGAATTACAAAAAAACAAAACCACGAAGCTTGACATTCTACCTTGCGATTAACAAAATTTGAAAGCAACAATATCCTATAATACTGTAATGGATACAAAGTGTTATTGCCTTCATTGACCTTGACCTATGAAACATTGCAGTGGAAGATATATTTGTAAATTGATTGAAATTATTTTTTCCTTTTGTTAAATGAAATGCTTCTTGGAGCTATGTCCCCCCCCAAAAAAAAAACACCATGGAGGATCTTTAAGAAGATATAAAACACTTCTTTCACCCCCTGCCTCTTTTGATCTGGCCAGGTAGGGTTCACAAAGTTGATCATAAGTCACTTTGATCTGCGCAGGTAGGTTCACAAAGTGATCATAAGTTCTCTTTGATCTCGGCAGGTAGGGTTCACAAAGTTGATCACTAAGTTCCTTTATCTGCCAGGTAGGGGTTCACAAAGTTGATCATAAGTTCTCTTATGATGTCGGCTGGCGTAGGGGTTCACAAAGTTGATCATAAGTCTCTTTGATCCTGGCACAAGGTCGAGGGGTTGCACAAAGTTGATCATAAGTTCACTTTGATCTGGCCAGGTACATTATTGGGGTCTCACAAAGTTGATCATAAGTTCCTTATGATCTGGCTGCGGTAGGGGTTCACAAAGTTATCATAAGTTCTCTTTGAATCTGGCCGTAGGGTTCACAAAGTGATCATAAGTCCTCTCTGATCTCGCAGCCGTAGGGTTCCACAAGTTATGATTAAGTTCTCTTTGATCTGGCCACAGGTAGGGGTTCACAAGATTGATCATAAGTCTCTCTGATCTGGCCCAGTAGCGGTTCACACAAGTTGAATCATAAGTTCTCTTTGATCTGGCCAGGTAGGGTTCACAAAGTTGATCATAAGTCTCACTTTGCATTGAGCTCATCACCAAGGCGGTTCACAAAGTTATCATAAAGTCTCTTTGATCTTGCCAGGTAGGGGTTCACAAAGTTGATCATAAGTTCTCTTTGATTCTGGCCAGGTAGGGGTTCACAAGTGATCATAAGCTTCTCTTTGATCTGGCCAGGTAGGGTTCACAAAGTTGCATCATAAGTTCTCTTTGATCTGGCCAGGCTAGGGGTTCACAAGATTGTCATAATTTCTTCTAGTCATATGGCCGCGGTAGGGTTCACAAAGTTGATTATAAGACAAAAAACAACTTGAAATATGAAGAGTCAAATGGATGCCTCAAATCATGTCGATTGCATATAAATTGAAAATGCACACATAGATAACCTATTGAATCATTGACATAACCACATTTTTGAATATCAGAAGACTTATGGCATCACATTGGCTTTTCATATTTCAAGTTGTTCTCTAAAGTTGTTCGCAGCATATGAATGACTTGTGAAATCACCCGGATCCATCTTCCCATAAATAAAAATATGAATACATGTAAGTGTATAATTTAGCGGCATATCATTATAAATAAGTACCTCCGCAATCGTCATGCAGCCGGTGTACCTCACTGCATAAGCTTCTCCAATGTCCAATAAATGATAGGCGGTCATAGAAGGCGGATCCTCTGCGTGTCGTCTGGATCCTAAATAGGATCTCTAATCAAAGGGCCATGATGGGAAGGGAAGGAGCAGCTGTACAGGAAGCCCTCAAGAGTGCAAGTATCGATAACATGTGAACCAGGACATGAGATCGAGAGAATCTGAGCAGCCGGTTCGTGCGCTGAACATACGTTCAGATTATCCCACTCATAAAAGAAATTATGTCGCAATAAGATACTTTGGGAAAGGAGGCACATGCATTATGGCTCATAATTAGAACTTTAATAACCTGACAAAACTTTCATTCATAAACACATGCTTGAATGAAAGTTTGGAAGTTTGCTCTGTTCACACAAAAAACATTCTGCATCAGAAACAATTCCAGAATAACGCTCCACAATTTTATTAATTACTAACAACAACCCTGTTACCGATTATAAGTTGTCTTAAAACATGGCAAAAACCTTTCTTCCCTCATTTAAAAGATTAATAATGGGGGGGGGGAGCTTCGGTAATAGAAACCTTTTGTTCATTTCACCAAAACATTGTAATCGAAGGCTCTGCCATTCTTTTGAGGAATGAAATCTTTTGGTGCAACAGTATTTAACTATACACTTAACCATGAAGCAGATTTACCCTGCATAAAGTCAATACATGCTAAGGTTCTGGGAACCAAAGAACAGTTAACATGTAATGCAAGGCACATCCACAGGAGACAGGGCAGCCCTATACACTTCAATCAATTCCTTGAAATACATCAGCGGCTGTGAAAACATTTTCTCAGGGCGCCATCAATTTGCACATTCATCGCACATCATTGATCCATCCCAAACACCTTCTTTTCTATCTTCCTCCTGAGCTTTAGTAAATTAAAGCAACGAGAGGAAGAAGAGAAAGGGAGCGCAGAGTTGCATCGATGGGTATTAGGAATGAAAAGTAGTGATCTTATTGCAGGACGTTTTTGAGGCGGGATTCTTAGTATTTTTAGGGAATTCAAGGAGCAGGATTGCATCAAAACCATTCTGTAAAGAGCAGTTGTGCCTGGCAACCGTTTTTCTTTCTCTAAAAAATTAAAGCAAGGAGAGGAGAAAAGAGAAAGGGAGGGATTGCATCGATGGGATGAAATGAAAGAGTGAATTATTGCAAGAGTTTGCAGAGAATTCTTTTTTTTTTTAATGGAATCAGAAGAGATTGCATGTGAACACTGTACACACACCATTCTGCAAGTAGCGGTAGTGCCTGGCAACCGTTTCTTTTTATCTCTTCCTCTCCCTCGCATGGATGCGGTTAGGTGGTATGTCAGAAGGTCAAAAAAATATTGCAAAAATATGGCATGTTGATTCTTCGAGCAAACATAGATATGTACATGAAGGTATTTCATTTCTTAGAACAAAAGCAGAATGTATACATTCTAATTTAAATGTATTCCAGATAATGTGGCAAAGAAATCTGATGAGTGTTTCATAATTTAAGACAAACTGAACTTTCTATTGAATTGCATTATATTTTCAATGCTTTTGAGTTTTTACAGTTGTTACAAATTAATATTAAACATTAAATAGCAGGAAATTAATATTAAGACAGAATCTGACTGCAGTAACATTATTTTATAGGCAACATGGAAGTGATACTTGTTTTATTATGGTTGTCAGTTCGTGTAGTGTGCCTTAAATCTACACACAATGATTGCAAATATTTTGAGAAATATCACATCCCAGGGAAGGGGGGGGGGGGTGTAGAATTAGTATCAAGAGTAGTTATTGAATAATTGAAATATGCTCACAAGGAATTAATGGGCATGCACCTTGAAATGAGCTTTTAATAAATTATGCACTAGCTTTTTAGGTGTGGAGAAAAGAGCCCCAGATCGAGTCGGCTCTCTTTCGCGAGGATAACAATTTATGCAAGGGATATTTGATTAACTCAATGAAGCAGTTAGAACCATATCTCATTAAATCATTATCTACTATTAAGTCACTCTTATTCTACCTCATCTCTCTCTTTCTCTCTCTTTCCACTCTCTCTCTCTCTTTCGCTCTCTCTCTCTTTCGCTCGCTCTCTCTCTCTCTCTCTCTCTCTCTCTCCCTCCCATCCTGCATCCTATAATGGTTATCTCTTTAATATTGTCAGTTAGTGAGAAATGGCAGGACGTACCCACGGGGATTTAATAAATGAAACATATTGATGTCACCAGCTCTTGACTACAAATGAAAAACAATACCCTGGTAAAATGCCAAGCATTGGAAATTGATAATTTCTCCATTCTCTAATGCCAGCCCCGTGACAAAATGAACAATTTTATTTTAACAACTTGACTACCAAGTACTGAATGCTCATAGGTTAATACAAGAATTTTTGAGACCCAAAAGAATGTATTTTCTCTCTCTCAATTTTGAGGATCCACAAAATAAAAGGTGCATACATGCAGCTTATGATTTTTATTTTGTATGCCAGCCATATTTCTCCCTCTTTATCTCTCTCCCTCTCAATTGGGGATCATTATCATAAAAACTGAGGATTTTCATATAGCGGCAATTTGTTGAGGCTGGCGGCTTGATTGAGTGCCACATTTATATGATTGCTCTCCCATATGAAAGCAAACTCTCTCTCGCAAAGAGCCCCTGTTTTCTCTATTCTATCCCTTACCCCCATTATACCTCTGTTATAATTGCTGTAATTCCTATTCCCTCTATTCAAGAAACTAATCTCTGGAATTGGGTGCAAGATAAAAAAAAAATATGAAAAATCAGGCAACTTAAGTGAATAATATCACATAAATGATAGCAATCTCATTGATTGCATGGAATTCTCTAGCGATGTTAGAAGAGAGTAATTTACCTTGGATTCTACCTTTGTCTGTTGTTCAGCCGCTGGATGACTGAGGCATTCCAAACTCTCCTGTACACAAAGAAAAAAAGAAGAGAGAAATCAAATAATTACAATTTGCATAATAGTTCATAATTTGAAAATGAGAATATCATTCATTAATATTTACACTACCAAACTATTTTATAAGTCTTGAAGTTATATCAAGATATAAGTTTCAAGCTTCGAATTCAGTTTCCTTTTTACAAGTTGTGCTGAAATATGTGGTATAAATGTGTTTAAAGCATGTTAATTATTAGCTTAGTCTACAAAGACAGTAACATTTATATAACATGATTAGACGTATGAGTGTTTTAAGAAAATGTTAGACACCAAAGAAATTTACCACTAAAAAAAAATCATTCTTAAGGACACAAAATAGATAAATCCATTATGCTCTAATTATAGGAGAGAACGTGCATTCATTAACAGGATTTGTAATATTCTTTTGACCCACTATAAAAAACCAATAAGGCAAATGGAGCACCAGTGATACATGTATGGAAACAAAAAATTACACAGATGATTTACAATGGCCCATTCAAACTCTTCATACTTCCTACAATGATTGAGGAGGAAGCAAATTAACCTGTAGCGCCAGGGAACACTAAACATTTGCCCCGGTCCATCGCTAATGAACTAATGGGCCTGAAATTAAGAGGATAGTTCAGGGTGGGGGTAATGTATCACACCTGGACAGTCGGCGCATCGACAGACGGCATCTATCACCCCAAATTTTCTCTGCTTAGACTTTAGAGTCAGTTGGAGAGAAAGGCTCATTAGTCTTTGCTGATTAATGCTCTGGTGTTTTCTCTTTCTAGATAATGATATATCTAGAGCATGCTCCCGATCAGTCCACCGGCCGGTCCTAGATACTCCCCATGTTTACTCATCATGTTCAACGCCCTATGTTGCCCATGTGTTTCAAACATTAACGGGTCATGCACCTCTGCCTAACAAGATATGAGGCTGTATGAACCCAGACAATGATGAATGATTGGGTTAGTGATATATTATGTGCTTGTGTTGAACTCGAGTTCAGGAAGAACATTCATGTCTTGACGGAATGAACCCATATTGAAAGATAAATTTAGCATTTTATGAATAATATTTTATAGAAATGATTGAAAAGGCAGTCAAGCTGTTGTCTGCACTGAAGATGCATGAACTTTTTAGCGAAAGTGTATTACGTGTTTGGATAAAATTACGGTAATAGGTACACATTTCATAAACTGCATGCATTTTCCATGGCACGCAAGTACATGTACATGTACCATTAAGATATGTCCATGCATATGCAAATCCCAATTCCCATTGTTTTAGACTATCAATCATCTGATGGCTTAAAAAGAAGCAAATATGAAACCACAAATGAAGTCCTATCCTGCCTGTGAATAAGTAGTTTTGGTTTGTCTTTTTTATTCCCCAAATACTCCTTCTCTCCTTCTTTCCCTCAATTTATCTATCTGCCCATTTCTCTCTCTACATGTATTTACTACTTTCTATCATTATATTCTCTCTATTACTCTTACTCTCACACATTTTCCTCTTTCTCGATCTTTTCTTCATTTTTCTAGCTTTAGAGCTTGCATGCTCACATGGTAATAAACAGGAAATTAGACAAATCTAGGCTATTACATTGAATGTGGCTGCCAAGTCATATCTAGAGGTGTTTAGTTCAAAATTATGTTCAGGCATTGTTGGGGTAGATTCAGTGTAAGGGGGTTCTGAGGAGGTGCAGGGCTCCACACATTTTTTTTTTTTGGGGGGGGGGATGGGTGGGGGTCTAAAGGGGCTTATACTGTACTATGAGCCAATATTTTCACGATTTTGGTCTAAGTGGGGAAATTCAGAGTGCTTAATTTCACAAGTTCTGTGATGTTTTCATTGCTATAAATTTTGTGAGGACTTGTGAAATTTGTGAAAATAAACCCTCGCAAAAAAAAAAATTCAGCTTATACAGTATTTTTGAGAATGACAGCACTCTACACTCTTGATACATCTTTTAGGATACATTTGAGACTTCAATTGCGATGTTAGGGGAGTTTTCATTCACCAAATCCCCATTCTGCTTTAGGATCATATCTCTATCAAGGATTATCGGCCTTGACAAAGTGATAAAATTTCAAAATCGTTAATAAATATTTCCAGAAATCGTACAAGGTCTGTTCTTCATGTTTTTGCCTATGTAAAGGGTGCAGCGCATTAATGTGTGGACCTGTATGGGTATATGCTTCGATGAGTTTAATGACATTTGATTTCAAGGACCTATTGTAGTATGATCAATTTTACATAGGTTAGGTTCAAGTCCCTTGACTCCATATTGATCTGTCATATATGGCGAGAGTCCTGATAAATGTGCATGAGCTGTCTGATAAATGTGCATGAGCTGTCATCAATCATATCTGTTGACTACAATGACAAAAAGGTTGTTGAGCATGTAAGTCTAAATGTAGCTTTTACGACTCAAATACTCTACTCTATGTATATCTCACAAAACACAAGTCATTCATATGCATGGTTAATAATGATTTTAGGCAAGCATTCTAATTAAGCTTACCACAGAAGTAGTCAATATGAATATTTCAGTTAAAAATATAAAATTCCAAGTAGGAATGGAGGATCACATACATTACGTAGATAGGGACCTTTTTTTTTTTTTACCATGACTTAGGACACAATGTGCTGTCGGCAGCATTCATGAGTTCTTTTTTAGGGACACATGAGACCACAGATTAGAGAGTCAAGGGAGGAAACGACTTAATGCGGATGAGGTTGCTTGCTAGCAGCAGTACAGCAGAAACCAAAGGAAAGATGAGGAAAATTGCTGAAATATTACATTATAGGCTGGCAAAGATTTAGGTTCTGGCAGGCTACGTGCCAAATGCTCAAGTTAATTGAGAGAGGAGCGACACATGCCCCTGGCTCAAATAAAACATTGCGCCTCACAAATGCCTCATGTCATTGCTCCTTGCTCAATAGTGAAGCCAAAGCACCACGTGTCAGATTCCTACACATTTTTTCCACCCAGGGGCTGAGTGCCCTGGATGGAAATATTGAGAGTTTTCATGAAGAGATGGACATTGGTGTATTCTCTTTTACATATACATTCTTTTTATCTAGTCCTCTGTTCTTCTCTCTCTCTTTCTTTTCCTTCTCTCTTTAATCTCCACCTCTCTCTACTTTTCCTTTACCTCGCTCTTCCTTTTCCTTTGCCTCTTCCTTTCCTTTTCTCTTTCTATTTATCTTTTCATTGTTCCTCTCAAGTTCAAAATCCAATTCCATTTCTTTTCAGCTCTAAATTGCTCCATCTTCCTCTCTCTTCCATTTCTCTCCATTTTTAACCAATCCCACCCTCTATCCTCCCTTCCTTTTTCTTTCTCTCTGCTTATGAAAACACTCCTGTAAGCTGCTTCCATCACAACGGACTATTATCACCTCTTGTCAGCTCAAGTGTGACCTGTGGGAACACAACCAGGCCGTGACATCGCCTCAGCTTTTCAGAATTGCCTTAAAGGTGAATTTGCCAATTTGTAGGAACAGCAGTTTGAGGTTAACGAGGGTGGACTTCCTCCCCCTTCACCTGTGGTGAAGTTAAATGAACAGGAATAGGTGCACAGGTAAGCTCCAAGCGGGGCTTACCTTTGTGGGATAATAAATGAGCACGACAATCTTGCATGCACTACCTTGACATCATTAGCATTACAGATTATCTTACTCCTCGTATAACCAGCATGTATTCAAATTCAAATAAACAAAAACATTTTCATTTTGATCTGATGAAAGGGACATGTTGCAAAAATATTCAAAATTTGAAATCAAGAACACCTTGTGAAGATCTGCAATGAACTAACAATCACGCAACGAGTTCTTTGAAATTTTATGTTCGTACAACCAAGGACGTAGCGTCCATAGTACAACATATAGGCCCCCTTTACATTTCAGGATCTAATTTGGGAACATAGCTCTGGTGCAAATGCTCTGATCATGAGCCAGGCACTGCTGGCACGATATCCTGATTCAAGGGCGTTCAGCTTCAGCAATTGGAATTAAGCGTGCATTATGCAGGGATTAAATTTCCTGTACGATTTGTGAATGTGCAGAATCCCTGGCATGGTGTGAATACCATAACACACACGAGCCTATATACCCATCATGGGATTCTACCAAACACTGTCATCAAATCCGACATTGGATTTGACCTTTAATTCTAATGCCTTCCAAACAGATTACAGTGTTTGCTTGGCATGGTAATTTATTTTAACTCTGAATTATTTTCACAACCTCACAGTGAAGCCAACTGCTCAGTGCGCCCAAATCACAAGGTGCTGGTGCATATAATGAGATGGCTGTTTCACCAAATGTCTGTAGGTTATAGGATACCATGAATGTGTATGTTCATAAAATCTCAGAAATACATGCCATCTTTGTCATCACAACATACAGAACATGAATTTTCCCCCTTCAAATACATGGTACCCTTTTTCAGATGGCAACTGGCTTTTTTTCATGCATACTCATTGAATACATATTTACCACCTTTAAATCAAATAAAAACAAATTTAATGGATAGTATCACTTTGCAACCGTACTTGATTTATCTGAGGCTACAAAATTTCCTGCAGAACGAACCTTGATACCAGAGTCACAAGGGCATTAGTTCTATTCATTCAATCTCAAAATAATATTTTTTTGGCTCTCACCATTTAGACCATAACATGAACCTTTTTACACACAGATAGGCGGTGCTCAAGACCCATCTGGGGCTGTAAAATGTAATGAAACATTGCATCAATTTATAGCCCAATCGACTTTCACCCTGCTTTCAAGCCGGCTAAAATGTCTTGCAGAAGATGAAAATAAAAAATGAATGACAGTGCTCCAAGATATTATAATGGCAGGCGAGCTACTCTAGGAAGCCATGCACCTGCAATGGTAATATTTAGCACATTTTTTACTGGAAGTGCCTACAAAAGATTCAAATAAATAGTGAGACGTTATTATACAGTCTCAGGGTAAATCAATATTTTGACTTGTGGCTTTCTATAAAAAGCAGAAGCAATTATTGAATAGTTCCCCTTGAACCAGTTCTGTTGCACACCATATTGACTGTGAGCAAATGCATTTAGCTGATACAGGCCTGGCGTTAAGCACACATAAAGGAAAATCTATAATTGCTCTACATATTGAGTTGAGACAATATAAAAAACAACCATCTTGATATTTCTTATGTCTCAGTGGCAAATAGTATTGTGAAATGCGTCTAGATTTGGAAAGCTTAAGTAAATGTACAGCTGCACTTAGATTCATTCAACGGAATTACTATTATCCATCTTTGAAAGATATTAGTGGCCCTATATAAAAGAATAAAATGACTACTCGGAGTGTTACATATATACAGAACTACACGGCAAGATAATCCAATATTCTATAGGAAGGCATGCAACAGCATTGGTCAGCTTTCGGTCAGAAAGAAAATCGATGGCTGGCATTTCTGGTCTCCTGTAAGTGGCCCCCTTCCTCCTAGATCTCCTCTCAACAAGCCTCAACATGTCATATGCCCTGCTCTAAAGCCAACAGTTGACCTATTTCTATCACACCAAGATCATAACTGAACAATTAGCAAAGAGAATACTACAGATCTTTCTCTATACCTGTCACATTTGTTCTAATTCTAACAAACCATCTGCGTGCCCTAAATACATATATAATCTCCCGCTGAGCTCCTTCCTTTTTTACAATGGCTTCTCATAAGAGCCATCGGGTCCATTAATAAAGCAGGTGCCCCACTTTGTAGAAATGCGGCACTGGGTGTGACGGGTGTATACCCTGACCTATAAGAAAACATTATTGCAGCAGCGTGATGGTTGTAAACAAATTAAAGGCAGATCCCGTATCATAAAGAAAATGTAAGATTAAATGTCATCGTTTTCACACCCCGGGAAGGAAGCGTGAGAACGACTGGATGGCCGGCGCTGCTCGTCTTTCAGACTGCATTTCACAACACCACTTTGGTCATTAGCTTCATGCATGTCAGGTCATTACACACTCCATTTGGCACAAGATAATTAGGGTTAACTTATCTTTCTTCAAGTCAGATATACTTAAATTAAAGAGAAGAGACAACAAACAAACTAAAACAAAACAAGAATCACCAACTTACAAAACTTAACTAAAAAAGGAAAAAAAGACATACAGGAGAAAAGAGATACAAATGTGTATTAACCAGCTTTGATAAGCAAAAGAAAGTATCAAATACAACGGCAATGCTTAAAGACACAACCCATTAAAGCTTAACATATTTTTATGTAGTGATTAGCTTGTGAAGCTAATAAAGCGGTAAAATGTATGTCAAATACAAAGCTAAATGTTATAATAAGGCAAAATTTTCGGCTCGCGCTTTGCGCTCGCAAACATTTCCATTAGTTTCTGCATAATGTGCGAAGTATGCAAATTTTTAGTGCATTATTTTTCACTTTCGGGTGTTTCCATCCCCCCCCCCAGTCTTGACATGAAATCGCCGCGCTTGCCATTTATTGGCAGAGGGGTAGGGAGGGAGGGGGGCATTTTGAAAATAATTGCCATTTAGGCAGATGACTCATATCCTAAGGTCCCATCTATGATTGCTTATTCGTGATATATGACAAACTTGATCACATTTATCAACATGAAGCATCTGATAAGAGAGTGAACGGATACCTTGATGATATGCTGTCTAAGCAAGATGTGGACATTGTGCCCACATATTTATTCAATTCAAAAGCACTCAAGTAGACAAGTATAAATACATGATACTTTACATGCAGTATATGGTACATGTACATGTACATACAACATACATACAGCTCATCTACATGAAGATAAATTGTTCTGAGACAAAGCATCATTTTCTTCTGTGTGGCACATAAGAGACCTACACTACCAGAAAAAAACAAAACAAAAACAAAAGCAACTGATATACTGAGAAAGGCTATTCTGCAAAAAGCATTACTTCAGGAGTCCCCTGTGAAATCTTTTGATCTTCAATACCTCAAAATGTCCTACTTGCAAAAAGGAAATGCAATATCTACAGGTTATCACACCATGCTTCTTGAAAGTTTTGGAGGTTACAGAACTGCTACATCTCTTCTTCTTCTTCTATAAATATCCTTCTAGAGGCTTGATAGGAACTTGAGGAATTACAATCTCATTTCCTGTTGCCTGTGAGTTTGGGATTGGAACTGTACACCGATCAATTGATCATTCCATCCACCGTGTCCAAGCCTAGGTCATTTTCATCTTTCATAGGCACAATCAATAGCTGTCATTGACAAAGAGACAGATGCCACAGTGGGTAAAGTACTCATTATTGCCAGGCGAGCAAACACACTGGATGACCAACTCGGTTTAATAAATGACCATTTTCCATGGTGAAGTCACGTAATAAATGAATTACTGAAGGGGGGCATTGCAGGAGTTGACCGATGAAATCGAAGCATGGACAGGACTGGTCGCATTTCATGGGAGGCTGACATCAAGTGGTCATTCAATCCTAGGCGCTTTGTTCCGCCTGGAGGGCTGCACAGCTTAAATGGTTCATTTTCACTCATTCCAGTACACAAAGGCATAGGATATTATAAATTATTCTATCCATTATCATAGCTATGGCAAGGTTGGCAATAATTGGTTGCCCGGGAGCTGTTGACCACCTAAAATCGGGCAACCTAAAACTCTGAACTCTATTGCCCAGATGTCGACTCTTAAGCCAAGTTAATCTCCTTCAACTGATCACTTTTTCCCTATTGTAGCTACTTTTTTCACCAAGTTAGAACTTAGAAAAATATCAAAGAACCTCTGCTCTATTCAAAAGAGGCATTCAATGATAGCTATTTTATATGTAAATATACATAAAAGAATAAACCTACGTATGTACACGTCTTTCAATACGACCGTCGTATGTGTTTGTTCATACAACTTTCTACAATGCTCATCCGTGTGAAAAGGCGGTACAGCATACATGTGAACGTGTCCTCTTTTTAATTTGTGCGCAGAGCAAGAAGCTAGAGAAAAGTAAATGCAGCTGTCGGCACTTGACCCGCCATCATTCACAGTGAGGGAAAAGCAGACACTCTAAAACGTAAAAATCTCCCTGATTAAGTTTGCAGGATACCCAGCTAAACAGATAGATGGGATTCCTAAACAAGGAAACAAAAAAGAGAAAGGGGAAGTAGCGCACAGCTTTAGAGCTAAACTGGATTTATTAATGGAATAAGAAAGGAAAGGCTTCAAACTTCATCCAAATCCTCTCTCTATATTGTGCAGCACTTGAAGGATTGTTTTTTTTCCTGCTTTGCCCTTCGTAAGGTAAAAATAAGTAGCATTTATAACAGCAACAGAAGATCAAATCCATGAAACTAGGTAGACATACAGGATTAGAGAAGGAAGGGTGGAATAGGTCATGATAACAACAGTCCCAATAACGAAATCTAATAAGTTTAAAACTAAGCAATGAAAATATATCATTTGAACCATGTGATAGATAACCCTATCTCACTTAAATTTATGTAAATAACCTACATGTACATAAAAGGTATACAAATGCAGCTCTTTTATCAAGACACTCTTTTTCATTTATTATAGAAATATATTATTTGTGACAGCTAAAGAAATGACAATAAGAAGTCATATTTTCTTACATTTACAACTTTTTTCAAGCATCTAATAAATCTCAATGCTTTAATATTTGAAGTGTATTTAAACCAGCAATAATATTCACATTCAATGGTAAATGCTTGGAAGAGGCTGCATCAAAACTTTATAAAAAAAAAAGGACAGTTTCATATGAGAAGGGTTTTCTGTGGAAAAATATGGTTAATTGAGAATGAGTTTAGGCGTGATTGAGCCGCAGCTGCTAGAGAACTCATTTGCGTCATCTTACGGAAGCCCAGCTTAGAGTAAGCTTGTAGTTCTTTGCACCCTCGTAAAGCAGGGTAAAATCCATGAATACTGAGTAAATGGCAAAGGAAATACACTCCGCTATTGTACCATTAATAGCAAAGATTTACTGGTCGGTATCCCTTGCCTCAGGAGTAATAACAAGTCTGCAGATGAAGGGAGACAAAAAGGGGTAAAATACGGCAGAATACAGAGGATAGCATATAGAAAGGAGAAGGCAGTGCTGCACTAGCTCAGGCGTCACAAATAGCGGGCTATTTATGAACAGATATAATAGTTCTATCAGAGTATATCAGACTTATTTTCTTAAATAGCACTCTTAAGTGGGCGAAATTTCAAACTAGTTTGACAGTTTTGGCTCAAAATAATGAACTAATGAGGTACATGTAGTGCTGCACAAGCCTGAGGTCAGGTCTTAAAACTAAATCTCAAAATTCAGCTTGGGCATGTGCAGTTTCAACTTCGTACTTTACTTATTTTTTTGTTTTGTTCTTTTGCCCCTGATACACCTCGCAAAGCTCTATTTGACAACCTCGAGCTGGTGAGATACCGCCTTCTGCTGTAGAATATGTATAGGAGAGAGAGAAGAGAGAGAGGGGGAAGAGTGAAAATGCAAGAAGTTGGACAGATGGAATTCGGAGATGTGAGCTTTCCTCCAGGGCCCTCGATCATGAAATGAGATAAAAAAAACTCTGTTGCTAGTGGCGACCCATTAAAATTAAGTATTATATCAAAGAATTCTGGCAACCTGCCAGGGAGCTGTTCTGAAGAATAATCCGGGCTCACATCTAAATTACTTTCATAACCAATAGTCGCTGGAGTTTGGAAGCACTTCAAAGTCCAATTGGGAGTTGGATTGCAGAGTAATTTATCTTCAGGTCAACAACTTGAGGAAATGGCAAAGAAATATTCAGCCAAATGAATGCAGATATAGGCTTTGATTAGATCAAAGCTCCTGATTGTTGTGAGGGCATGCTGTACAAGGCTTAGCCTCTTTGCTCAGCTAAAGATGTAGATTAATCCTAGATTAAACTAAGATTTGTTCAAGAATTGACATTTTCATGTACAACATAGTTATTATTGAAGATGAAACCATGCTAAGAAGTACAACCATCTAGTTCTATCTATGATTCTCCAATTACGAATTGAGATGTTGGCCAAAAGTTTGGCAAAATACAGTTAAGCACAAATACATTCCACTTTGATTTTTGAAGAGCATTTCTTATCAAATGAAATAAACACAGAATCAATGAGATGGATTTTAACAATTTAATTTTCTTCATTCAAATTTAAAAGCTTGATAAGTATTTGGTGATCATGAAATTATATAATGTGCAAAGAATTCTGTTGAGCCTTGTCACATGTAACAGATTTATTTCATCTCTAAATCTGGTGCTATTAAGAACTTGAGAAAATACTGATTGTATTGTGAATGTGAACTTCCACCACACAATTTTTGTTCTATATATATATATATACCATTTTCAAAATCAAGCTTTTTTGTGCAACAATATTAAGTACAAAGTATCATTCTACAGGGGTTTGAAATAAGAAAGTAAAGCATCATTATATCTGAATGCCAAAAGTGATTTGTCTATAAATTATTTAACATATAGGCCTACACTTTGTATGAACCATGCATGGTGCTGGCCTTGTATTAATGTTCAGATTGATATTAGAATGCCAATATTGATGGAAGCAATCCTCGAATGATAACATACTAATTGAAAAAGATACCAATTGATTTACAGCTTGCATGGACAATTAACAGTAAACTAAATGTAGCAACTCTCACGGTCATACATGAGCAAATAATATACTGCAGGATCCATTAATTGGTCATTTACTGATATATCAACTACATGCACATTTACATTTTGCAAGTAGGCCTACTGCATTTGTCAATTCACATTATGTTCATGAAAATTTCTACTTCATTTTAAGACTAATTATGGTAAAATAAAGATTACAAAACTTGCAAGATTAGACATTGACAGATTTCCCCAACTAGTCCAAAATTGTGAAATAGGTGAAAATTGTAGAATAATAATTATATTTTTAAATAAATCCAAAGATAAAATAGCAAACATTTTTAATATTTATTGGTAATTTTTTTTTTTTTAAATCAACTTTTCTCGAGATTATCATGATATGAAATCTAAAGTAATCTGACAAACATGCATATAAAAACATTATCCATTACAAACAAACAGATTATTGTTGAAAGGTTCCTGTCATCAGGAATAATATTGATTGTCCTTATAAGAGATAGTCAATCCCCATGCCAGATGTGATAGAATAATTTATAGATCAAACAAAGATTTGTCAAGCATTTTGTGCTGGTTCCCTGACAAACAACGTCCATCAATCGCAATAATGTCAGAGTTTTTTGCATCAAAAGCACACACAACGGAAAACAGTTAATGGCAATAAACAAAAAAGGTTATAAAGCAAAATGCAATAAACTGCATCAAACGTGATGCTGTCAAAGTAATATTGCTATTAATGTATTTTCTGGGTTCCTTCAACTCTGTTGGGTAGTAAAATCTGTAAGGCTTTAAAAGAAACTAAATAAGTAAATGGATGGGAGATACAAATGAAAATCTTTATATGAGGTGAAGAAAAGTTAAGATGTAGACATTTTTTAATTTCAATTACATGCTCTTATTTTCTGTCATTACTGCAGATGATAATGACTATAACTTCTAGTACTGAAAATCATATTTTCCATGAAGAAAAGAGAAACTCAATTAAAATGAAAAGCTTGTGAGTATTGGTGATTTAATTTGTATAATGAATCCTTTTAAATGTTCGAAATTGATGACGTTTTTTTTTTTTTTTTTTTTTTTTTTGTCATGGAATTGCCCATCATATCATACAGATCAGGTTAAGCATCCATGAAGAAAGTTAGAAGCATTATATTGATATCATCTACAGGAGGATTACACTATCTCAACATGAACATAATTCATCAAGAAAGCGGTAATGAACACCCACTGTTTAGAAAAATAAACCCGGGTTTTAATTTTCAACTGAAAATATATCACACCATAGAACAATAGATGGGTTCACATCTTGGGTAATTCACAGCGACTGACATTCAAGAAACATTTTTAAAACCATATTTTAGTATTCAAAAGAAGTAGAGAGATTCTGATTGCTCGGTATTCATAATAGGGTCAATAGAAACAGAATAAAAAGATACATTTGAGGTATGAGTCATAATTGATATTTCATTCTTTTCTAATGCAATTCTAATGCAATATTAAATAGGAATTTTTCCCCTAGGGCATGTGCTAGATGTCCTTCACTAGCGCTTATCAATTCAACTTTTGCTGTTATATGTTTTGTAATCACTAAAAATGCACTTGTTATGATAGCCAAATACTTATTTGTTGAGATACAATTCTCCCAAATATTTTCATCTCAATGTCAATAGTATCCGCAATGTACATATTCAATGTGCCAGTTTTGCATGTTTGCATACCTGTCATGTTTATAGTAGAGGATCTTTGAGGAGCTGGTTTGAACAGGAGCCCAACACCCTGGCTTGAACAGGAGCCCAACACCCTGGTTTGAACAGGAGCCCAACACCCTGGCTTGAACAAAGACATAGGCCCGTCCACACCAGCCCCAGTTTCCAACTAAGCTAAACTATTTCTGATCCGGTCAATTCGCCCAATCTGAACTAGCTCTAGATTATTTGTATTATGAATCCAATTAACAAGCTATTTTATGGGAAAGCCCAGCCCTAGTCAACTTAATAAGCTAATTCACTAAATAGCTAGCTACATTGTATTTTAGGAACAAGCTGCTATTTTGCAGATGTTGGTGCACTTGGGCTTTGGCTTGGGATAATTTATTTAAGAAAGATCTCCTGCTATTTAAAAAAGTCAGGGTCTAATGTACGGGTTCAAGCTAACCCTAGGCTCGAAAGCAAAATAGCTCCACTCAGGCTAATTTCAACGCGATTTCACAAATCTTGAGCTTTTTCCGGGAGAGGGATGATCGGGCTAATATCTCTAGGTTGATCAAACTTTGGTTGATGTGGAAGCAGCTAGTGAGCTCCTATATACCACCACCATTGACATGGTGTGAGGTGGCAAAGGAATCTGGGACAGGGGGTTGTCTGTGAGTGTTTCTATTCTCAAGCCACACTAGGCAATATGATGTGACACTCCCCTGCACAGAGATGAAACATGTCTATCTACCATTCCCAATCAATAGTCTCACAATACAGGAGCATATGACAGGTACCAGCAGCTATTGCATGGTATATGGCATTGAACTTGACAGGGAGGGTGTTACTGGAGGCTGTCTAGAAAGACTAGGTCATTGTCACTGGTGGGTATCCCAGTGAGGGTGATTCATGACCCTACAGGGATGGTATGGCATGGGGTGTTGCAAAAATATTGATGTTGTTTTATGCTTACCAGCCATGCAAATACCATTATTAAGGCCCGAGATGGTAGCCGGTGTGTCCACAACAGGGTTAATCATTAGTCCGTTGAAGAATTGCAATTTGGTCATTATGGCACCTCCTGCTACATACTGCACATACATAGCCGCAGTTACATGTACCTCTGCATAATTAGATGATGACGGCACACCATAGAAGCATAGTTAGTGCAGAAAGACACAAACAGTTGGAAAAAAACGTGTTACTTACAATTATGCAGTCTACATTTGAACAAACCGTAACTAAGGCAATGTTAAGCCATTTTTTAATGTTACAATTCTTTCAAAAATTAAGCCTTAGTCCTATCAATAATTTCAACCAATTGCCATTACGCTACAATGATTACTCTATTCTATCAACTCTTAGAGTAAAGAGAAGAATGTGAATCTCATATTAATAAGATATAAATGTCATACAACAATAACTCTTGGTGAATTGTAACAGCAAGCTACTTTAAAAAAACTATAAGGGTGCAACACACGGTCAAAAAAAAAAAAATTGCATTTGTACAAGTGTAAACTCATCATGATGAATGGGAGTCCCTGGTTGGAATCAAGATGAAATGTTCCTCTGTCAGTGGAATTACTGTTTATTTGCACTTGGTGTATAATATTCGTTTGCCATGCCCTTCCTGTTTATCAATCTTCTACAGAACTAATAATAACACAGCTTTATGCAGTTTTAACAACATCCTGCTTAGACATATGAAAGGGACATTCATTAAGCCCATTGAACACCGGGTTGGGGTTTAACCAAATTTGCTATTTTATATATCATTATGATTAACATCCCATAACAGCTGGGTAGTTTTGAACACGCGAAAAGTCATTATACATTACGACTTGCGGCATTCTGGAGAGTTATATTGCATCAAACGTTTAAAATTGTTTTTCTGTGAAATTGACCTTTGGTAGAATTGTTAATTGTTTTCCATTTGTATTGTATGACTTACTATTAGCTATAGATAGCCGCAGGTATGAATTCTCCAGAAAAGAAAAACAAAAATGATTATTTTTTTTTTTTTTTTTTTTTTTTTTTCCCCTGAAACTTTTATAAAGCACTAAAGAGAACATCAAAACATGAAGTTTGGAAATAAAAACAATTTATACATCTATAGATTGTAATAAAAGAGCCAGCAGAGGTGATACATCTTCTTTTTCAATGACTTCCCCTGCTAACTCCTTTGCTGTTATGTTATAAAACTTTGATGACTAAACTGTTATTTTTCCCTAAATATATTAATAATATCTAGGACAAAATGCTTTTGAATGAATGACAGGAAGTATAATACCAAAAAACATAGATAGCAAATTTATGATGATCGCCTTAGATAAGAGGGCATTTTGAGCCAAAAATACTTCTCCATTTCTCCAACCGATTCACAAAATTCCTACATGGGGAGTCGAGGGACCTTTTCCTTCTCTTTGCTCTTTGCATGCCCCTAAATAACTCCTGACATTCGGGCAGAAGAATTACTGTGCACATGGGATTAAAATCTCCCACCCACACACAGGCAGGCTAAGTGACTAACGAGAACAGGAGCAAAGTCACATCGCTGCAATACACCGATTCCCACATGTGGGACCAAGAGAGGGGCAGGCAGAATGGTCGTCGGCCAGAGTCCTTTGCCACTCCACATGAATCCAGGTCAAATTGTTCAACAAGTTCCACTCCAACAGCATCATGGCGCCAACTGTAAAGATGAGACCCACAGAAGCAGACTGGCGTCACCGCTCAAGTGGTCAGTTCATAGCAACTGGACATAGGTAATACTTGCTCTGTTGCCAGGCGTTGTTCAAGTGCGATGGGATCCGGGGTCCGGGAATGTTTAAAAATGTGGAAATGGGGACCGGAACTAAATGTTTTAATCGATAGTAGGGGAAAACAGTATAGTTTCTTTTAATATTTTTCATCTTTTTTTTTGGGGGGGGGGTGTGCAATCACTTCTTGCAAAATGTTTTTTAAAAGATGTGTAATTTTTAAATTTCTGTATTCATTATTTACTCAATCTTTCCACTATATACTCCTTCGAAATCATGAGATTATCTCACAAAATATACCCCAAAACAATATTAGAATTGTTTTTCCCTGTCAGGGGATCGGTTTAAACAATTTTATTTTTGTTAGAAAGAAGGAACGTATATGTCCTTTAGAGTTTAAATTCATGGCTTACTTGATGGGCATTGGAGATTTTGAATATTTACTATTTTTCAAAGTAGGTCTAGGAGCAAAGTCGCCCTCACTCAATTTTTTTTTCAGCAATGCTGCAGTTCATCAATATCATGAGAAAAAATTGTGTGCATATTATCTGCTCTTGCTGAACACTTTAAAATCTAGATCCTGGTTAGTTTGTATATATGTGCAAAGAAATATAAACCCAGACAGCTACTCCCAATCAATGGTCTATGTTCATTATAAATAAGACCCCATGGTGAGGCCAACATACATGTAATACAGATGGATGTACATAAACAGAAACTAACATACGTACAGTAGGCTCTAACTACACTCTATGGAATGGAATTTCCTATTGTAGGTGATAAGACGTTTTGCATTCAGACGCAACGATGTGCATCAAAGTGTTTCGATGGTACGATAGGCATGTGTAAGGAGTATATAGAGTTGCCACTGACCGATTTCGCTTCGAGCAAGCCGCTTAAAACTAAATTTCATATTTTTGAATGCAAAAGCGGTTTCAAGATATTGATTAATCTTTAATGTCGCAGACAGAAATTGAGATGTATTGACATGTTGTCATGTTTTGACATATTATTTCATTCAACATGTTATACCATTTTGTCAAACCGGTGTACAATAAATAAGCATCCGATCATACTAATGTTTTATGTCTGATTTATGTAGACTGCATAACATCCTCTTTAACCATTTCAACCAATTAAATACGAATAATTCGGCATACACATGGTGCTTCTCATGGAACTATTCCCACAAGCGGTCCTGTGCTCGTAGCTGAAGTTCGGTGCCTCCCAAGGTAATCATTTATATTTTGTTATAATATTTTAAGTAGCAAAAGTCGTGGGCTCAATAGGAAAAGATTTATTTACGGTTAAATATATGAATTAGTAAATAATGAGCATTTCTCCACCACCCATTCAGTCCTTTTCATAATGAAGCTCAAATGATATAGGCTAGGTGATGTGAGGGGTACAAATTAATGTTAAGGATGTCCCCCTAAAGAGAGTCCTTTCACACCTATTCTGACTATTTGATGATAGCTACACTGTATACCTTTCAATAGAATCACAGATAGGTGCCAAGTTGGTCACAAATTTATCACTAGTATAATGAAACAGCATGCATGTCCAGACATTTACTTTTTAATTACCAGAGGCACCAGATTTAGAGTAAAACAGAACTTCAAGGAATTTTTTTTTTCCTACTTGTTAAAATTTAAAATTGCCTTTTCCATTTGACTATCAATAACATTTGATCGTTTGGTCAAATATGCTTAAAAATCTACAAATTTGTTATTTGTAACTTATTGTTGTAGTTATTTTCAAAGGTTGAATGCATTTCATACAACTTTGTGATTATTTGTTTACATATATTTTCTAAAATTATATTTTTGACAAAGGCGATTATGTGATGCATTGCCCGCATATGTATATACACATTACTCCCGGGCAACCCCACTTTTAATTGAACATGTCAATCAAAAGAGCAAAGTGGAATATTGTACTTGAACATCCATAATCCATAACCATGCCTAAAGGCCAAAGAGTGTATAGCACAAATCCAAAATGTAGGTCAACTTCGAAGGGATTAATACGCGAGCCAAAATGTTAATGATCCAAGACTTTGATTGTCATTGGGTAAGCCGTTTTATGCCAGGGCAAATTCACAAAATGTTCTTTTGTGAAGAATCTGTGATGTATAGATCACAAATCAATAAGTGCTACATGATAATAATGCTGGTACAAAGGAACTGCTAGGGTGCATCTCCTCTGGATAGGAGGGGGGGGGGGGACCTAGGATACCAACGCAACAATTCAAATGTGGTATGTGATCAATATTTCACACCACACAGGGCCTGCTTTATGAATGTTATCAGGGAATAGATACATCATCAATGGCAAAGAACCAGGGTCCCTTCTCTTCAATCTTATCAGGGAATAATTGAAAAAGTCACCTATAGCAGGAATGTAACCTGGAGGGAGTAGTTGCAGGTTTTTACAGAGTCTGAATCTACTCGACTATAATAGACCAAGCCAGTAAGAAGCTTGACTAAGTATCACATTGGGAGTCTGTACTAGCAGAATAACTTGGAGGTGCAGTGAAAAGGGAGGTTATTTCATTTAAATTATTCATAAATTTCAAGGTGCATGACGTTAAATGTTCATTATAAAAATAGTCTCATCAGACATCAAAACAATTGAAGTGTCTACATGTTTCATTGTGCACGTCAGCAGAAGTAAGGAATAAATAGATTTCACTTGTTGGTTTTCATCCTTTTAAAGAGGCCATGTTCATGACCTTTAATTGGAAACGATGATCATACATGTAGTTCGTCAAAGAAATATTAATTGCTCACAATTAGAAATATGAGATTCATGAAATCAATGATTCTTTCTCTCTCATGTACATGTACTGTCTTTCATTCTGGGCCTTGTATGGTTTTGTTTCATTTCTGGAGAATAAAAAAAAATCTATTTACCCTGGTAAACACTGCCCTACATACATTGCACCATGGAGATTCTCCATGCTCATGCAACCAAGACAAGCAATGTAACTCCAATGGTTGGTTTTTTTTCTTCCTCATACAATATACCCTGAACACTTCTCCAAATTCATTTTGACAGAAATAAATGTACTGTTCAAAAGCCCAAGAATACATGGTTGGTATATATATATATATATAGTGTACATTTTGATGATGCAGAGAGAGGGTATCAAAACAGGTATAAAATAATTATGTACACATTCTCATTCCATATAAAAACCTGCACATAATAATCAATAGAAATTATTGAAAAATTATTGAGTACTGAATTTTAGGGGAAGGGAGAGGGGGGGGGGAGCTATAAACATGTAGGCCTACATGTTCATATAAATTTAGTTTCATAGATGATTGAAGCTCCCCCCCCCCCCCTCCTCCATCCCCTACAGGGTAATGACCCAATCCTCATCGCTTATCCTATTTGAACTACAAGATTGAATGAAAGGCTATTACTATGGGGTAGTTATGGTTGTCTGATTGAGAAGAATGGAATGTGCTACTGGGTTGGAAATAAAAGCCTTTTTCAGTTTACAATCTAGGGAGGCCCCTTTGTTTTCACTGTGCAAACAGTTGTTTTAAATTTAGACCTGGAACTCTTTTGGCATACAAAAGAAGCAATCAAATGGAATTGAGCTCAATGTCGTCAGAGCTTGTCAAGGTCTGGTTCCCCATTGTCTCCAACACAATATCTTTCTTTTTTGGTGTTAAGCAATCCTTCAATGCAATGAAATTAATATTAAAAATAACATGAATTGCAGACGGTTGTTCTCTCCTTCGCAACGCAAACCCTTTTGTTTTTGCTCAAAAGGCCCTTTTCTGGTTTTCAACTGAAGTCTGTATGTAGGGGAGACCGGGGACAATTGTAACAGTTTTTTCCAAATTTGACCTATCAAATTTATTAAAGCTAAATACTTGCTTAAAACTAAATAAAATGAAATATGCATATCTTAGCTTGACATATGAATAGGTTTGGGTTAAGTACAACAAGTCATTTTGAAGCCATTACCATTTCAAAACAAGATGTCGAGTGTTACAATTGCCCCGTGTCCAGGGGCAATTGTAACAGACGTACGGGGCAATTGTAACAGACGTACGAGGCAATTGTAACACATGAAATTGTAACATTTTGTTTTTCTATATCAAAGCTATGCACTTGACAGATCCAAGATTTAAACAACATTAATCACATAAGCTAATTATAATAAAATATGATAATGCTTGACTCAAGTTACATTATATTTTTCACTTGTTATATGCATGGCATGGGATTATTACAGAAGTTTACATGCTCTGTACAGGCGATGGCAGCGCGCTGAGTTTGTCCCGGGGCTAGGTACGGGGCAAAAGTATTTACTTAACTGCATTGTTACTATTGCCCCTGTGGTGGGCAACCATATTTGGAGAGATTTTTTTCTATCTTAGCTCCGGTATTGATTGTTGAAACTTTAGCAAGATACAGGCCTAAGAATATAACTTCTAAATAAATAAAAATGTCAGCCATAGCTCAACCACATATTTGTCCAGAAGAAAAACATTGGGTAGTGTGAGATATTACTTTTTTGCTCAAAAACCAGTTTTTTTGCTGTAAAAAGTTCAAATAACCATTAAAACTGTTTACACTCAAATAGCATGTGGAGCGATGAAATGTACATGCTCTGTACACATGTTAAGTTTTTAGCGTGTTTCTGTTAGGAATGGGAGCCTCTGTTACATTTGCCCCGTGTTACAATTGTCCCCGGTCTCCCCTACCCATTTAAGAACTTTTGTGCGTTTGCAGAAGGGGTTGTCTTGGAAGCCTTATATAGAGTCTTGTATCACAGGGACAAATTACCTTTGCCCCATTGTATACCTACAAACTGATCATGTTTTTCTGAACTCATTTTATTTTCATGCTATTAATTTACTCTTTTTTCTCCTACACATATTTCCAAAAGCGTGTGTTTGGTTGACACACCTTCTGACAGTCGCCTTGATGTCTCTCACATTGTTATGTTGACTGCACACCTGATCACAAAGCCAAATGTTTTCACATGCCCACAATAGCTGTGTTCACACTACGAACCAAAGTTTCAAATAAACTTGATTGTGATTTGAAGTTTCTGTCTGTGAAGAAACACTTGTGGTTTCAAAACTTTATAAAAAGTGACAACGGATCTTAGGGTTTAATGTAAATTTCAACAAACATTAAGGCCCAACTTGTGGTTTCAAGCTATGAGGAAAGTTTGGTGCACTCATGGATTAAGAGTGACCTCAAGTGAAAGCTTAGCTTCCGGGTCAGTTTAATAGTGGGGTGGGAGTTTGCATTCATGGGGGATCGAGAGAAGTACCTTGCTTGTATTTCAAACTTCCAGGTTAAAGTATCACACTCCGTGTCAACCAGACTTGAAAGTTAAACATCTAAGTTCCCAACCTCGAGAATTTGTAAACTTAAAGTCTTGAAATGGTACCGTGTGAACAAAGCTTTTATATGAGGGTTCTAGTTTCTCTTCTACTCCCGTCAACCATTTGATTGAACATGTGTCGCTGTTACCTCCCACTCATCAAATACCCTTGTAACCTTGGAAGCCGTAGGGATGGTCTTCCTAACAAATACAGTATGTTCATTTCAAATGTTTATTTCAAACAATTCTTTTTTGTAACCCTTAGAGTTTTCAATGATAATTGGTAAACACAATCTTTGGTTCTGATGGTAAAACAAGCTAAAACTCATTAATTTTTTTCTTTGAATTTAACAGCAATAATTACAAAGAACAAACACAAACAGCATATATTTCAGCAGGCATGAGACAGAGAAATTTCCAAAAAAGAGGAAAATTGTTACCAGTGAGGGAACGTAGCGACCGAACTTCCTGGGGGTGGGTTCAGGATGGGGGTTCCCCCTCCCGCAGAAAATTTTGCAATTTTAGGTATAGAAAATTCACGATTTCTTTGGCATGCAACTTCGTCAATCAATCTTGTGTTCCAAGTCTACACACAGTGAAGGCGGAAAATTTTCAGAATACACAATGAAAACACCTCCGCTTGCACCATGCAACAAAAAAAAAAAAATTTTTTTTTTTTTTTTTTTTTTTTTAGAATTTCAAATCGGGCGGAGAAAATCATGCTGTATTTGATTCCATGCATTTGCTAAATAATTACAACTTTTGCAAATATACCCTACTATAATTGGTACAGAATTGAAAGTAATGGCCTGATTTGAGGGAAATCCTAAAGGTATTCTTGGTCAACTTAATGTGATAGGTATTTAATAAGTTATTTATAAATATGATATCCATGCCATTAAATCTATAAGGCCTTCACTTTCACACACAACACACATATACACGTAGACAGTTACATGTAAATGAAAATTGCTTTTAATTAATGATTATATCCTATTGAAGGTTCATTAAAATCAGCAACTAAGCTGATAGAAAAGACACTGGAGTACCTAAGTGCCTCTAAATGCAATATTTTTTCTATACTAATTGCATTTGAAGTGTGGCATTTAAATGTACTCTACGTTCCAATTAAAGGTATTCACGTTCTTGAAACCAATTAAGAAGCAAGAGAAGAGAGGTTTCAAGTGACATAATCTATTATGTGAATGATCTAGGTATATTGCTTTGTTTTATAATCTGACAGCATTTTCCTGGCAGTAAATTAAAGATACTTGTATGTAATTACAGAACGATAAATCTACATGTAAAACTTTAATCTTCAAGTGGGGATGGTTTGTGTTTTCTTAAATAGTGTATTTACCATCTAGATATCAAGTAAATAATAATCAATATTATATACCTCATTTTAGAATCTTTATATCCTGTCTACTGATTGGTTGAAAGTGCAGTCATATCTGACTATGGCCCCATAGACATTTTTTCGGTTTCCGTTCACTGACATTTTTACGTACTTTTTGCCATGGCATAGTGCGATCCCCATTTGTTTACGTGCAAGGCTGTGCGCATGCGCTTTATTTCAGACACCATAATTTGCGGCGCGATTTGGTCGATAATATTTAGACAACTCCCTGCTTGTGCGCGTGCAACGCGGTGCGCGCGCATAGACAAATTCTTTCGTCGCGCTATAGAACGGATCCAATTTCTCGTGGCGTTAAGCCTTGAATTCCGATGACGATGTTGATCTAAATGTTAGCTAAACAAGCGATTTAGAGGTCGGCATTTTGCAGTTAACTGTAAGTAGAATGCGATTGTGTTGCCTGTGCGTGTGTGGCGAGCATGCATTGTGGCCTGCAGAGCCAGGCAGAGGCTTTACTTTCATGAGATCTAACGATATTTTTAGAATCTACGTTAGATCGTAGACTTCACTTAGGCCTAGACTTAGTTCTAGGTCAAAATTAGACCATGTTTGTTGTTTTTAGATTCGGCATATAAAATATATATTGACTGCTTTTATTTCGGGACATGGTCGTTTCTAGACGCTCTTCGGAATCTTCCGAATCTGCCATCACCGCCGACCTGCGGTCTTGGTTATAGCAGAGATGCGGAGATTCCTGACCAGTCTAGAAACGACCATGTCCCTCAAAGCAGTCAATATATCCTATAATGTAGACTACATGTGCTAAATACAACTAATAATGTCATTTCATCTTATTTATGTGCCCCCCATACCAGTACAACACTGAAGTCACGCACGATTTTTCAAATGACCTTACTGTGAAGGACTCATTATTGATTTTCACCCAGTACATGTACAAGAAGATTTGTTTTATTGACATCCATGAATTGATTTACTACATATTCCATTGTAAACCAAAAATAACAAAGGGAATTATTCCTTTTGCTGCCTGTTGTGTAGTGCAAGGCCACATTTTAGGTCTTCTTTGTTTTTTCTTCTTTTTTTATTGTTGATAAACCTACACCAATCTATTAAAAATATAATCTTGTTATAAAGAAGTTGCTTTTGAAAGAATAAGAAGTGTGAATGCACAAGAAAAAATTCCCATTTGTGCATTTAGCATAAAAGCATGATTAATCTTATTCCCTTCCTGATCCCTTCTACTTTCCAATGCTCGTGATAGCAAATCCTAAATGTCAGAACCATTACTGAATCCAAATGTACATCATTAATGCGACTACTCACATTCATGTTGGCATGTATACGTTTCCCATGTACCCTCACACTTTCACTCTATCTTTTCCTGTTTTCTATACATTTAAAATGAATGAGGAACGAATAGAGTGCCTTTCTTGTGTCAATTTAACTTCACAATACCTTAAAACTGCATTGCTTCATCTTCGTGTCCCCAAAGATTATTTGCACATGTGCAGAGCAACATGTACACAAGGTGAAACTGTCCATGTCAGTAAACACTTCATTCTATACATATCCAAACTTTCTTTTTACGACAAGAATGATAAAGGGAGACCCTTCAAAAAGGCAAGCCCCAATACCACAGGGTGTATTAAATAATCCATAACACATGAAGTATTATATCAATTATGTAATTTAAAGAAAACTGACTAGATAGAGAACCCAAAGAAAACCACACAAGATTAAAAGCAGACATAAAAACCTTGATGACAACATTAACTACCCTACAGTCAACTTTTTAATTTCATGTGAGAAAATTAATAATTCTGAAGTATGCCTACTCTGGTGTAGTCAATATAATCATGTATGTACTGGTAATTACTTCAAGAAATAATTATTGATGATCACATTTATGTCATGAGAAAAGAAAGCATAATTTTAACATACACCACGTCATGATGTACAGCACCCCATACAAAACCTCATTTGATGTGTATTGTCAGTAGTATAAACAACGGTTAAAAGCATCCAATCGTTTCATCTTTCACATCAATAGTGGGTAACCTTGAGCATTGATGAACTTATAGCTTGATGGAACAATACAGCGAATATAATAGATGGGAACAAAGGAAGAATTGATTCATCACCTCCTTCAGGAAGCTAGCCAAGATGTATTGTCTTTTCTGGTTTAAAGGGCTGTATTTTAAGGCATGCACAACCGTTTCGGAGCAGAATGGCAATTGGAAAATGACTTGCAACACATATACTATATGATCCCTGAGTTGTCTGGATTTTGAATAGGTCTTTACTGAATCATGCTACAAATCATGAAAGATATGAACAATTTTATTAACTGAATTCCTAGTAGAATTCATACCATTCATGTACCATTTAAAAAAATTTACCTTTAATCACAAAATTGTTTCAACCAAGTATGCAAGCTGACCCCCTGCAAGCATGGATTGTTCACAGCAACATTGATTACTCTATAGTTGACCATTTTGCATGGGCAAGATGCATGCGTCTCTTATATTGGACTAAAGAAAAATCAATTTCCTTGGCTCTGTTGAAAAGGCCTAACCACAACTATTACCACACGTGCCATGAATAGAAAGAATATCCTCCTGAAAACACATGGAGATGCATGCGTGGCACTCAACCTGAATACGGCTTCTCCCAATGTCTTGTGTGTAGCCCTTTAACAAATAATTGATATACATTGTACATGTATGTAATGCTACAGTCACACAGACACTTACGTTGAGTTACGTCCGGTTGCGTCCAAAAATCATTTTCTTTTCTTCGGATCCCCACGTGCATCGCTATACCCATCATAGATAGCCGTAGAAAATATTGATAATCGTTCACCAGTAAAACAATGAAATAAATTAGAAATGATAGAATAGAAGATGAAATAAGATTACAACAACACAACGTATCTATACGTAAGTGTCTGTGTGACTGTAGCATAAGGATCTGTTTTAAAGCGCTTGCTCAACGCTAGCCAACATACAGTTACATGCATTGTGTATGTGAGAAGGTAACATTTCAATCTATAGAAGGACAGACCCAATCAATAACATACGATTGTGAATCTTAGACATTTGTTGTCTCCAAAATTCATTTAATAGATGAGATTATAGTTTCTAAGTCTCCTTGTCGATTAATTAATTAATTTCCACACAAAATTTTGGTTCTGACAGCTTGAAGAATTCCATGGTAAATTCACTTATAATGTGTTTATCTATTTTCTTGTTGAGAACTAGATTTTATGGTTTGAATAGCATTTAATTGTTTTGACCTACATGTTCTGGACTACCAACAACAGTGAATCTCATATGAAACTACATGTATTTAGAAAGTATGAACAATTACTTTCATAACACTTTAGTAGCCATGGAAACAGAGTAGCTGAAAGCTTACCTGGCATACAAGCTATAATAAAGCATCAATCATTACAAAATTTGCATAATTGTGGAGTAAACTGAAAATTTCACTCACTATATATAATTTAAACCCTTTATGTAGATTCATGTTTCACAACGATAAAGACCGCAGGTCCCTATTTTTATCCAGGAAGACCACAAATAACTCTCAAAAATGGCTCTATACAATGTGTTTGGTGAACATGTAGTCTATAATTATCTCCTTTCTAAAATCCTGACACCATTTGCTAACATCACACTTCAGCCACTTCCACTTTCCTATTAATCTTAGCCTAATCTACACTATAATCAACCCCTCTCTTAATCCACATTCTCCTATAGACCATCCATATTCAAGGATTGAAGCCCCACGTTGATCCCTAGTAGCTACCAAACTCTCACTGCTGAGTCTTCCCTTGTAAATATTGATCAGAATCAGCGCTGCTCTCTCTCTCTCTCTAAGACGACAACCTCCCGCCCCCCCCCCCAAAAAAAAAAAAAAAAAAAAAAAAAAAAGAAGAAGAAAACCCTGGACTTTATGCTCGGTATTATCTCCAGAGGAACAGCTTGTCAACAGACTGATGGACATCGAGCTCCATTCAATCACATATTCAATCTCCCTAACAGGAACCATTGCTCAAGACCAAGCCAGATATAAACCCAAGGTCACAACTGAAATTGCCTATCCATTTACTCCAAGACAGAATGACCTAATGTTTGAACTTAACCCGTAAAAAAGTGTCAGTGTAGGAAATCCATACTTCTACTCATTCACTGCATGATTATGGTGACAGATTACAAAGTTTGTTATGCCTACAGGATTTTACTTTTGTACATCTTCAGTGCAGGACAAATATATATAACCCACACACATGTACATATATAAAATTTATTGTACTGAACATGAAAAATATTGCATTCTAGCAGTCCTGAGCTCATTATAATACCTCCTTGATCTGAAAATTGATCAGTAAATAACAGCCAGAAAGGTATTGAAGCTCTCCTCATATTGACCAAAGTTCTGCACTTAATGAAACTCGACGGGCAGCAGCAATTCAATGCTTTTGAGTGGAAAGGAAATTCTATCTGAAAGACAGGTTCAAGCTATTGAATGTTTTCCTTCTACCTGCCACATGCTTTGATTTCAGTGATTTCTAGTGAGGAGATACTGCATGATTATCGAATATCAGCCATCAGTGCCCCAACGCCCCCCCCCTAATGTGATAGTACATTACCTGAATTAATACGAGAGTCTGAAAAGCAAACCTCACTTGAGACCAATGGGATCAGAGAGCACTTCAAGAAGGGGATCCCAAACAAGAGAGGGAGATGGCTAGCTTTTCAATGCTTCTAGAGACAGTATGAATAGGATGGAAAGGGGGAATGGACAGGAGAGAGAATCGAGAGAAGGAATGAGCGAGGAGGAGAGCTGGCTAGGGTTGGAGCCTTACAAATGTCAACATGAGCAGAGATAAAAGGCAGGACAATGGAGTGCAAACACACACAGAATGATGAGAGCCAATTGTATATATTGCTCTTCATCGCTGCTCTATCGCAACATAAGGGCAACAAAAGAAGCCGCTTCAAGAAGCTCCAATGATTGCCTGGGGAGTCTGATCTGCACGTACTGGAGGGGTTAAAATCATGTACATGTGTACACTGATGAGTAGAGCTAGCGGTTATTATAATAATGCTGAAATGATATGACACGGCTGGAGGGGAGGCTCTGGAATTATGTGCAACCAAATGCCCAACATTGTATCACATGCAGCGCTGCTGTGATGAAAATGAGTGAAATGAAAGAAGTGTAGTTCTCCAGTAATCTAATAAATTATGCCCGGAATAGAGTACACCACACTGCATCTAGGCTGATTTTTGCTGTTTGGGCGACTCCTTAATATTTTCCTACCAGGCCATTACCCGAGTCGGAGGCATGTTTTTGTTCGTTATCCCAGTGCAGTACCCTGGTCTGTTGATTTTAGAAACACAATTGAGGGTTGTACCGAAGGGAGGGAAACCAAAGCTTTGATATTGATCAGAACAAAAACTTCCAGGGAGTTATGGCAGCAAAAACAGAAACCAAAGGCTTTAGGGGAGAAAGTGGATGAAAAAAAAAGGAATTAATGAATAGAAAATGGAAGACAGGAAAGAAGAATGCAAGAGGGAAGGAATTAAATTCATAAACAACAGTAGGAGAACATAACATGGGTAAATGGAATGAAAACACAACTTAATGCTACTTACTTCAAAAGGTATACTTAATATTGATATTATACCAGTATTCGTTTTTAAGTAAAGATGTAAAAAAAAAGGGAAATTTCAATTCATCATCAAACACTGAATGCAGAGTGGAAAATTGTTGTGTGAGGCTGTGTTACCACATAAAGTACAGTATGATGCAGAGCAATTTACAATTATTCTTTTTATAAACTGGGCATGAGGGGAGGGGCAGGAATGATAAAAAATATAGATCTCCAGGATGCGCCACAGAAGGGAACAGTTCATGATGTAGAAAAGGGAAAATGAGATTTGGGTTGAGAGAACTTGGATGGAGTTTATAATGAAAACTGGAGTGCAAACATCTTAGAAACTCTGATCAAATACAGCGGATGGTGGACCCAGTGGTGTATCACAAAAGCCGGGCCTTGACGCAAGAGAAGAAGACCAGCTATCGGTCCCTCCGCCTCTGATGTTAATCAAAAGGTTCATTCTACTTTAGGCTTCACCCCCTTTTTGCCAGCTTGCAGCAGTTCCTGGCTTTAAATGCAGCCTATTGATTTTGACATGTAGGGATGGACAGAAAGGCTGTGCAGTGGTACGCGGTCAGAAAGACAAACACGATCCGATCTGGGCTTTCCTCCCCTCCACAGCCAGATGATTCCAAATTTGATTACAAACTAATGCGTATTCGTGCAAAGAGCTGCATGGATATTCCATGTTATCGGCAGACCTACCATCTTTTTCTTTTCTTTGTTTTTTGCAGGCAAATAGTGAGAAACTGGCCTTGTGATATGTTTTATTCTGCCAGTGCTTGAGTTGAGCCTAGTATTGGTGTTCTACTTGAATAACTTATTCTACTTTCATTGATCTCTACTCTTCTCCATGGTCTCTTTACTTCTTTCAGGCCAGATATAGTACTGTCAAATCCTCTTCTTTTTTTTCCTTTTTTTTAAAGAGACAGTATCTATACCACCCTAAAGCCCCTGCAGCTGATCATACAAAGGAAAAAGAACTGAGGATAAGCAGTCATCTGTTCCAAGCCCTGAAAAATGAATAGTTTATGCACAGTCTACAAGGACATTGAAATTCATGTATTATTGTTCTATTTTCATATCACAAAAGCACTTGTATAGAAGATTAAATCACATTTTTTCTTATTTTTGTACAGTAGGGCAATTCCATGGTAAAGAAGGGACATAGAATACGTTTTCTTCACATTCAAATTTGGTATCAGTGTATTAATTTGGTTGTAACAAATGCATTAGTTGAACGCAAGTGTCAAAGAAAAACTTTATAAGCCTACTATGTGTAGCAATCAAATATTTCCCAAGTAATAATGATCATTATCTGTAGTACCGAGTGACAAGTTTTAATCCCTCTATTTCTACAGAAACATCAAACAAAAGAATACATAACATATTGGTAGCTAAGAATATACAAACTTTCACTCACAATTGTTCAACTAATGTCTGCATTATCGTAAGTCATATATTAAGTACTTTCTAGAAAAAAAATTAAAATGTAAAGAAACCACATTTTCATGTCTATCTATTACCCTGAAATAGCCCAGTAATAAATAATTATTTTTTTCTATACACTTAAAAAAATATATTTATAATAACAGCCTTTGGGCTTTGACGGCCTTGTCAAAATTTGGCAGTTGCTTTCTGCTCTTGAAACCTGAAAAAGCTCTCAGAATCGTGCTCAAACCTTATCCTAATCTCTGGCTTGTTTTCAAGATGTTTATAAACTCATAACACACTTTGAACTGCAGATTAAGAAAAGAGTCACGCACCACTGAGATTGTTGATGTGCTCAAGACCAAAACAGCCAAACAGCCGCTAGAAAGGGAGAATACTGGTTGTGAGAAATGAACTGAAAAACTCATTATACTCTTACAATATTTTTGCTGGCTCCTACCAACCTTTCATAATTTATTAGGGCGAGCTAATTGTGCTCTTGCCAGGGAAATTATAAATATCCATAGTGATATGAATTGTTATTGGGAGCTCAATATTTATCCATCATAGAAAAATCTACCTACGTAATTTGCAGCCTTTACCTTTCGATCACACCAAATGAGCCGTGCACAGGTATGAATGAGTCAAGCCTAATACCAATATGCATCATATTTCCTTTGACAGGAAATATTATACACATATTCATAAAGAAAGGGAATTAATGATGTACATATTTTGCTTCCTGGTTAAATTATAATAAGTCATACATGACAACCTATTCTATTTTCAGTATTTTTGCCCTGAATTTGTGTGGTTTAATCTACCTAAATGAACATGTGGTTGAACAAAGCAAAATTTTAGGAATGAATTACTATTGAAACTATGCAAAATACAATGTTGAATTGATCACTATTCAAAATTAAAAATGATATTTACTTTAGTACATGAAAGTAAATTAAATCTTTTAAGTATTGTAGGCCCAAAATATTTTCAAAAATCCTGTAACTGTATGTTCATGAAATACATTTGAAGTATTGCTCTTTAGGCCAACAAGGATTTATGATATATAAATAATTGTCCTATAATAAAAGAAAATCAAATCTGCAGTGCAAGCCCATACATTTCTCTTTCTTAGATACTTTGACAGCCATTTTGTGAAGAATTTGAGAAACTGAAATGCAGATTAAAATTGGTTGACAAACAAGCAAAGACCTTTAGAGATGGCAATAAGTCATGTACTTGACAGAGAACGTGAGTAGTAGAAGCGGTTGGCAATATGCATACATGTGTCATATTCAGTATTGACCTCCATCAGTAGGATCTACTACTATTCCTGTACTACGAGGAGAATGAACAAAGCTGTACATTGAGCCAAAAATTTCCCGTCCATACCTCAGCAAATAAATATGGTAAAATCTGACTATGTTGATAATTTGATCATTAATTCATTGGGTTTAATCTTGTTCTATTCAATTAAGGTTAAAACAAGTTGTACCATTTTTAAAGTTTGAGCAGTGTATTATGCATAGCCTTATTGTAACTCAAAAACTAAATATTAAAAAAAAAAAAAAAAAAAAAAAATGGGGCAATGTAGTTAAAGTACCCATACAGAGTACAACCACAACTGCCTACTCGATATCAACCGCAAATTAAAAACAGAACCGTTTTCAATTTTTACAATAACAGATTTATAAACAAATTTGTACAGATTACGGTTAATCTCTGCAAAACATGTGAATACTTCTCTATAAATTCGCTGCCCTTTCTATCCCCCAAAAGAATATGTAGTACAAGTAGATAACAAGTAGAAAGACAGAAAGCAAAGGCTCAATTTCTTTATCACATCTGACATCACTTTCGACTGTTCAGATATCAACTCTCAGAGCAGAACAACTTGGCCTCCTGATGTCGATGACAGCATACAATGTATTCCTGCATTTTATCGGACAGCAATCTCTGGCTTCTTGATGCCTATCTCATTTGTGATAGAGAAGGTATTCCTCTCATTTGAAGGATGGAGCGCAAGAAGGAGATAAGTCCTTTAAAGAGAAGAACAGTAGGATTCGCACCCTGTGATTACCGCCCCTCCAGATTTGTGTTTGTTAAAATACACATGATTGAAATTGCAATAAGACAATGACAATGGAAAGATCTTTTTCCCATGGGTTTATACCCCACAACAAAAATTTTAATCGTCAGCTCATAACTACTGACACACATCAGAGAGTATACCTGATTGGAAAGAAATGATGGAACGAAATCTATGGTACATTTAACATGCCACCTCATTCAAGCACTACGGTTACACGTCATCAACCGCAGTAATAGTTCAATGTACAAGAAATGCAACATGTGAAGCTCAAATCTAACTTGAAATCACTTTTGCAACCTCATCTTGCCTGAGCTTTACCAGGCAAGTCAACAGGAAATCTACCATTCTATTTTCATAGATGCCCTTGAAAGCTGATAGGCATAGAAGCTAACTTTTCAGATCTACTCAATTAAAGGGGTATTTTTAAATAAGGCAAAACAAATGTGGAAAATACTATCTATTGAGAACTAAAAGAAAGTTGAACTCTGTTTAAAAGTGAGTTAATTCCATTCTAGTAATGAGCGAATGATGATAGTGTTGGTTGTCAGTATTTATAACAAATTACAAAAGCCTGAATATGCAGAAAGAGTATATTTAATGTACAACAACAAAACATGTAGTAATGCATTTACGCCAATTATACCAAAAGAAAATGGGTGTCAGTTATAAACAGACATTTTTAGGTTCCATTTTTAGGTTATTATCCTAAAAAATGACTACCCCTAAATTCCAATCTCACACCAAATCCTCACTTTCAACTCATAATGTACAATATATATGAAATATATGAAATATATAAAAATACATGATAAGTAGAGCCAGAACAAGACAAGAGTCTGCTCCTTCTTTATTTAAAGTACTTGAGGCCTTCTAGATGAGAATTGTACAATGGATGTACAAAAATGTACATGTAGAGCCATGGTAACGAAATAGCTCCATGGTATAATACACACATTTTAAAATGCATGACAAACTAGAGACATATACAAGAGTCTCATTCTTTTAAAGGGACTTGTGACCTTTAGATGAGAATTGTACAATGGGCCATGAAGATAACAAATGTATCTCCATGGCATAACACACACATTAAAAATGCATGATAAACTAGAGAGACGGATAAAAGACAAGAGTCCTCTCATTCTTTATTTAAAGGGACTTGAGGCCTTTTCGATGAAAAGGATGACCTGCAGCACTTCAGGTATCACTCACATCTCTCCATCATCCTAAATCCTGAATAATCCATACGGTTGCCATGAAAGTGAACAAGTAAGAGCCTATATTGTCTCTTCTCAGCTTGAAGGGCACTAACACATACACTTCAACACAAGGTGAGCCTCCTTCTGCTTCTCAACACATAAATATTCCCATAAATATTCGCAACTGTATTATTCAGATGGGGTGAAGAAGATACAGGTAAAAACATGTGTTTGGTAAAATAGTTTAAGCAACAAAATACAGGCATGTAAAATGTACATGTAGCTCTTGAGCATGCGAAGAGCTGTGGCATCCACCACCCACCCCCCCCCTTCTAAGAATAAATGAATAAAGAAAAATAAAAAAAATTCTTAGGTCAACATTTTATAATTTAAAAGCTTCAGCAGATTCTCAAATGCCTTCTATTATGATCATTTGTGCAATATGCCTAGATCCTTACATGTATGATATCACATGTATGTACATGTACACACATAAACTAAAATGTTATCAAACGGTCTGTCCATTGTTCTTTGGCATTTTTTATAAGGACACCTTACATTGTATCTACGAGTGTAAATAATATCAGGCATGATTTGTGAACATCATGATTCAAATAACACCAGGCATTTGATACCATCTTTCAATGAAACCAGTGATCCCAAGCAATTTGGAAAAACTTGAAGACATGTAGTTGACATTTAAACATTCTTTTTTTTTTCTTTCTCCCTGTCGTATCGCAACTTTCTTTATGCATGAAAAGAAAATGTCATGATCAAAAACTGGGTTACTTGATATCTACTACTGAAAGTAAAAAAGGTCTTTAGTCTATGTCAGCATGTGTGCTAAAGACCTACTGGCTCTCACCGAGACGATATGTGAGAATGGGAGGACCTGTCATGGGATGCCTTTGTCTTCTTTGATCAAAAAAGGACAATGCTCCATGAAATTTTATGCCAGCTATTCCTTCAAGACGAGAATGCTAGTCTCAATGCAACAAATAGACCCAAACATAGCTTTACATGTTAGTAGATTTGTTAAGTATAACATTGTCTGTTGGGAGCAAAAGGGTAGAATTTCAGCATAAAGTTGAATAAGGCATTAACAATGATAAAGTGTTTGAATTGCACGTGTACATGTAGTTGCTAATGATATTCTGCAGTACAGGTACCTTTTGGGGGAAAAAAAAAAGAGCTGTTATTTTTTTCATAAACTTGAAGAGTAGAAAAATGTCCCTTTTTCCAATTAAATAAGACGTTTTCTTTCACATGTATATGATTATGTGTACCAGCCAAAGTATGAGTGTGTTCTGGAAATTCAATTAATATTTCAAAATGTTGAAATTAGAACATTCATTACTGTGTTGTAGCTATGATACTGATACTGTATCCTCCATAGCTATTCATCTGCTTACTACTAGTATTGGTTTTTGTACGTAGGGGTATTATGTCAATATCCAGACAAAAATGAGACCCTGAAGTTAATGCTTGATTAAAAGTAAAATATAGGCTTAATTGATGCAATGTTTCATGAGATTATTAGCTTTCTTCCAGGGTATTCTATTCAAGTCAAGAGAAAGACAAACAAAATTAGCAACATGAATGTACATGTATGCATAAAACCTTGCCCTTCCACATTGGCGGAATCGATCTATCCTAATCAACTCTTTGATGGTTTATGCAGGCAGAACAAAACCCTTTCAGGCCTTACCTTTGACAACTAACGAACCATGGTACATTTGCGAGATTCCCATACAAGAGCTAATAATAATGACACTTTAAAAGGAGAGGTACATAGTTAATATTGTAAAATGTAGCCCATCCCACATCAGATACAATATACAAACACTTTTAATAGCATATTTTGGGAAACTGATGTACCATGAAAGTAAATAAAATACTGCATACATTATGTATGAAAGCAGAAACTACATATACAACTTCAAATCAAGAAAATAAGCTTTTAGACTACCGAGCTATGCTTTGGCTTTTGTGCACATCTCAGTTGAACAGTAGCTGGGTGGGTATCATCACTTTCCTAGATTTCAATGGCCCATTGCAATCAATACTTTCCTTGCATCTATTTGAGCAAAGCTAGGTGTAAGGCAATCAGGCATAAATTGAGCTGCATAAGGAGCATTGTGTTCATCTCATATTTCATAATTCTAATATCCTCGCTATCCCTATAGAGGAGTGGAGTTTCTGTATACGTGGTGCTGCACTAGCACGAGGTAGTCAAATAGCGCGCTGTGACATGGATCAGAGGGGGAAAATAATCGGTCAAGCGCAAAGTCTAAGATGGAGCTTACAATGTACGATTTACATTATGTAGGCTCGTGCAGCATCAAACAATCCACGCACTAATTCGAGGCAAAACCGCACAACTACCTAGTGTTTGGAAATAAACCCAAGCTGACTTGGGCTTAGACTTTGCCAAATTAAGGGTGCTATCTACAATGTACCTATCGGGCTAATTCATCGGATCACAAATAGCGTGGTATTAGGCAAAATCGAGCTTGTTCAGAACCGTCTTGTATGGATAAGAGCATGCCCAGGGGCTACAGGTGGGCTGGCACTGTGCCAGATTCTTAGAAAAGGGCTACCCTGGGCAAAGGGGGTTAGACCCCTAACCCTTGGGAGGGGCGCACCAACAAATTCATTATCCCTCACCATGGGGACGGGTGTCACCTGACACGACCAAGTGGGGGATGTTTGCACATCACATGACCCAATTTGGTACTTGGGCAACCAATCAGGAAATTCAGGACAATCCCCTTTGGTACAGAAGTTATTGGGTAAGCCACTGGGTTGATGCGGCTAGTCAGGAAGAAGACTGGTTTGCGATTGACCCTGAAATCTAATTTGGGTTGTTTACTAATGGGCACAGATTCCATAATGGAAGTGCGAGTGTCCTCATAAATAATGCATCAACTTGGCTGAAGTGAGTGATTAGCATAGAGAGGATGAAGCTGGGACAGAAATCAACCTGTTATAACAAAAGAATCAATCGCTGATACGTGATCTACATGTAAATGAACATTGATATAATAGATTTGTGTAAAATTTTTAAGCATTGAAGCTGAAACAATGAAATATTAACTCTAGAAACTATGATGTTTTGAATTGATAATGGCTGGAAAATACCATTACACCAAGTGAAAAGAAAAATAGGCATTGTTGCTTCTATCGTAGAGGCACTTAACTTTTCCCTATCCTTATTTTTGTAAAACAATTAAGCGGAGTATTCATATCAAATAAGTAATTGATGAAAAATAATGAAAAGAAAAGTATACATGTTGCATCAAGTTTGCTGTAGGCAAACTATGCTTCTTGAGGAAATTAATAATTTCAAATGCAAGAGCGGAGCAGACACATAGCAGATGGAGATAGAAGAGAAAGAGTGAGAGAAAGAAAAGAAGAAATTACAGTGAAGAGAGGAAGATAGAGAAGCCAAGATTAGAAATTCAATACTCAATCTGGTCCTCCATCCATTTTGAAATACCTGGTCATACGAAAAATGGATTTCATCGATGACAAAAGAGGGAGAGAAGTGAATTTCCCAAGGCATGTCATACTAGTACAAAATGGAGTGCTGAGGGACAGACTGCGTTGGATGTAAGAAATCTTTTACCACAGTCCGACTCATGGACATGATCTTTATTGTACACGCTTTGAATTTATTCATAGCGAAAGAGATATTTCCCATCCCCCCAACCTCCCTTTGCCAATTATCCACCACTTTCGCTGGATCTGAAAATCTGCATGGGTTGTGTTTGGCAAAATATTCATGCTTATGACCATGTCCAAACTTATATTAATTACAATTGTTTTTAATGACTTTAAAGGGACGTATATGATAAAACATGGGGAATCACCTTATCTCGGATGAAATGATAACATTCCAATCAGAGCCTGAGGCGTGTTGCCTAATCAGCGACAATCCATCGGAGTTATCCTTCATGGCTAGACTAACTAACCAGAATTCCGAGAAAAATCTAACCTATGTTTTGTTTTTGAAATGAAGCATTATACAAATCCCTCTTGAATTTATATGAAGAGACCCGTTGAGAGTCTATAAACTAAGAATTGTTGAGGACTTAAGAATCCGAAGCTACTGACCCTATTTACGATGAATTCGGTCAACTTCGTCATGTTCCTGCTGTCCGAATGTTAATCCCCAGTAGTCCGACCCATGCGTAAGCCACTGTCGTGTGTACGAGTCAAAGGAGCTCACGAAAAACGTGCATTCCCCACGATCTCCGAGTTTCAGGGGCCTTCAATTTAAACATTTCAGAATAGCTTCCCAGGGGCAATATATATTTACTCCTTCAAGATACATTCACTAATGCATTGTAACTTTCATTTAATACACCAGCCTGAAGATAAGGCTTTAAGCTGCATGCATTGTGGGTAACACTAAATATTCTAATGATCTAGTCCCTTTTCAGACTGCTATTTCTTAACCCCGTACTATCCTTAACCCCGTACTACTATGTTTCTTAGAAAACCCATACTATCTGCTTAGCCGGGGTTAAGAATTAATGCTTTCACACTGGTAGTCCTTAACCCAGACTATTTGCTGGATCCTGAATATTAATGATTTCACTCTCTTTCTTTATGTTATTCTATGTTTTCTATTTTTCCTTGTTATTTCATGGTTATTCCTTGCTTTTATATCTTTCCTTATGTTATTCATTGTTTTGTCTCTCTTTCCTTATGTTATTCATTGTCTCTCTTTCCTTATGTTATTCATGTTTTTCTCTTTTTTTATGTATTCCTTTTTTTCTCTTTCCTCATTTTATTAATTGTTTTCTCTGACTCTTCCTTATGTTTACATTGTTTTTCTCTTTTCATTTGCTATTCATCGATTTCTCTCTTTCTAGTATTCATTGTTTTTTTCTTTTTTTATGTTATTCTTTCTTTTTTTTTTTTTTTTTCTTTTTTTCTTTTTTTTTTCTTATTTTTTTTTTTTTTCTCTTTCTTTTTCTTTCTTTTTTTTTTCTCATTCTCTGCTCTCTTCTTCTTTTCCTCATTTTTATCATTTTCTTTTCTTTTTTCTTTGTTTTTTTTTCCTCTTTTTTCTTCTTTTTTTTCCTTATTTTTTTTTTTTTTTTTGTTTTCCTTTTTTTTTTTTTTTTTTTTCTTTTTTTTTCTTTTTTTTTTTTCTTTTTTTTTTCTATCTTTCTCATTTTATTCATTGTTTTCCTCTGACTCTTTCCTTATGTTTTACATTGTTTTCTCTTTTTTTCTTATGTTATTCATTGTTTTTCTTTCCTTAGGTTATTCATTGTTTTCTCTTTACTTGTGTTATCAAGTTTACGAATAATTATGCATATTCATGACACATTTTCATTGATTGGATGATGCTTAGCCCCGTTTTCCCTTAGCACGGTTTGGTTCAGACTGCAACTCTTAGCACCACAATTGCCCGGCTAACTCTGCAATTACCCGGCTAACCCTGCTTTTTAGCAGGGCCAGATAGTACCGTACTATTAACCGTGCTAGCCTACTTTGGTAAAACGTAGTCTGAAACTGAAGCGTGCTAAGCTTAACCCAGGAAATAGGTGTACTAAGGCCCCCTTACACCACCTATCCTGGGGTTAAGGATTTTAACTGCAGTCTGAAAAGGTATAGGTAGATTAGCTACTTGCAAACACCTACATCATTCATCTGTATCAAAAGAACATGAAGAATATTGTTCAAAACAGGTAGATGAAGTGAGATTAATCTCACAGTAGACAATTTTTTTTAATGTAATTGTCAAGTTAGCTTCACATTCATGTAATAAGACATGTGGTTGTGATGTACGTGATCTGACAGATCTAGTCATCACGCCTCTTTTGTTTATTATTGTAATCAATATAAAAATAAACCTAACCCAATCTGCTTAAAGCCAAAAGCGCATTAACTCTACATATTATATAAAACTTATCGCCTTTCTAGCATGCAACGAATTGACTCATTTTAATTATGAATGTAGATCATTGTACATCATTTGTGTTTGTAATGAATTAGATTGAATTAGATTTACCCCCTAGTAGCAAAATGGAATAAGTAATATAATACTGGGTTTTGTTCAAGATCACAATGACAGATACTGGTATTATCAGGTCAGGAACCTATGTCATTATGAAATATGAACTATATGCCCTACTTTAGGGTGGAAGGTGAAGGAAAAAAAAGTTATTAAAAAAAAAAAACCTATATAACCTAATATGCACAGGCCGCATGTATCCATAATAAATAAAATATTGTATTTTAAGTGGTATTTTGGACAATTTTGGATGAGATGGGGAAATTTGCGTTCATTTAATCATAATTTTGCCATTTTTACATTTTCATTAATGTGAAAGTAAATAGAGGGAATAAATTTTATTTAATAGAAAAGAATAAAATGTTACCAGGACTGACTCACAAAAAATATGAAAATAGCCAATAGGTAAAAAAGTCATTTTTAGATTCAAGGTGGAGCATGGGCATCCTCCTTCAAGTGTGAAATTCACTGGTCATTCCCATAATTTGTCTATGACAACTTAATTGAGTGGAAATACACACATGTACTAACGTCAGCACTGATTTAATTTCATTCAGAATGGGTAATGAGAGAGAACATTCCGTAGCCTTCATTTCAAATTATTAAATTTATCACCAAAAAATGCCTCAAACTATAGGTCTATGATGTATGGACGCTAATGAAATCAACCAAAGAAATTTTAGCCTGGCTTGTAATCACTGCGCATAATTTTTCAGCCCTAAAGCCACAGGAAGCAGAGTAATTCATCAACAAACTCAAATATGAAAAAAACTGAGCAGTTTCATGGTTGAATATACATCCATGTCTTTTGAGTGGTCAGGAAAATGGATCAATTTGTGCAACTGCTGGATACTGGCATAGGTTTTGTGAATAAATGTTATTAAAAACAGGAGAGTTGAATTTGTCATATTTTGAATATATTGTATGAAATTTCATAATGGATTTTTTTTTTTTTCTTTTTTTTTTGCGGGTGGGTGGGGTGGGGTGTAACTTTCTGTTTTTTCGTACTTCAGCAACATCGAGTAGCTCACACTAAAATAAACAGATGAGTTGAGAAAAGAACATATCAGGAAAAACAGAGATTGAACATTTCAAATTGCAACATTAGGATTACAGTCTCCTTCATTTAATCCTTAAATATAAAGCCCCTATGTTCATACTGTATAAGTGGTTATTTTCGCGGTGACTTTATTTTCGTGAATTTCGCGAGTTGGTCTTCGCGAAAATTTCCACTTCAATACAAGGCTATTTATAGTAGTGAAATCATCACCAAAATCGCGAAATTTTGCTCTCGCGAATTTCCCCAACTAGTCCAAAATCGCGAAAATATGTGGACGCGAAAATATTGGCTATACAGTAATATACAAGGACTAAGTAAGAACTACATGATACTAGATGCATGCATTCGCATAGAGCTGAGTAATATTTATGTACCCTATCCTGACAGGCATTTTTCTTGTTTTGGACAAATTTTTTCTCCTTTTTTAAACCCCAGAGTTCAAGTGAAATACACAGGCTATTCCCAACACGAGAGAGAGAGAAAACAGAACATTGACGCTGGTTCACAAACATTGAAACCCTGACCAGATAATGGTGTCACAATGCAATTACTATTTCATCCTTCCTTCTGTTTGTCACAGTCTATGTGTCTATCTTGAATAAATAAACAGAATGAAATAGTTCAAAAGCTGTTTTCATACAGCCCTCAACAAGAATATTCTGATATCTGACTGTAATAAATCTCTACCCCCACTCATTCTCTTTAAAATACTGAGTATAATAAAATGCGATCATATTTTCAACTACATCTTCAACAAATAAAATTTCTTTTTACTAGGAGCAAAGCCTAGTTTAGCTTCAGGATATCTTGTCAGAGACAACCACAGCACAGGGCCTATGGTTTATGTAAAGTATGTTGTCTAAGGGTGTGTTCAATGTCCAGTTTCAAACTTATACGCCAACATGAATCATGATACAAAACGCAATCACAAAACTCAAACACAAACGCGATCAACGGTGCACCGTTCAGTGTCCAAAATCTAAACGTGTTTATACGTCGATCGTCTTTAAATTCCCCACTCTCAAAAAACAAATATCTTCTCCTTTTTTCAATTGCACCGGAAGCTTCCATTGCGAGAGCACATTTAAACACGTTTGAAAACTCAATCCTGTTCAATGTCGCATTTCGTTGCAATCGCGATGCTCAAGGTCGTAAAATTGAAGCCGATTGTGTTTGTAAACGCATCTTTTTCGGCGTTTAAATTTTCGGCGTATAAATTTAAATTGAGATTTGAAACACGTTTATTTTTACGACCGGGGATGGGGGACAATGAACACCCTCTTGTTTTTCTTTATATCAGCGTTTTGTAATTGCGTTTTGTATCATGATTCATGTTGGCGTATAAATTTGAAATTGGACATTGAACACACTCTAAAAGTTCAGACGATGTTCAGGATCAGGTATGATCGAAAGGGAATGTACCTGTGAAACACCACCAACCTTAAAAGCAGAACAAACACTGTTTATTTCTACTCTTGAAAAACTATATGACCCTAGCCACAACCTTGCTATGGTTACATCAGTTCTAGCATTGTCAACTGTCACTGTAACGTGAGCTCTGTGGGTATGAACTTGATCTCCTTTTTATACCCTCTTTGCCTCCCTCCTCAAATCCCCTCACCCTTTAGTCGTTAGCAACCACGAACACTCTGCATGATTTAGTTTGTTATTGATGAGAAAATGTCAGGTTCTTCTTTCTTTACCAGAGCCTGGTAATGTTTCGTTACAAAACAGCACCATGTTTCGTAATCTTCTGTCTGAAAAAACCTCAATTCTGTAGACAAACAGGTACCAGTATTCTTTTTGAATTGTGTCTGTTCATTTTTATCTTATGCTTTTTTAATATGTTTATAGCAACTAAAGTACAAAATCTTATTTACAAAACATAATCATACTACAATGTACATAAAAATATCCATCGTTGCACAGCCTCTTTCTAATTCTTTGGTGAGAAGCATTCAATTCTATGTGTCAAATCTGTAACTTGATTCCATCAGAATGAGTATTTCTGTCAAGTTTATACTGATCTCAACTTGACAACCATCTAGCTTTATAACATCTTCCTGCTTAATCTAAAAATCTCCATCATTACAAAACCTCTTTCTGTGGACAAACGGGTATTCCTTTTTTACCGTAATCCTTTTTGTTACAAAACATCACAAGCACCACCACTCGTCTGATTAAATCTTTACAGAACTTCAATTTTTACAAACAGATCTGATACCTACATGTACATTGCACTGGACATGTTGGTTATCCAGGGGGGAGGGAGGAACTTCTCTTGTTTGAAGGGGGTAGATTAATGATGGAAAATCAATATAGTTTTGAACTTTACAAGATTTCCCCAATCACTCGATGGTAAAACCATTCATCTGCACAAACACTACAATATACATGTCACCGAGATGATAATCTTTATGTATTATGTTTTTGTTCAAATCTATTGATCATACAAAGAGCAAAGATTCTGTAGAGTGATACTAGCTGCTACCACATCAGCTCGAGCTTGCTCATCTCGAGATTCTAGCCCGATCAGCCCTCCCCCGAAAATATCTCGAGATACGAGAAATCACGTCCACATCAGCCCAAGTTGAGCCATTTCGCTCTCGAGCTATGAATTAGCTCGAGCTACAGAGCATGCGCACTTTGGACTCTGAGTTTTGAAACTTGCGCCATTTTTTGCCATGCTATGGGCTGGGGACTTGCAGTTGCGAGCATTTTCTCCAGTATTTCTAATGTATTTTTATTTTATTGTCCTTTCATTTTCTCTTCATATTTATGTATTTCTTTCTCTTCTCTTCTCTTAATTCTTTTGTATTTCTTTGTTTTATCCTTAATTTGTCTTTTCTTCCCTTGAAATTTTTGTGTATTTTTTAATTTTTGTCATTCTACCATCTTTTCTACTCTTAATTCTTATGTATATCTTTATTTTTCGTCATTCTTTCATCTTCTCTTAATTCTTATGTATTTCTTTGTTTTTCCTTCTTTTGTTTTATCGTCTATCATTTCTTATGTATTTCCTTGTTTCATCCTTCATTCATTTTCTCTTCTCTCAAATCTTATGTATTTCTTTGTTTTATCCTTCATTCATCTTCTCATGTATTTCTTTGTTTTTCCTTCTTTCGTTTTATCGTCTATCATTTCTTATGTATTTCCTTGTTTCATCCTTCATTCATTTTCTCTTCTCTCAATTCTTATGTATTTCTTTGTTTTATCCTTCATTCATCTTCTCATGTATTTCTTTGTTTTTCCTTCTTTCGTTTTATCGTCTATCATTTCTTATGTATTTCTTTGTTTTATCCTGGGGATCATCCCGACAAGCCTCTTGGCTTTTTATGATTCCCCCATATCTTTTACAATGTACAAAATGACTATATGTGATGCGTCACGTCGAAAGGAGAGACTAATCGCGATTTTTGAAATCCATTTTATTTGATATTATTGATCTCTGATTCATTGCCTTGAATTTGATATATAACCCGACTGTAAAGAGTAAATAGAAGTGGAGATATTAGCCTCTGAACGCGAGGAGAATTGTGCTCTTGGAAATCAAAATCAAGAGAAAAACGTCTGTGAACTTTGACTTCCGTTTGACTCCGAGCCAGAAAAATAAGACCATTTTGTCACCGCTCTACTCACCGAAATGCCCTAGCAACCACTTATTACAAAGGTGAAACGATTGACCAATGAGGAGGCTGCATTCAGGTATACAGAGAACAATAATCTGTTACCCGTCTCGCATGATCGAGGCAAATGCAGCAAGCGATGTTGTCTAAATAACATTCAATCTTCTCAAAAAGAAAACTAAATTTGGTTAGTTGTTTTATATCTTCGTACATAAAAAAAACGTCATGTTCTTTCTAATTGTTTAAGAAAAAGTCCGCTCTTTTTAAGAAAAGTGTTTACCAATCCTGGCGCTAAATTAGTTAGAAACAAAACTATTTAAAAACCTTTTGGGGGTTTTATTCCGTGTTTGCGTGCGTTCTTTGAATGTCAATCGCGTATATCTTTACTCATTATAAAGCGAGTCATTTTGATCTGAACTCTGTTGGAAATTTCGAACATAATAATGGTCTTTAGACTAAATTATTCTTGTAGGCCTACAGGGGTTTATGCATTTTGTTTATATTCTTTGAATAAGTATATGATAAGAATAAGCCTCCAAAATGTTTAAGAAATATTTACGCCTCACGAATGTATTTAGAAATTTCTCTGATCACGTTTTATGAGTGGCTAGGTTAGCTTAAGACAATGAAATAAAAAACGTAAATGATTTGCTCGATCTCGTCTTTATATTGATCAAACCTGTTACCAGTATATAGAAGAATATTAATAATTTTTAGAAATGAATTATTTAAGAGTAAATCGTATTTTGTTTCGTCGTGTTTAGTAAAACGCTACTTTTCTTAAACACGTTACTTTGTAAAAATAAACTGCAGAAGACTTTAACCTAAATACTTGTATCAGAAGTATTATTACGTCACCTCTTTTGTATGCTCTATGTTTCCCTGATGGAACCAAATTTGTTAATAGGGAGGTTAAATTTCCCATCAGGACAACAGATATCGCGGCCCTTAAAATAAAATGCTGAAATTAACATTCATTTGGATCCAGATAGCTAAGTCAGCAAGAAGTAGCTTTTCCCCACATAACCCCCCCCCCCCCCCCCGGGCCCCTCTCCACCCGATTGTTAGTATTGACATTCGTTTGCGTGCTCCGCTATCCCAGATAGAACAGCTTTATTCACAGCAGGTTGTGGCATCGCACGCAAAATTTCTGAGTGCAGCTAAAGAGAGTTTAGTTCGCTATTCGCTCACAAAAACGAAACAAAAATCCAGTTGAAATCACACATCACATGACAAAGCCATGTGTTGTTAAGGGCGGAGCTAAACGGAAAGGGGAAATGAGCGTGGACGTTCGCTTGTATGTCCGGAAGAAAAAAAATTATGACCGAAAAAAACACTCGCCGAAAAACTGCTTTTTTACCACTTTCCCGTTACCATTTTCACTCATGTTTTTAACTGAGCAAGATGAAGCATGGTAGAACCAGAAAATCAACAAAAAAAATTTCCTCAAAATTTTGACTTTTTTTATTAGTTTGTCGATTTACTCGGTCTTTGATCTGCGACTTCTCTCTCATTTCGACAAGACGTATCACATATATGTTTTTATTAACATGTATTGTAAATATTTTATTGTTTTTATGAAAAGAATGGAAATAATAAATGAATTGATTGAATGAATCCTTCATTCATCTTCTCTTCTCTCAATTCTTATGTACATGTATTTCTTTGTTTTTCCTTCTTTCGTTTTATCGTCTATCTTTTCTTATGTATTTCTTTTATCCTTCATTCATCTTCTCTCTTTCATTTAAATTATGTATTTCTTTGTTTTATTCTTCATTCATCTTCCCTTCTCTCAATTCTTATGTATTTCTTTGTTTTATCCTTCATTCATTTGTTCTTAATTCTATCATTCCATATTATATCAAAACCGGAACTCGAATTGCATTATGGTTGGACATCATGAATAAATTATCCCAAGTAAAAAAAACCCGAGTGCGTCCACATCTGCGAAATAGCTAGCTATTTTGTGAACTAGCCCTAGTTGACTCAGGCTTGAATCTCGAGATTCTAGCCCACGAAATAACTAGCTAATTGCGTCCACATTACAAATATATCGAGCTAGTTGATCATAAGCACAATCAGGGTGCACAACTCTGTTTTTCAGCATTAAAACTGTTGTAAATTGCTCAAACCTTTACCAATTGCCTTGAGATTTCACTTGTATCACAAAATACACCCTCATTATTCCATATCCTGATTTTTGTAATGTTTACATTTTCTTAAGTGTCCATTAATTAATGTTAATTAACAATAAACGGCCAATTTTGCGTGTAACCACAAGAAATAAACGTTAAAAATATCACTTGAAATGCGATTTCTGGGTCTGAAATTTGAGACTACCCCATGTGTTATATATGGTCTGCTTTGTTTTTTCACTGGCATTCCAATGGTACCATTTAAAATAGTCTGCCTCCACAGGAAAAAAAAGTTATCATGCCTTAGGGAATCTGATGTATGCTGTGTAACCTGGCTCACTCAAGTGACTTCTGACCTTCCAACTAATGTTGTCATGTCATGCAAGGTCAGACTGATATATTTTTTTTGGCCATAAGTAGGGCAAAGTCCACTCTAACAATGGTATCCATTGATCTGGTCGAAAGACACATTTTTCAAGCTGTGGACTATTTGAGATTTCTTAAAAAATTAGTCGCTGAGATTTTGTTGCTTCACTGTGGGGTAATTTCACAATATAATCATATAACATATTACATTCCTTTCATTATATTGGGTTGATTTTTCTCTTATTACAAAGGCATACTCTATCAAGTATTCTGTAAAAATTTCTAGAAATTTGAGTGATGGGAAGTATATTTTTTTAAATTTTATCCAAATCTTAATAAAAATTAGTCATTGCGTGTCTTACTTGTCACAATGTAAAGGTCACAGAATCATGATAAGAATGAGTGATGAACAAGTAAGTTTTTCTTTTTTTATGGGGTGTTTTTTGTTGTCAGATTTCTGGATTTTTAACTGTTTAATCATGAAATCTGTAATCCTGTACACCTGTCCATACTTAATAATCTTTGATAGCCACTTAATATGTGAAAACCCCCATCATTACACTTGCATTTGGGCAAAACGCAGAAGGTTTCAAAAGAAATATGGAATTTAGAAATAATTTGCAAGAAATTATCATATTTTCAAAAGTACTGGTACAGAATTAATGAAATTTGAATTGAAGCATTCAGATATATCTTCAAGTGCTCTCTGAAATTTTGGTGGAATGTACTTTATCCAAACAAGAAATATATGACATTGAATAAAAGTAGTTTAATACGTATGTAAAGTAATACATGAAAATTGCCTGTATTTTCTTGTCATTATTGTAAGGACTAGGAGACCAACTTCCTGATAATTCTTTTAATGATATTGCTATGGCTGAGAACCATACATGTGACGATTGTTTCCTGCAAATTTCAGAATTGTCCAACAGTTATTTTTTTTTAATACAAATTTTTTTGTTTAATATGCCTTCTATGTGTAATATGACACCGGTCGTTAATTGCTAATTAGCATAACTTAATTCCATATTTTTTCACTTTTAGTCTTGTCATTTTGTAGTTCATATCAATGAACAATATCAATAAACAAAAAAGCATTTTCAGTCATTTTTTCTAATTTGACCCTGTACAACAATTGTGCACCCTGATTGTGCATATGATCAGTTCTGATCGGGCTAATTGGCCAGATCAGATATAGCTAGCTATTTTGTCATCTCGAGCTAGTGAAGACGGGCCTACTGAATGCATTTTACACAACTTGTAGTTTCGCTATGACTCCATCAAGTGATAAAATCAAAGCCAGCATGGACATCAGACTAGTTACATGTAATTGTAGTACCTCGCTGGCTATCGATCGATTGACTGCTAAACAAAAGCAAATATCAAATAGTGTGGATGTTTATGTAGCATGATCTATTAACTCTTTTCTGCCAGTTATAAAAAGCTCTTTAATAGGAACCCAGGGTACAAGGATATCTGGGTTTCACAGTTTCAAAACGTGATTAAAAGTTGGACTACTTACAAAAGGTGTGTCTGTTTGATTGTTTCCTGACAAACAGGTTTTTTTTGTAGCTAATTTAGCCCCTGGAGGCGCAACTTATTGCGGATCAGAGCATACATGCATACTCTAAATCTCTACTGGTTTTTTCTACTTTCTGACTGTGCTTTTAAATTTCGCACTAAAAAATCTGTAAAAAATATTTATGAAATAAAGAAAGACTAGCTCCTATTTATTCTGTTTTAAAAAAAAATGGTGATCTACACACTTTCTAGTACATATCCAGGGTCATTCAAAAATTCAAACATTGCAAAATCAAAATAATAACATGTACATATATATTATCATTAAAGTATTTGTTGATGCATGTACATGTCATGCTGGATTCTTTTTCATAATAAGTTATAGTGCCGGAAACATCCTCTACTTTCAAATCAAAATGGCCAAAAATTTATTATTTGGTGAAATTAAATTTTAGGTTCTCATGGGATTGCATGAGGCGCTACAGAATGCCGGGCTTTTAATTTCCATTTGTAAAAACATCCGAAGAAAGGAGAAAACGTTCTCAAAGGATTTCATAAGAAAAAAAATCTGTATTTTTTGGGCCAAAAAGAAAAATTAAAAGATGAGAAAGACCAGCTTTTCTATCTCGAGACCTGATCATGAATACATTGAGTTTTTCCGAAACGCAATGAAGGAAGTTAGTCGCTTCTGGCTAGTCGGAGGCGACATCAATTTCACTCTTATCTGGCACATCCGGACGGGGTATAAATTCCCCAAGAAGTAAAGGGGTAAGTGCAGACCCTGTCATCTTACGTGACATCAACTCAGGCCTCAAGCCACTGGTGTGTTTGTACGAGGATCAGATCACACAACGATAGCAATAGGCTACAAAGTTTGCACGAAATAAAAAGGACAGTCACATAATTGATACGTCCTATGTATCTGGTGCATGCATAACAAGTGACGTTCAAATTCAAATTCATTTCACTGATAAATGGAAGAGTTTATGTGACAGCATGCTCAGAGATTGTGGGATTAGATCAAACTTATATCCCACCCCCACCCCCCCCTGCTCCCTTGAATTGATAAAAATCGTGAGTGGGTCATAAGTATGTAGTTATTCCATCCTCCTTTTTTTTCACAAGTTTTGGGTCTTTGAATGCAATCTTTTTCTTGTTTATATTTGAGTACAACATCTAGGTTTAGATGTGGGACACACTTCAGTATCATATTCTTAATTGATTATTATATACTATATCTTAATTAAAATAAATGTCTCAAGCTTGTTTAAAACATTCATTATGACCATCTTTGAGGTGGTGCTCTTGGTGAACCGCGAACGTTCAGTGTGAGTGTCACAGGCCTATGAATAATAAATAAATGTCATCTGGTGTTTATATCAGTTTTCCTATTTAAGCATCTCTAGACATAGCTGTAGTGTAACACTTGGTCCCTATACTATTAAAGTTCATCACCATGAAACAGGCTCAAACACTATCTCCATCTCCCTTTCTAACAGCTTTTCATGAGATGGATCGTGATCAAAATCAATTTTTCATTTGCTAACATTTATTTTTTATTTTTTATTCTTTTTTTTTTTCCTAATTTCACATAGAAAATATAATTCTTGAGCGTTAAATATAATACAGATGCATAAGTAAGGAGAAATGGTGAGCTGAAAATTTGTATGCATGACAGGGACAACTGGAGGATTCATACTAGGTCTCGGCAGATTAGCGAACCTGGTAGATGGTAAGTAGGTAAAACTTAAAAACTGTGTGATGCGAAATGGTAAAATAATATTTTTTTATTTGATGGATAGATTGTGGTATCAAATTTCTCAATTTAAAATGTTAATTTTCAGTCTTAAATAGAAGAAAAATTAGCTCAAATATACAGAACGTGCAAATGGATGGATGAATTGTTTTCACAAGCCGTGTGAACAGACCTTGTCCTTTTCGCATAAAAGGTTACTTTGTTCACTGCCTGATTTATCTTGACGTAAATCAGTCATCCCTCCAACAAACAAATATAATCCTGTGCTATTTCCTTCAAGGAATACCTTTGCTTTTAGCCTCCTTTTCCACTCCTTGCCTCAAGCAAACTTTATGGAAATGTGTTAATACGCATATCTTCATGTTGCGTACGTGTACGCTTGGATGGGTAGTGGAGATGTAATATGCAAGCTCAGTCAGCTCCTTTGTTCCATTTTGATCAAGGTGGTATAGCGGGTAATACCATGAACTTTCAAGAAGATAAAAGGGAGCAGACATGTAGCAAGAATCAGCGATGCAGAAATTGTGAAGGGATGCTGATTTCATTACAATCAAATCTAATTTAAGACAAATCAACTACCTACTTCAATCAAGACTGTTACATCAAGCAACCTCTTTGAGTGCTTTAGTTGCATCTCATCTCTCTATATGTAGTTAAAGGTAATAAACTGTGTAATTTTCATATGGAGTATACCTCAAATCCAAATTACCTGTCACTTGACTTCATAGTAAGATTGGCTAGGAAAACATTGGTGAAAATGTCTGTCTCTCCCAACAAATACATGTTTTTCTTTTAAAGCTGGTGTATAGTTTTGGGAGAAGGAAAATTTTAATTTGGATTCACAGTTAGATAATATGAAAGACTGAATCTTATATTCAACTATAATAAAGAAAGTTATATTACTTGATATCTTGCTTTAGAGTCTTTATTTCACAATAACAGCATAAAGCGTGGAAAGTCGGGGGACCGATTCGTGTTAGCATTGTGTCAGCGCTCACGTGGAAAACCAATGGGGATTCTCTTGTGTTGTGATACACACAGATCGTTACGGTCATGCGGTCAGTTGCATGCGCTAAGCTCTGGCGAGAGGGCAGCTCAGCAAAGGTATAAACAACTGTTACATTATGTTTGTTTTAAACATGTACACTGAAATTCACCGGAAATCATGAAAGGAATATCACAAGATTTCCCACACATATCTTTTAGTGCGATATTGACAACATGGGTCTATATTTGATCACTTTTATGAAAATTCCTTTTTTGTTGCCAAAACTATACACCAGGTTTAAATGATGTATCTGATATCCCTGTAACCCTGCTCAGCTCGTAAGAACCAAAAAGTTTTATTATTCCAATTCAATCCTTGTCGATGTATCGATGACATAGACAACCAATGAATGACATAAAAGTCAACCTACCTCTCTCATCTTGAATAGGTCCAACTTTGGTCTAGGTTCCTCTTCTCTCCGTCTCTTCTTCCCGCACTTTTTCCTGCTTGAGACACAAGGTTGAGACCTGCATCTCGGCATCACTACAGCTCTCTTAAAAGTTCCTCTTGCAAATCCACCACTGCTTGTCAAGTCTACCTCCGGAGCCGAGTCCACACTGCTTGTGAGGGACGCGACCGACCCAGAGCTAACAGAGGAGAACCTTCCTTCTCAGCATCCTCCAAAGAGCGTAGCCTGTGCCATAGCCGCGGCGATGTGAGCGGTTTGAAAGAAGTCTGTTCTAACCACACCGGTGGATTGGTGCTGTTCTCCCAGGATGTCGCCGATGCGGGGCGCGGTATCGGTGACTCAGGGGGCGTGGAATACTGATTCATAGGATCTGCGCTGTCCTTTGCCAGGTTCATCGTTGTGCTGGGGATGGACGATAAATCCAAGCCTGTGTCGTTATTAAAACCACTCATGTTTAGCATGGGGGAGTGGCCCTGGTAAGCGTCTAGCTTGGCGCGGCAGTGTCGGAATGGGCGCCAGATTTTTGATGCGTTGGGCTTCCATCGTGACCTGCCCTCTGTAACTTCCCCGGCTGAAAGCGATCTACAGTGCCGCTTTTTGGGCGGGGCCGGGGGTGTGGTCGAGAGGCTCTCATTCACAGCATTGTGAAATTGTTCCACTGTTGTAACTGGAATGCTACATGTTGAGGATGATGAGGATATTGTGCTGGATACTGTTGTTGTAGTTGTTACTGTTGTTGACGTTGACTGAACAAATAAACTTGAGAAAATTGACGACTGCTTAGACGGGGACAGGCCCTGCAGAAGCGTTCCTCCAACGTGATCTAAAATAAGAAATAACACATATTATAGATTTTAATTTAGTTATGAGCTACATGTAATGTTCACCTAATCACTTCTATTCATAAACTTTGTTTAATTAGTTCATTAATAAAATTCACAACATGAAAAATTTACATGGAATGACTTATAATACAGTTATATCCTAAATTCTACACAATTTGATCATATCATATCAAAATCTTTTCTTATTGCCTGTACATGTATGAGCAGCAACATGCACACATGTGCATTCATTTATCATTTTAATAGACAGCTGACATATTCTTCAAATATTTATATAAATTCTGGGAATTCTGACAATCCTTCTTAACATTCCATAAACTATGGTTGTTATGATTCAGTAATAAAGAGTTTTTGCAAGATTAATCAACAACTTTGGGGATTATTTTTGGTTTTCAAGTTATTTTCAAATTATTACCACCTGAAGAAAAGAAGGCGAGATCCAATTTATGTCCATAATATAAAGGAGACATACATGTAATGTCAATAGACTGTTATGATGTGGGAAGCAAACTGAAAATACACCTCATTATGTGAATACATGCAGCATGCAGAAACCTGCATTCTCACTTCATAAATACTGATGTGGTTAAATGCAAATTTCAATCTGCGCCAATTTGAAAATTGATATATCGGAAAAATTATAGTGAGATAACAATTTGACGACAATTTAACCGAGATAAGTACGAGACAGCGCGAAACGAGAAATGAAAGGGTTTTCTTTTAAAATTCCTCGTAAAACAGTATACATATAGCAGACCTCAACACAGAAATGCTATCAATAATTAATACGTAGCTTGTAGTACCGGTACATGTAAATCATTGCACTTGAAAGAAATATTGTATGTTAATGACACAATCTTTGTAATTGTATTCAAAACGTCACAAGCCAGAAAAAAGCAAGGAGACAACAAACAAGAAAAAAAATACCTAGAATAGAAGACAACAAAAAATACATGTAGGTCAAAGCATACAATCGAACAGGTTAAAGTAGAATACGAATACACGGCCATAAGATAAATGTATTCCGTGGAAAAAGACGAAGAATAGTCACTTGGGATTGGCATCCTGTTCGCTTTACTCCAATTACAAGCGAAGGTTGCTTTTGGCTGTATAGATGCTCGCAAGGCAGTGGACTTGGCGAGGGCCTTTTCTATAATTATAGAACTGACATGGCTGTTAAGTGCTCGATCATGATGATAAGACAGATTGGCTTGCTTTACTGCACATGGTCCGATGGGAGTAGAAGGTTTTAGATCGGAGTGTGGATCTGACCCAAATTAAACTTGCCCGGTGCATAATTTGGGATAAAATCTACATGAAATGGCTCCAGTAATGTCTAGGTTTACCATTCCTAGTATAAACAGACACCTACAAAATATTGAGGAGGAGCAGTTTGTCAAAAGTAAAGAAAGAAACTATTTCATGTTCTAAATGTGTTAACCTTATATCATCCCCATCAGTGATAACGGGAATGTGACAAGAAATTATTATTATATCGATTTATGAATAAACTAACATCTTAAGCATTCGAAATGTATTATTTTTAGAATTCATGCAATTTCTTTCCAGCAATCATACGAAAGGAAAATTTGTTTTAAAAAGTTATGTATATTATTGCTTACACTTTGGCATTGAACTTGAATGTGCATGCTATGGCTGCTGGCTGAGCCAATCACTTTATTATGCGCATTGGTTAAGTCGTTAACCTCGATACCCTGTCTAAAAGTACTATGACTCAATAAACATGGCCGATAATTGACCAGAGTAATTAGGTCCCTTAAGTTGCAGTTTATCTCATCCGTGACGAGGCTTCACAAGCGCCGCCAAATACAGCCCTACCATCGCTGGTGCATGCAGTTGAGAGAGATTTGCATCAACGTTTTACCCCATGAACAATCGATGATAAATGAGAAGCAACACCATCAAATGGCATTTATGTACTTTCGTTGATGTCACTGGACTTAAAGAGGTGCCAATGGGGGATGGACGGAAAGATTGTTTTAAAGCTGCAGAAAACTATTGTATACGGGTCTATGAAAAGAGCAAAGGCCTAGGATTAAAATTGATTGTTTCATCAAATTTTATTCTCTAGTTTGGACAGAAATTCATATATTGAGTCTTTCAACTTTCAGAAAAATATTCACCAGCTTCCTTTGTATTATGTATGATGAATTATCTGCACATCTATATGTGTCATTTTATCCAACAGCTGGATGAGATACAATGTACATGCACCTTTCTGATGTTACTAACTTTTCTTTCTGAACTTTATGTTTGTCACTCTGTCTCTAACAAAGAATTTGTAGGATCGATGGCTCAGGCTTATTTTGTCTCAATTTTACTCCACTAGCTTTCTTTTATAAGCAGGCAGTTTCAACACTTTGTTTCATGATTTTATTGTACTGCCAATGTAATTAGATTAACAAATTCTTATTAACATGCTGGGCAAATATAACATAATAAGCCAGCCCGGCTGGCCAGCATTCTCATTCCATCTTTCATCTGTAACTAAGCAAGGAAAATCACTATTAGGCCTAATCACCGCACATCTAAAAAAGCAATCATTGAGGATGACCTCGCTACTTCACATCTCCTAGCGATTGGAGATAAAGTTATATTCAGATTTCAAAACATCACTTCTTATACACTCCAGACATATGAAAGGCTATTCCCTAAACAATCAATCAATATTCCACCCCTCTATCTTTCTCCTTTTCTAAAGCAGCTCATTTACAGAGGCTTTACACAAAGCCAGTCTTTCCTGCACAGTTTCCAATCCTTTTATTTCTATAGAAAGTCAAAAGTCTGAATAGTAGTTTCCCTATTAACTTCATATACATCCATCTAAAACCAGTAGGATTCTACACTGACATCAAATTTCAATGGGAGAATTATGAGATTAGATATTAATTGGGCTAAGAGAGAATTGGAATAAAAAAAGGCCAGTCATTCATTCCCTTGCAATCAATAGCCCTGCTTCTTTGTATCCAGCAACATCATTTCACATTGGATCCCAGTGACGTGTATTGTGCATGCCGAATTCATTACGCTGCTACACAATTTTATAATTATCTGAGAGATGCATTGGCCAGATGCACTGTACATGTAGGAGCTAAAAACTAATGTATGCCATCAAGAGCAAACATGTTAATGTATTTTACAATTATTTTCATCAATCAAGACTGAATGATAACGAATGCTTTAGGAAAACGTAGAAATGTCAAATAGATATACTGAGTAACACTGATAATAAAATGATTTATTACAAAGCCCATAATACATGTACTTTAATATTCAATGACTGACTGTTCCTGTTAAAGTATATTTTTTAATTCTCTTTGAAATTGATAAATTTTATTATTATTATTATTTTTTTTTTAATGATAGAAAGATGCAACAAAAGAGTTCAAATGAGTTTCAACTCTGTGTCAAGCATAACTTCTAAACAAGAACTTTAACCTACATGTAAGAATTTTACAACATCACTTTGAAATCTGTGTATTTCTTTTTTTTTTTTTTTTTAGGGGGGTAGATATTCTATTCTAGCATTGATCTTGAAAAGCAGACAGACCTTGCACCATTGGCAAGGCTAGGTGACTATTTACAGGGTTCTCATCTCCTTCAAGACATGTGTACATTATGGATTAGATGATTCTTGTGGTTGGAGGAATGCAATATCCCACATAATACTTGTCAATCAGTTTGTGGTCGTGTAATGTACATGTATCTGCACCATGATATACTAATGAATGGGAAATCAACATGTAGGCATGCTTGACTGAATAGACATGGACTTGTATTGTGATGCACACGTTTCCATGGCAGTGTACATTTGGACCCAACCCATATTTGTACTCAAGAATTCAATTTCTACATGTAGCATACCTGCCAACATTGTGAATCCTAATATAGGGACAAAGTGGGAATACAAATTTTAAAAATAGGGACATTTCTGTATTTCCTATAGATTACTGTGCACAGATTTTTCAAAAAATAGGGACAAAGGGTTGTAAATGGTGATAATTGCTCCTTCTTTTCCCCCAAAATAGGGACTGTCCCTACTAAATAGGGACAGTTGGCAAGTATGATGTAGTCGTACAAGACATTTGAGGGGGTTTTTCATTGGGCACATATGTTTTAAGAATTGCGATCTGGGTGGTGTTGCATAAAACTTTTTTTCTAACCTGAGTTTTCTCGGGTTAAAAAACTTAGCTTATGTAGACCTATTTCTTAGGTTATTCAACCTGAGTTTTAAAACTCCCTAAAAATTTATTGCATTAATACTTTTGAAAACTCTGGTATGTTTTTATGCAATGGAAAAAACAGTAAAAAATCCAGAAAAATATTGTAACCGGACTTTTTGGACTTTAACCGGAGTTTTCAGATTTTAACCGGAAAAAACTCAGGTTAGAAGTTTTATGCAACGGGGTCCTGGGCAGGTCAAAACTTTTGCTGCATAAAAAAGGACTGTTGGACTTTGAAAAAATAGCAATTTGCAAAACATTTGCGAGCCCCATGAGAATTGCCCTCTGGCCATCTTGTTATTTTTAAATAGGAGGATGTAGCACAGTTTTTTTAAATTTCTTTGTTTGTTTCACACATATTTTCAAAGTAAAATTTCTCGGAAAAGAACAGACGAATGAAGGTGAATGGCAGATCCACAGATAGGAACTTTTCAGCAAGGATGGGCAAAATAACAGATGACATTGGTGTCCATTAGTAAAAAGATTTTCAGGTCATTTGCAGAGCATATAGTCGAGAAGGCATTAGACAAGTTAGTTCCAGCTGTAAGAATGTATGCGTGGGCACTGGAAATGCACCTCACATGTATTATCAATGCATTCCATACAGGCCAGTAACACTGCACGGACAAGCTGAGACATATCCAAGAATGACATTACACTGTATGGTAAAAATGATGTCAATATGGAGCCATTCTGTAGATATGACTGGGGCATGAGACCTTGCCCCCATGCTCCACGGCAATCTAACGTTAATCGTAACAAGAAATTCATCATTGAGTGTAATAGGTCATTATTTCAACCGGATCATCAAGGATCAAAATTTTAAATTTGCGATTATCTGGATCTAGGCTCATTACAAGAAGTTTTTGTTGTTGAAGAATTGCTTCTCACAAGCAAAAGATTAGGCGTACATGTACTGGTTTGTGTAATTGTATAGAGAAATGATTTGGACTTTCAATTTATAATTCCTTGAGAAGATCAATTGATGCAGAATTGGGGGAAAATGCAACTTGTGTTACCCTTCAAGTTCAAGTCTAAAACAATGTTTTGATCATTGATGGAGCTACCCTACTGAAATATTAAAAGAAAAATAAACAAATAAATAAATAATATAAAATGAAATATCTAATAAATGAACCAATCTCACGCTGAATTTCAAAATCAAGGTTGTGTAGCTACTTTTATAGAAAAGCTTAGCTATGAAGTAAAATATGATTCAGCATGCACCTTTGAATCATTAATGGATAGCTTACAATTTGTTTTATTTGAAACACCGCAAAACTTTCTACTTAAGTTTCCATTGCTTATAACTTGAAAGTGCAAAAATTTAAATTGTTGTATATTAGAGGTCTCTTTTATATTATACTACAGATATGTTACGACTTCAAAACAATATAGGCCTCAGTTCTATATTTTTAAAGCTCTTGTCCGAATTTTCCAGAGACAAATTGGTTACTTTCCAGAGATAAAACTGTATAAATATAGATTTCATTTCATTCTTTTAATTTTTTGTGCTTTCACTTTCATTACGTTTTAAATCATCCACTGAGCCACATAATGAGCATTCAGTAATGTCCATCCAAGTGGTTTTGACTGATCAAAGTCAAAGAGCCGTTCCATACATTAGACTTTCAATGGAGAGGAATAAATTCCCATTACATGCCTTAAAAAGGACAACATTCTCCCTAGCCCTTTCGTTCTCAATTACCTTGACATTTAAATCTCCTCAAGTTTGATATTTCAACATCCATCTTCTCTTGAATGAATAATAACATTACGATGGCGAAAACATTCAAACTAGGAGCGGCAGCCAGTAATATGAAAACCCTAAAGGTGATAAAATTTCAAATTAACCTGAACGGTCATTACAGGATATTGCTCTTTCGTCTTTTTTTTTCTTCCTTACTTTCCGTCTTCTCAGTCGTAAATATAGCCTCTGTGATGAGTGGATAGTTCTGTAATAACAGCGAAAGTTTACTTGCCAGATACCCGTATCCTGCCAAAACAATTTTTATCAGTCATATACACTGCACAGCTTCTTTCAGAAAGATATTTTTCATTAATATTAGTTTACTTGGTACAGTGTGCCTTTTAGGGATATCGTAAAATAAGCTCTATAATCATTGGGCTTGGCATTTTCTGTGCCCTGTGACATAAAGAGGTATAACCAATTTCAAATTTGGAACAACCATTCTGATTGGTTGATATGGAAACTTTTATGCAAAAAGTCTATGCAACAAGGATTGTCTGAACACATTGCTAACTAAAGTCTATGCAACAAAGATTGTCTGAACACATTGCTAACTAAAGTCTATGCGACAAGGATTGTCTGAACACATACTAACTAAAGTCTACGCAACAAGGATTGTCTGAACACATTGCTAACTAAAGTCTATGCAACAAAGATTGTCTGAACACATACTAACTAAAGTCTATGCAACAAAAATTGTCTGAACACATGCTAACTAAAGTCTATGCAACAAGGATTGTCTGAACACATGCTAACTAAAGAATTTCATCTGATTGATGTGATGATTTCTTTGTTGGAGATATAAATGAGAAGTTCTTTCCTTAAACTTAAAAAACAACACTTAGAACAAGATCTCAATGTCTTGAGGATGAAACTGAACAAAATTTTTAAGAAAATTGATGGAAAAAAAATCACTGATGATTGATGTGCCAATATTAAAAAGCATGCCTTTTAAACAAGTTCTAGTGCCAAACTTAAATATTCTAAAAGGGTGCCTCAACATGAAACCATAGTTAAGCGCTGCATGAGCATTAAACCTCTCCAGTATCAGATATTCCTTCATTAATAATGATATTCACAGCAGGAGCAGCTTTTGTTGCGTGATAGGAGTGCATGTTCAATCATGATTTCCGCCTTGCCAGAGACACTGACAGAGTGGCATCGCTATGAGTGAATCTGCTCACGTGTTTCCCTCTACTGCCACAAATTGAATCGCAAAGCAAAGACTTTGCCTCTAGCCACAGCCAGGCATTGAATTTTCTGGCATCTATAATGTAATTTTCTAACCAGAATTCTGTCTGTTTGAGAGCGCAGGAAAGGATGGGTGAAGAGAATTTTTTTTTTTTTAAACAAAGACTCATTTTGAGAGTTCTGCAGGAAAAACAGGATATCATATACGTTTTAGCATCGATTTCATGATTCATAATTTTAGCCATTTCCACATTACTAATATTGGATTGATGTTATGAAACCATACCAATTATAGAAGCATCGCAGGTTACCATATCATTTCAAATTTGTTGGCTAATCTTAAAATTGAGTTGAATATTGAATGAATTTCTTTTCAAATAATTAGTTTTTTGTAAATCTTTTGTGTATTGTGTTTTATCTGTAAATTTTGTATCACTTTTATGTATATTATATTTTTATTCATTTTGGTATTAAATAAAATAAACAAAACAAAATGAAAAATGAAATGTACCACACTCATTTGTCAAATGTCCAATATACCTTCCCATTTTACCTCTCTCTAACCAATGATCTATCACCATTGTAAATCATAACCAATGTCACTTTAGATGAATCCTCAATCAATTTTCTTCAACGTTGCATTCCTTTATAGAATATCATTTTATATTTTGATCGATCACAAAATATTCCTGTGTCAATTTTTTGAATAAGTCATCTTCTTTTGAGCGACAAGCTTAAATAGAATCTGGTTTGGATTTGCTGAAATGAAAATTGATTGATCGTCATCTGTTACTGCCAAAGTACATGAAATTTGTGATAAATTACATGATGAATGGACACAAGTACTTTTTCTCTCATTGCAATTTTGTACTGTTAAATATTTTCTGACTTTTGGGGGTGACATATTATAGTGAATAGCCAAATAAACTAATTTAATCACTAACATTTTGTTGAAGCTAATTTTTTTTCCCACTCAGTATGATTTGTGGAGGTATCATGAGTTTTTCTTCATGGCGGAATTTGATTTTTAAATGCCCACCGCCCCTTCCTGACTTCTCTTTCTCTCTCTCTCTTTGTCTCTTTCTTTCTTCCTCTATATTGGATATTTTTGTTGGGAATTAACCTCCAAATCTAAAGGAAGTAGGCGTCAGGAAAGTGTAATTGATGAAAATAAGGGACAAGTTGATTCAAAGGAAATCTCACCCCAACTCTCGACAGGAAATCCCTTGCAATCTACACAAACATGCTACACTCTAGTTTGCACCCCTTCTAGTACTTACACCTGCCCTGATAATATTTAGAGTAAAAAGTACAATCGTAATTTTGAGGGCTACTTTTTGGCCAAACCTGTCTCCTTCAGCGACATTATGTTTCACATGTACAACATATTTACAGAACAATTTTTGTTATGGCATTTTTTCATTCCCATAACATTTGTTTATTTTGGTCACCAAGTTACACTTGTGATCTAGAAAATGCTAGGTGGAAAGTTTCTGTATAAAATGTATTACTATTAGTGTAGCAGTGCCATGAACAATGGCAAAGTTGCGCTGGAAACTAAGATATTTAGTTCTCCCTTAGGTTGGCATGACAAATATAGCCTCTCATGTCCAGCTATCAGGCTAGCGATGTGCCCTAGTTTAGAAGAGAAACACTGTGCACCTGCAGGAATCGTATTTCCTTTGACAAAAGCCAATCCAGGAAAAATCTTCAAAATAAATTGCCTCTGGCGGGCAGAGTGTTGCTGTTCCTTATTTGTCGCTGAGTTTCGGACAGCAGGGTTAGGTAAATACTTATCTTGTCAACCTCCAAGCTGAATGTACACTTTTATTGTTTACTTTGCTTTGCAACTGACCAAAATGACCCAACTGTACTCTGATCCGAACAGAACTCCTTTTTCTTACGTTGTTGGAAGTTCAATGTACATATAATTCAGTGAAAAGATGCTTTCGCTTATTGGTTTTTCAAAGAAGACATTGTTGTTTGTTCAATTAATTCCACCCAAAGATGTATTATTTTCCTTTATATATGATTTAAAGTTAGAGTTACAACATATACAACCAGATAATTGAACAGAAAATGCAACTGAATTTATGAGAAAAAATGTTCTTCACACATATCATCTAATTACTCTCATATTCTACATACTAGTATGCTTCACATTTTTAACCAAAGTTATGATTTGTTGTTGTTTTGTCTTTTTTTTAAAATATATTGTAAATGTATTATATTTATATTGTATGAATTATAGAAACTACTGTAAGTGGAGTATTCTAAAGCTGTTTACCTGGTATTAAGGCATCTTGTATGTCTGTTGTAATGCCCTGGTCTTGCTCCTGGTCTGGTACTGAAAAGGGATCTAATATAAATAAAGAAAAATATAGACAAGGGAAATAGGAGATAGAAGATAGAATAGATATGGAAGATAATGAAACAGGTTTAAGAGGATAAGAAGAAAAAGAAAAAGTTGTGTTATTGTATCAGTTATACATTGTATAACAATTACAAAGTGCTTAATATCAAATTAAATGAACTACATTGTAATACAAACATTGGGAGGGAAATTATGCAACTGGAAAAACTATGAACAAATCTACTGTTGCACTAATATTGCATTGGTATGACAGTAAAGTATGAACGCATAATTATTTGGCTGTATTTTGACCCTCTTTCCGAGTGAAATTTATATGAAAATCATGTGGATTGTGAAAATGCAAATCAATATAATACTAAGAAACGCAGCAGGACTTTTATTTCATCTCCAAACACTTCGCTGCTGACCAGAAAAAATAAACACTATCCTCATCCCTCCAGGAACGAAAGAAGACAGAGGGTCTAGTGGTGACAAGAGCTTAACCATCCTCTCTTGATATCTCCAACGATGCCGGTGCAACATTGCTATCGCTTCATGTCCAGGAATCTTGGACCGATGGAACAGGCTAGCGATTGGTGACAACAGTAATTATGACGTTTCTAGTCAGCCATAACTCATCACAACAGATTGGGGTATTCTTCTTCTTCTTAGTTTTTGTCTTGCTGAATCTGATATGGAGCAAGGAGGAGGAGAGGGAGGGGAATGGCATAGACAGAAGACAATCTGAGAGAATGGAATGGGACGCTGATGCTCCCAGATCATAGAGGTTGAAAGATGCCTTGCTCCAAGATCAAAGAGGTTGAAAGATTAAAAAATTTCTGTTTTCTGTTTTTTTTTCATTCACTCTATTGTAATGTAATGTTAATTTCAAGTTTTTTTACATGTACTCTTATATTATGTGTTCCTATAATTGTTTTATGTATACAATGTATATGTGCAGGGCCCTGGTTTAGAACAGTGTTTTAATCACTGTACAGGCTACCCTGAGTAAAGAAGACAAACGAATAAATAAATAAATAAATACAAGTATCCACATTTTGGGTCTTGTAAAGGTCCAATTTACACATTAAAAAGGAAATTTACCTACAAAGTTGGAGTTTTAACTTCACAAGCACAAATGTATGCTTTGTGTGGGCCTAATGAGTCAAAAATAGGCGCAAAGTAAGTCCTTACTTGGCTGTTTGCCAGTGCATGAGACAAATATTGAGGGGTGGATATATATTTGACTTGCCAAAAAAGTGTTTTATTTTCATGTCAATGTGAAACCTCCAGTTACTAAACAGTACAGTGCACCTGTAAATATGTGTAGCGTACAATGCGTACAGGTACATTTTTCTTTTTGATCTACAATTCAACCATGTCGGCTTATACGTACTACAATTTTGTGTAATGTACAGTTGGAATTATGAGGTCAGACCATACCTTAGTTTTAAAGGAATTGTTAAAATCTATTCAGGATCTTAGAAAAAAAATAATCCAGCCAATGCTGTAGGCCTAATCATTTCAAACCTTAAAGTCAGATGGGAATCACTAGAGATTTTTAGCTAATTAGTTGTTTAATTGCTAAGATGTTGATGGCTGAATATCCCCATAGTTGTAAGCATACCTGGGTACCCTTAACTTATATGGATGGAAAATAATCAATTTTTTACTTATTGTGAAGCAAACATGTAGGCCTACATGATGCTTAGGAAATGAATATTTAAGGGTTTCCCCTTGTCGCATTATTAGGCTACATGCAGTGACAGCATTTTTGCAAGCCTCCACACAGTTACTCAATAGGGAGAGTGGGGTTAGTTGGAACACGGGGTAGTTGAAACATTGTAATTTTCTTTAATGGCTATAAATATATTTTATGCAAATCTACCCTCAGGTTGTTGCTATTAAGCAACTGCCATCCACCACATTTAGACAGCACACGTGCTTCAAGCCTCGTGAAGTTAGAAAGCAATGTTTGTTTTTTCACCTTCTGAGTAAATTTGTCACTTTTACAAATGTTTTATTCTTACAAAGAAGATCATAAATTAAGTTGGCCTGTTTTTAGTATAACAAACAGCTAATCAAGCTACAAAGCAAGGTTAAATATATGGCATGTTGTTGTCCCTCTTTTGTGCTGTAAGCTTACAAAACTCAAATGGGCCTCTGGGGTTAGTTGGAACATTTGAACGGGGTTAGTTGGAACATGCACTAAGTAAATAGGTTTCAGCTGAACAAAAAAAAAAAAATTATTTAATGCAGTGACGTTTCCGAAATATTCTTATACATGTATATTAGTGCGAATTGGACAATTTTTATGCAGAATGTTACTTCACAGGACTTAGAATATCTGTATGTGAGTGGATGCTATCAAGTGTAATAATACATGAAGTAAACAAAAAATGACACCAATCTTTAATATTTTATTTGAATCAATAAAGCAAGTTAGCTGAACCCATGCAATAATGTTGTAAATAGTTTAATAAAATATTTTTAAGATACCATGCACAATGTTTCAACTTACCCATACTATGTTTCCAACTAACCTCCGTGTATGGGTTAGTTGGAACACTTGACATGGTCTGTTGAAGATAGATTTTTTCCGGAACCATCACTAAGTTTAAGAATTTTATGGGTACATATTGTAGCATACAGATATACCTCAGGATGATCATTATTGTTCTTGAAATAAATTGCTTTGTTTTACGCCATTTTGTGAAAAATGTTCCATATAACCCCGCTCTCCCTACCTTTAAACATGGAGTTACTAAGTTAGAAACTCCATGCTTTAAAATGAAGTCTACCATACTAGGTATGAAAGCGTCACTCTAGTTGCTATAACAATGGTTGAGATTAAGATACCAGTGGGAGAGGTACCTTTTCTCTCCTGCGAGAATCAATACTGATTCCTAGACTTGCCACAGAGATATATTGATGAAATTTCTGCCCAGTACACCAGGAGGCATACACAGGTACAAATCATTGCATTCGCTCCACACTGAACCTTGGGGCACACAGATACCGATAATACATATAGGCATGTACATACCATGTATGGAAAACTAAATGTTGGAAACAGGCCACTCTTAAAGCAAAAAATAATTTCATGTTTGTATCATGTACATTTTCAAATTAAATATTAACGTACCGCACCAGGTAAATGATTGTACATAAAAAAAACAAACAAAACAGAAATACATCTTAGTCATTTAAATGTTTCTAGAAATATCCCATGTGCAAGAACACAAAGCAGCAAACTGTGTACATATGTACATGTATATATACTACAGCTTATGTGTAGGCCTTTGTAATATTTGCATACAGTTCAGATATTATCAGTGCTGTGTACAGTTTACATAAGCCCTTGAATTATCTTCCATTTCATCTACAATGTGATATAAATGTACATTGTTAATAATTTTTGAATAAATAAGGTTTCAGCTCCTGTGGTAGTCAAATTTGAATTTTTGAAATTGATTGATGAACTGAAATCAATTATTTGCACAAATTTATATTAAAAGCATATCCACTACACTGTATGCACCATGATATGGCTTGCAACGATCGTCTGCGTTCGCGACGGGGGTGAGCGGGGATGGTCGCACCCTTTCGTGAACACCGGGGGGGCTTTCTCGAAAGGGTGGGTTGAGGGAGGGAGTAAAATTAACGCACCCATTCGGGAACACCGGGGGGGGAGGGGGGGGGGGCTTTTCTCGAAAGGCTGTGTTTAGTAGTTTTCTGAACCAGTCCGTTTTTATGAAAATTATTCATTAAATAATAATATAATATTAATAGATAATAATAATAAATAATAATAATACCCAATAATTTCTTTCTTTCCCTTATTTTGCCTTTCTTTATTTTTTTTTCCTCTAATTCTCTAGGAGATTAACTTTTTTTTTGATTTTTTCTCATTTTTTTTTTTTTTTTTTTTTTTCTTCCCTTCTTTTTTTTTATTTTTTTAGCTCGCCGCTTATCCACAATATCAATAGGAGTAAATAGAGGAGAAGCTTAGCACATTTGTTGATTTAGAAAGTTTCATGAAAACTCATAGAGGATAGAAGAAATATGTTTTCCTGAAAAATAATGCAAAAGTTAGAAGTCTCATTCAGCTTACGAACATACTTATCATTTTCCAAAACAATTGTAGGTAACAATTATTCTGCAAAAAAATTGAGAGTAATGCAATATATTTTTCTTGAGGTTCATAGTGCTTATATGCAAATAATAGACGTCATCGTAAATTGTCCGGCATTCCCTACAGTGTGGGAAATACCGGACAGTATGTTTTTACCCTTTTTTTTTTATAAAAGATCTGTCTGGAAGCACTGATTTGAATGCAAAACCATCAACTTAACATGTTTGTATTGATTTTTTATAACATTATTCATTTTTAGAAGATTATATGCATTTTACTACAAAATTTCAAAACAACTCAGAATAACTTTATATCTCATGTAGATCATGACATATCACAATAATAATAAAGAGAAATAGACATTTCAAAATTGTAAACCAATTTCAATAATAAATATAATACATTATATATGCAACTTACTATTTGATCTACTTGCTTAGCACTCAACCCGGAGTAAAACAAACAACCGTCCATGTGGTGTCCGGTATTCCCTACACAAAAAAATGACTGACATAGCACTTTCAACACACTGCCACCCAAATACACAGGCTTTGTACAGTGCAAACACTCCATACACGTTTGGCCCACCCTCCACACATGTCCATAGAGCATGAAATAGAGGTCATGCCTCAATTCTATTTTTATACAACATTCTCTAAAATGTCAATTTTTACATCAGGCCATTTTTCAGGCTGCAAATTTTCCTACCTTGACAGATTTTGGTAGTTTTCTCGGAGATTTCTCACTGGTTGTTGTCGAATACAGCATTCAACCTTCCCAGATAGACCACCTGACCAATAGATGCCGGTATTTCAACTCAGTTGATCTTATGTTGGCAGCTAGGGCTGGACATGTGGTGACCTTCCGATATTCCCTACTGTCCGGTATTCCCTACATCTACCCTACTTGACCCCTTTTTTATATTTTGATAACCGAGCGGTTATCAAAAATCATGGACGAATATGGCCGGAGTAGACTAGGGGGCGCGCCCCCTCCACTCCAGTCTCATGCAAAGTCTTTCGTGCAATCTGGCAATACATAGAAGGGAACCAAACAAAGTCCAAACAATCGTCGAAGAATGGAGGGGTGGGAGTATAGGGAAAAACATTGCTTCTCGAAGGGAGTCCATCATGAGAATGATTATATTTCAGACACAATTCTTCCGCAGATCAGATGCAAGTTTTAAGTATACGCGTGATGGGAAAGTGTGTTGCGCTTTGATGTTGAAGATTAAGAACAAAAGAGACCGCGTTTCTATGATAATTGCCGACATGCGCACGTATGACATATTTATGTAGATTACGCGGCGCTTTGATTAGTCGGCAAATTTGTAAACAACTCAACAGTTGTTCTCTATTTAAATGCATTCTCCCACGATTGGCTCAGGTATACAATTTGACGCAAGGGTTGCTATCTTTCATTCTCATTTCGACATAATATATTGCAAGATTTCTAACATGACACCAAGTAATCAAAACATTCATTTAATCCTCTACTTCTTTCTTCTTTCTTTGTCATTTCTTTTTTTTTTTCTTCTTTATAATTTAGGGAACACCGGGGGGCTTTTCTACGAAAAAAGGCTATGTTTAGTAGTCTGAACCAAGTCGTTTTTATGAAAATAATTCAATAAATAATAACAATACTTATTAATTAGAATATAATAGGAGAAATAGAGGAAGAGCTTGCATTTTTGTTGTTGTGAATCTGATAAGTTCATAATTTTGACCCCCCCCCAAAGCGGCTTATAGCCCGATTAGTCTGCTAGCCGATAGTCCCGGCCGCGCTGCGGGTCCGGTAGTCCGCAGGGGGGCGGGGGAGGTAGGTTCGTTTTTCCGAAGGTTCGTTATTCCAAAATAGAAAAATAGTTCGTTATCCTTAAAAATAGAAAAAGGTTCTTTATTCGAAAATAGAATAAGTTTGGTTTTTCCGATAATAGAATAAGGTTCGTTATGGCCGAAAATAGAAAAAGTTCGTTTATTCCGAAAAAATTGAGTTATTACTTGCCAGAAGCGAATGGGATTAAGATAGTGGAGGACTGTGTTTTGGTCACCTATGAATAACCTCCAGCTTTAAGGGGGATTTTTGGGGGAGCCGAGGGGCGGGGGTGGGGAGGGGTGTCAAATTTTAACAGGCATCTGCTGTTAAATTTTTGATTTTCGCTAGAGAATTTATTTCACAAAAATTATCAACGCAACTTCTACTGATAAAAATTAGTTTCGGTTCTTAAAGCTCTGGCCGTTTAACAGTCCATACAAAAAATTCTTCCGCAATTGATTTTCGGCTGCTCTTTATGGAAAATTTGAAAATTATTTAAAATTGGCAAAATAAGAATAAGTGTCATTTCTGAAATTGGTCCGTTATCACTCAAAAAACTAAATAATTATTTCGCAATTGTATCCGGTCGGTATTCTGTGTGAGGGCGGGGGTGGCGTGAAGGGGCTCAAAATCACGAATTGTATGCAGGCGCGGATCCAGGATTTCCAGAGGGGGGGCCAACTTTAAAAAAAAAATTCTTTTTGGTTTTAAAAAAAATTTGGTCTTTCAAAGATATAGAATAAAGGCGCACTTCTGAGGTATTAGAAATTGTAGATATTGTGTATTACAGACCCATTTAATATCCGCCGGAGCCTATAGTTAAACTCCGAAGCGTCGAACTGAAGTTTTGAGGGTTAAATATGTGGCATTATGAAGTATTATGTCTATATTGAGTTAATTGGGCATTCTTATACCTACTGAATAGGTGGTATAAAATTTTGAGCTCAAATTGAGTTAATTGTGACATTATGATGTTGTTTCAACAGCATCGACGCGCGAAGTGCGAACCGAAAAGTTGGGGGTTTAAAAATACATTTGAGAAATAAAGGGGCCACTTTTCGTTATATTCTTATTCTTATTCAAATTATTTTGAGTATTAAAGTAGCGGGAAACCCAGGGAAGGTCCATTTGCTACCACCCCCCCCCCGTACTCCGCCCAACCCCAGCCAACGTATCGAGTGTATGCCCAATGAATACGGCCGCTCCTATAAAGTTAAATATATCGTCGGAGATAGGGCGAGGCGCCCCACTCTTGATTCTTAAAATTAAAAAGCAAGAAAAAAAAAAAGAAATGACAAAGGAAAGAAGAAAGATATAGAGGATTTAAATGAATGTTTTGATACTGTTGTCCAGTTAGAAATCTTGCAATTATACTTATGCGAAATAGAAGGAAAGATAGCCAACCCTTGCGTCAAATTGTATACCGAAGCCAAATCGTGGGAGAATGCATTAAATAGAGAACAAGTTGAGTGTTTTACAAAATGCCGACTAATTCAAAGCGCCGCGTAACTTACATAAAATGTCATAACGGTGCGGGCAATCGTCGGCAAATTATCATAGGAAACCGGTCTCTTTTGTCTAATCTCAACATTTCAAAGCGCAACCAACACTTTCCCATTCACGCGTATTTATATTAAAAAACTTGCATCTGATCTGCGGCAAAGAATTGTGTCTGAAATATAATCATTCTCATGATGGGACTCCCTTCGAGAAGCAAAATGTTTCCCTATACTCCCACCCCTCCATTCTTCGACGATTGTTCTGGACTTTGTGGTTTCCCTTCTATGTATTGCCAGATGCACGAAAGACTTTGATGGAGACTGGAGTGGAGAGCGGCGCGCCCCCTGGGTAGTCACTCCGGCCAATATATCGGCCATATCATTTTTGAACCGCCATCGGTTATCAAAATATAAAAAAAAGGGGTCAAGTAGGGATAGATTGTAGGGGAATACCTGGACAGTAGGGAATATCAGGAAGGCACCACATGTCCAGCCTTAGCTGCCAACATAAGATCAACTGAGTTGAAAATACGCCATCTATTTGGTCAGATGGTCTATCTGGAAGGTAATGCTGTATTCGACAAAACCAAACCAGTGAGAAATCTCCGAGAAAACTACCAAAATTCTGTCAAGTAGGAAAAATTTGCAGCCTGGAAAAAATGGCCTGAAGTAAAAAATTGACCATTTTAGAGAATGTTGATAAAAAATAAATGGAGCATGACTCTATTTCATGCTCTTATGGACCATTGTGTGGAGGCGTGCGGCCAAAGGTGTCATTGGAGTGTTTGCACTGTACAAAGCCTGTGTATTGGGTGGCAGTGTGTTGAAAAAGTGTAGTCAGTCATTTTTTGTGTAGGGAATACCGGACACCACGATGGACGGTTGTTTGTTTACTTCCGGTTGAGAGTTGCTTAAGGCAAAGTAGATTCAAATAGTAAAGTTGCATTATAGATGATTATATTCTTATTTATTGAATTGTTTTGACAATTTTGAATGTCTATTTCTTCTTATTATTATTGTGATATGTCATGATCTACATGAGATATAAAGTTATCTGGGAGTGTTTTGAAATTTTGTAGTAAAATGGCATATAATCTTCTAAAAATGAATAATGTATAAAAAATCAATTACAAAACATGTTAAGTTGATGTTGCATTCAAATCAGTGCTTTCCCAGACAGATCTTTATAAAAAAAAAAAAAGGGTAAAAACATACCTGTCCGGTATTTCCCACACTGTAGGGGAATGCCGGACCAATTTACGAGATGACGTCATTATTTGCCAATAACTGCCTTCAACAAAATTAATTTGATTACCTCAATTTTTTTGGAAAATAAAGTTGAAATGTAGCATTAAGCCAATGAGAATCTTTTACTTTGTGATTTTATAGTTATTCAATGTTGCTAATAAGCAAATGTGGCGCGATATTCCATACATCTACCCTATGTGTGTCTGTGCTCCAACTTAAACGTCCGTGCCTCACGGCTAAAAAATCAACAAAATGCTCTTATTCAATTTTTAAGGCTGGTTAAATATTGTTGACGAAAAACTTATCTAAACTTCTATTGCAAATTGTAATTTATTCAGAATAGAAAACACGCATATTTCTTCTAAGTCTCTCTAAGAATTATGACATCAAAATCCAACAAAAGTGCCAAGCTCTACCTCTATCTTCTCACTATATATTTGCGCGAAGGCGCGACAGAAAATATTGGGCGTATATTATTCATTAATATTATTACTAATTAATATCTATATTATTATTTAGATGAATAATTTTCCATAAAAAACGTACTTGTGCCAGAAAAACTACTAACACAGACCTTTCGAGAAAACCCCCCCCCCCCCCCCCCCCCCCCCACCCCCCCCCCCCCCCCCCCCCCCCCCCCCCCCCCCCCCCCCCCACCCCCCCCCCCCCCCCCCCCCCACCCCCTCCCCGCCCCCCCCCACCCCCCATCCCCCCCCCCCTCCCCCCCCACCCCCTCCCCCCCCCCCTGGCCCCCCCCCCCCCCCCCCCCACCCCCCCTCCCCCCCCCCCACCCCCCCCCCCCCCCACCCCCCCCCCCCCCCCCGGCCCCCCCCTCCCCCCAACTACCCCCCCCCCCCCCCCTTCCCCCCCCCCACCCCCCCCCCCCCCCCCCCCCTACCCTCCCCCCCCCCCCCCCCCCACCCACACACCCCCCACCCCCCCCCCCCCCCCCGGTGTCCCGAAGCAATTTTACCTCCTCCCCAACCCACCCTTTTCGAGAAAAAGCCCCCGGTGTTCACAGAAAGGTGTGCCATCCCCCGCCCACCCCTGCTCCGCGAAACGCAGACGATCGTTGCAAGCCATATCATGGTGCACAACAGCTTGTAGTTGTGATATCGCTTTTAATTAAATTTGTGCCAACATAATTGATGTCAGTTCATCAATCAAAATTTCAAAAATTCAAAATTTGGGACTAACCACAGCGGAGCTAAACTATTTAGTTCAAAAATATAACAATGTACATTTTATATTCACATTGTAGATGAAAAATGGACAGATAATCTCAAGGGCTTATGTAAAACTGTACCAAGGGCCACTGATAATATCTGACTGTATGGGCAAATAATTAACAAAGGGCCTACACATTATAAAAGCTGTTATATATATACATTGTACATAATGTACACAGTGTGCTGCTTTGTTTCTTGCACCATGGATACATTTTCTAAAGAAACATTTTAATGGGACTATAGATGAATTTCTGTTTTTGTTTGTTTTTGTTTATTGTAACAAATCATTTCCTGGTTCGGGTACTTAATATTTAAGTGTGTGAAAATGTTACATGATACCAAACATAAAATTATTTGCTTTTAAGAGTGGCCTGTTCCCACATTTAGTTTCCATCATGGTATGTACATGCCTATATGTAGTTATCGTATCTGTGTCCCAAGGTTTCAGAATATAGTGTGGAGCGAACCAATGATTTGTTACCCACTGTGATGCCTCCTTTGTGGTACCCGGGCAGAAATTTCATTCAATACTACTCGTGGCAGTCTTAGGAATAAGTATTGATTTCGCAAAAGCGAGAGAAAGGCGTTACCTCTCCCACTGGTATCTAATCTCAAACCATTGTTAGCAAACTAGAGTGACGCTTCATACCAGTAATTGTAGACTTCAATTTAAGCATGAAGTTTCTAAACTTAGTAACTCCATGTTTAAAAGGAGGGAGACGGATTATAATGGGAACATTTTCACAAAAATGCCGAAAACAAAAAAGCAAAATTATATTCAAGCCCAAAAAATCATCCTGAGGGTATATCTGATGCTACCAAATGTACCCCATAAAATTCTTAAACTTAGTGATGGTCCGGAAAAAAATCTATCTCAACCAAGAACCATGTCAAAGTGTTCCAAACTAAACCCCATACACGGTGGGTTATTGGAAACATAAGTATGGGATAAGTTGAAACATTGTGCATGGATCTTAAAAATAATTTATTAAACTATTTACAACATTATGCATGGGTTCATAAACCTATGCTTTATTGATTTCAAAATTAAAATATTAAAAGGATTGGTGTTCAATTTTTGTTTACTTCATGTATTATTACACTTGATAAGCATCCACTCACTACAGAATATTTCTTAAAAGTCTGTGAAGACCATTCTGCATAAAAATTGTCCCCAATTCGCACTTAATATACAGTTATAAGAATATTTCCGCGAACACGTCAACTCATAAATAATTTTTTTTTTTGTTGTCACGCTGGAAACTATTTATAGTGCATGTTCCAACTAACCCGTTCAAAATGTTCCCAAACACCCCAGAGGGCCCATTTGAGTTGTAAGCTACAGCACATAAAGAGGACAAACCAACATGCCCATATATTTACCTTGCTTGTAGCTGTGATATAGCTGTTTGTTAACAAAAAAACAGGCCAAACTTAATTTATATCTTCTTAAGATAATAAAACATTGTTAAAAGTGGACACAAATTTACTCAGAAGGTTGAAAAAAAACAAACCCATTTGCTTTCTAACTGTCACGAAGGCTTGAAGCATCTGTAATGCTTTCTGTTGCTCGTCTAAAAAATGTGGTGGAATGCATGCTAAATTAAGGGCCAAAACAACCTGGAGGGTAGATTTGAGAAATATATTTTTTATAGCCATTAAAGAAAAATTACAAGTTTCAAACTAAACCCGTTGTTTCCCAACTAAAACCGCCACCTCTTCCCCTATTGATAACTTGTGGGAGGCTTTGGGCAAAAAGCTCACATGGCATGTAGCCTAATAATGCAACAAGGGGAAACCCTTAAATAATTCATTTTCCTAAGCATCATGTAGGCCTACATGGTTGCTTCACAAAAGTAAAAAATTGATTATTCCATTCCATTATAACTGTAAAGGGTACCCAGGTATGCTTTACAAACTCCATGGGGATATTCAGCCATATTCAACATCAACTAGGCAAACTTATTATATATCTATATCAAGATTAGGCTAAAAATCCTTCTAGTGATCCCATACGGACTTAAGGTTTGACAATGATAGGCCCTACCAGCATTGGCTTGGATTATTTTTGTCTAAATCTCTGAATAGAATTTTAACAATTTCCTTTAAAACTAAGGTATGTCTGACCTCCATAATTTCCAAACTGTACATTACAACAAAAATTGTAGTACGTAAACAGCCGACTCGACATGTGGAATTGTAGAGTCAAAAAGAAAATTGTTACCTGTACGCAGTTGTACCGCTAACACATTATTTACAGGTGCACTGACTGTTAGTAATGGAGGTTCCACATTGAATGGGAAAATAAAAACCACTTTTTGGCAAAAGTCAAATATATATCCACCCCCTCAATATTTTGTCTCATGCCACTGGAATCACAAGGCCAGTTTAGGGAAACTTACTTTGCGCCTATTTTGACTTCCATTAGCCCACACAAAGCATACCATTGTGCTTGGAAGTTTAAAAACTACAACTTTGTACGGGAAATTTCTTTTAATGTGTTAAAGGACCTTTTAAACAAGACCAAAAATGTGTGATACTTGGTAATATTTATTTATATTTATCGGTGTGTCTTAACTTACTTTCAGGTAGCCTGTACCAGTGATTAAAACCACTGTTCAAACCAGGGCCTGCACATAACAATTGATACATAAAACATTAATAGGAACCACATAAATAAAGAGAGTAGTACACTGTATAAAAAAAACTTGAAATAACATTACATTAGAAATAGAGTGGAATGAAAAAAACAGAGAAAACAGAAATTTTTAAATCTTCAACCTTCTTTGATCTGAGCCAAGGCATCTTTTCAACCTCAGATCTGGGCAGGCATCAGCGTCCAATTCCATCTCTCAGATTGTCTTTTCTGTCTATGGCAATTCCCCTCCCTCTCTCCTCCGTTGCTCCCTATCAGATCAGGGCAAACAAGAACAAAAAACTACAGAAAAGAAGAATCACCCCAATCGTTGTGCAAGGTATGGCTGACAGAAACGTCCATAATACTGTTGTCACCCAATCGCAGCGGGCCGTTTCCATCGGTCCAAAGATTCCGGACATGAAGCGATTTAAGCAATGTTTCTGCACCGGCATCGTTGGAGATACAAGAGGATGGTTAAGACTCTGTCACCCCACTAGGGGACCCTTTTCTGTCTTCTTCGATACCGAAGGGGATGAGATAGTAAGTGTTTAATTTTTTCTTGGTTCAGCGAAGCGTTGAATGAAAAAAAAAGTCCTGCTGCGTTTCTGATGTAATTAAAGATTTGCATTCCAACAATTCCACATGATTCATAATAAATTTCCACTCCTGAAAGAGGGTCAAAACAGGCCCAAATTAATTATGCGTTCATTTACTTTACTGTTCATACCAATGACATATTAGGCAACAGTAGATTTTGTTCATAATTTTCCAGTGCATAATTTCCCTCCCAAATGTGTATTACAATGAGTTCATTAATTTGATATAAGCAACTTTGTAATATGTCTATACCAATGTATAACTGATACCAATAACAACCCAACTTTTATTTCTTTTTACCTTCTTATCCTCTTAAACCTATGTTCCCATTATCTTCATAATCTATTACTTATCTTCAATCTCTCCTATTCCCTGTCCTAAATTCTTTATTTAATTAGATCCCTTTCAAGGTTACCAGACCAGGAGCAAGTGACGCCAGGGCATTACAGACAGACTACTAACCCAAATGCGCTAATAACCAGGTTAACAGCTTTGGAAACTCCACTTACAGTAGTTATCTATATGTCATACAAATAAAGATATAAAATAATTTACAATTTAATTTTAAAAAAAAAGGACAAAACAAACAACAATCATAACTTGTGGTTCTAAAAATGTGAAGCATACTACGTATGGTAGGAATTGATGAGAGGGAATTAGATTATATGTTGAAGAACATTTCCCCTCATAATTCAGTTGCATTTCTGTTTTCAATTAATCTGGTATTGATTATATGTTGTTAAACTCTTAACTTTAAAATCATATATAAAGGAAATAATACCATCTTTGCGGCTTCTTGTGAATTTAATGGACAAATAACAATGTCTTCTTTGAAAAACCACAATAAGCGGAAAGCATTCTTTCACTGGAATATATGTTAACATTGAACTTCCAACAAACAACGTAAGAAAAAGGAGTTCTGTGTCGGTTCAGAAGATACAGTTGGTCATTTTGGTCAGTTGCACAAAGCAAAGTAACAATAAAAGTGTACATCAGGCATTGAGGTGTTGCAAGATCAATATATTTACCTAACCTGCTGTCCGAAACTCACAGCACAAATAAGGAACAGGCAAACACTCTGCCCGCGAGGCAAATTTATTTTTGAAAGATTTTTCTGGGATGGCTTTTTGTCGAAGGAGAAATACGATCGCAAGTGCACAGTGTTTCTCTTTCTTAAAAACTTAGGGCAACATCGCGTTAGCCTGATAGCTGGAACATGAGAGGCTATGATTGTCGATGCCAACTAAGGAGAACTAAAATATACTTAGTTCTCCAGCGCAACTTTGCCAATGTTTTCATTCACTGCTACACTAATAGATAATACATCTTTATTACAGAAAACTTTCCACCTTAGCATTTTCTAGATCCACAAGTGTAACTTCAGGTGACCAAAATAAACATAATTGTTATGGGAATGAAAAATGCCATAACAAAAATATATGTTCTGTAAAATAGGTGTAATGTGAAAACATTAATTCGCTGAAGGAGACAGGTTGGCCAAAAGTAGCCCTTCAAAATTCGATTGTACTTTTACCTAAAATATTATCAGGGCCAGGTGTACAGAAGAAAGGGTGTGGCAAACTAGAGATGTATCGTCAGCCATGTTTGTCTCGTAGATGCAAGGGCGAATTTCCTGTCGGAGAAGTGGGAGGTGAGATTTCCTTTGAATCAACTTTGCTCCCTTATTATTTCAATCAATTACACTTCCTGAGCCTACTCGCTTTAGTTTCGTGAGAGTTAAATCCCAACAAAAATATCCAATATAAGAGGAAAGTAAAGAAAAAGAGACCAAAGATCAGGAAGAGAGAAGAGAAGTCAGGAAGGGGCGGTGGCCATTTTAAAAAATCAAATTCCCGGCCATGAAGAAAAACTGCAATGATACCTCCTATCAAAAAATCCATAAACTGAGTGGGAAAAAAATTAAGCTTCAACAGAAATGTAGTTGATTAAATAGTTTTATGTGGGCTATTCACTATAATATGTCACCCCCAAAGTCAGAAAATATAACAGTACAAAATCTGGCAATGAGGAGAAAAGAACTTGTGTCCATTCATCATGTAATTTATCACAATTTCATGTACTTTTGGCTAAAGAAGCAAGCATGACGATCAATCAATTTCATTTCAGGCAAATCCAAAAACCAGATTTCTATTTAAAATTCGCTCACAAAGTCAAGATGACTTATTCAAAAAACTGAACACAGGCAACATTTGTGTGGATCGATGCAATAAAAATATAAAATGAATATCTATTACAGGAAATGCCAACGTTGCAAAGAAAAATTGAAGATTCGACGGATTATCTAAAAGTGACATTGTTTTATGATACAATGGTGATAGATCATTGTGTAGAGAAGAGGAAAAATGGGGGAAGGTTATATTGAGACATTGACAAATGAGTTCGTGGTACATTTTCCATTTTTCATTTTGTTTTTGTTTATTTTTATTTAATACCAAATGAAATAAAAATATAATATGACAAAAAAGTGATACAAAATTTACAGATAAAACACAATACAACAAACGATTTTACAAAAAAACTAATTATTTGAAAAGAGCAAATTCATTCAATATTCAACTTCAATTTAAGTATTAGCCAACAAATTTGAAAAGTTGAGTATGGTTAACCTGCGATGCTTTCTAAATTGGTATGGTTCATAACATCAAGTCCATAATTAGTAAATGTGGAAATGGGCTAAAATTAATGAATCCATTGAATAAAATCGATGCTTAAACCGTATATGAATCCTGTTTCCTGCAGGAACTCTCAAAAATCTGAGTCTTTTGTTTAAAAAAAAAAAATTTCTCTTTCAAACCCATCCTTTTCCTTTGCGCTTTTCTCAAAACAGACAGAAATTCTGGTTTTAGAAAAGTATACATTATAGATGCCAGAAAAATTCAATGCCTGGGCTGTGGCTAGAGGCAAAGTCTTGCGTTGCGATTCAATGTGGCAGAAGAGTAGGAGCGGAATAGACCAACACGCCGTACCAGCATGGATTCACTTCATAAGCCGATTATGCCACTCTGTCAGTGTCTCGGCAAGGCGGAAATCATGATTGAACATGCCTCCTATCACGCAACAAAAGCTGGCTCCTGCTGTGAAATATCATTTAATGAGATGAAGGAATATCTGATACTGGAGAGGTTTTAATTGCTCATGCAGCGCATTAACTATGGTTTCATGTGACGGCACCCTTTAGAAATTAGGGTAATGGCACTAGAACTTGGTTTAAAAGGCATGGCTTTTAAATATGGCCAACCACATCAATTTCATTCAGTGATTTTTCCATCAAATTTTCCCTAAGAATTTTGTTCATTTCATCCTCAAGACATTGAGATTTGTTCTTAAAGTGTTGTTTTTAAAGTCTCCTTAAGGAAAGAATTTCCTCATTTTATTATCTCCAAACCAAAGAAATCATCACAATCAGATAATTTCTTAGTTTTAGCATGTGTGGTTCAACAATCCTTGTTGACATAGACTTTAGTTTAGGCATTGTGTTTCAGACCAATTTTTGTGCATAGACTTTAGTTAGTATTGCTGTTCAGACAATCTTTGTTTGCCAGTAGACTTATAGTTAGCATTGTGTTCAAGGACAATCCTTGTTGCGTATAGACTTTAGTTAGGATATGGTCAGGACAATCCTTGGTCGCATAGACTTAGTTAGCTTATGTGTTCAAGAACAATCTTTGTTTGCATAGACTTTAGATAGCAATGTGTTCAGACAATTCCTTGTTGCATAGACTTTTTGCATAGAAAGCCATATCCAGACCCAATTCAGAAATGGTTGTTCAAATGACCAATTGGTAATACCCTCTTTATGCGCACAGGGCACAGGAAAAGGCCAAGGCACAAGATTATAGAAGTTATCGGATAATCCCTAAAAGGCACACTTACCAAGAAACAAATAATAAAAATATCTTTTTCTGAAAGACAAGCTGTGCAGTGTATATGACTGATAAAATTTGTTTTGGCAGTGAGTACGGGTATCATGACAGTTAAACTTTCCTGTTATTACAGAACTATCCACTCATTCACAGGAGGCCCCTATATTACGACTGAGAAGACGGAAAGTAAGGAAGACACCCAAAAATAGACGGACACTGCCACAAGGCTCAAGGCCAGAGAATATTCCGTGTAATAATAGAGGCGCCGTTAAATTCAGGTCTAGAATGTTGGAAAATTTTAATCACCTTTAGGGAATTTCAGTATTACTGTTTGCCGACTTACCTGAGTTTCGAATGTTTTCGCCATAAACGTAATTTATTTATTCATTCAAGAGAAGAGGGAATGTTTATAGAAGATATCAAACTTGAGGAGATTATTATATATGTCATCAAGGTTTAATTGAGAACGATAAAGGGCTTAGGGAGAATGTTCGTCCTTTTTAAGCACTTGGGAATGAGGGCAATTTTTATTCACCTCCATGGAAAGTCTTGAATGTAAATGGAACGGGCTCATTGACTTGACCTCAGTTCCGCACTTCTCAATAACCACTTGGGTATGGGAGACATTTACTGGAATGGCTCATTTTCTGTGGCTTCAGTCTGGGATGATTTAAAACGTAATGAAAGTGACCATACGGAAGCATCATATATAAAATAAAAGAAATGAAATGGATAATCTTAATATTGTTTTATTACAAGTTTATTCTTTCTTGAAACGTAACCCCCACAAATTTGTCTCTGGGGTGACATAAGATTCTTAATTTCGGACAAAGAGCTTATAAAGTAAAAGACAGGGAGCGCCAGTCATTGTTTTGGCTGAAAAGTCGTATACATACGAGAATAAATAACAAGAAGACGGACCTTGCTAAAATACAGACAATTACAAATTTTTGCACTTTCAAAGTATAAGCAAATATCAATGCTGTAAGAGATATAAGTTGCCTAGGTAATGTTCAAAATAAACAGAAATGTAGCTAAAGTCCATAAATGATTCAAAAGGTGCATGCGGAATCATATACCAAAAGCTAGCTTTCACTAAACGTACACAACAACACTCTGATTTATGAAAAATCAGAACGCTACTTGAGCAGAGCCTTCATTACTTTAATATTTCATTTATATATTATTTATTTGTATTATTTCCTCTTTTAATATTTCCAGACTAGCCGGTTAAGCTTCCGAATCCAGATCAGATTACAAAACATGTTAACCTTGCACTTGCAAGTCCGACCGTGCGGCGGTCGAAGATACACATGTTATATCCTCAAAGGTGATGTATGATCCACAACTAATTGGCTTTAGTGTTTCTATGTGAAACTCCAATTTGATCATCATAGGTCTCACCAATCAAGCTTACAATTCAATACTGACTTTCCGTATGCATTTGTGAGAGATTTAAACACATTAAAAATCATAAATATCTTGTTGAAATTGTTAATCTTATACATACAAATGGAAGAAAATTAAATTATAACCATCCAGATTGTAGTAATTTTGTATATAGCAAAAAATTAATTAATCTTTAGAATTAATGATCATTGTCGATTGCCAAACAATATCTAGGTATAATAAAGACTCTCGTTTAGTTATAAGTACTATAAAGTTTATTTCTTTTTCGATAGAGGACAAGACAAAGTTACAACACAAAAACAGGTCTACAAACGACTCAGGAATGCAGAAGCCAATTAAGTAGTATTATTCATTCAACCACGTCGGCCGTTGTACCACGTAATATTACGTATGTCTCTGTGCGTTGTGTTCATCTTGTGCGGATCGGACCATGTAGATAAATAACAGTGGAGTCCATGCTATGACTGAGCTTGTCTGTCTGAGCTACCATTGCCAACACTCAAGACATGAAACCGACTGTATAATATAGACACCTTGCATCAGTCAAGTCGTGTTATATAATCATGTAAATAAGATCAAATTAAACAATATTTGTAAGGTGACGCTAAATACTATTGCCTACATGAGATACCATCTAACATTATTTATTAAAGACTACGAGAGACACTAGAAACGTTTTATACTATTAATCAGAGAGAAAGTAACGACTGATGGCAAGATAAAGGGTAAGAGTCTTTCAAACCAATCCTATTGTAGTATCTATAGTATCCAACGAGTGCTTGCTGCTGCTGTACTACATCCGCTACAATGTATTTATATTTCAGGTATGTAGTGATATTGTCTACGTTCGAAAAACTCCTTAGCCCCATTTCAAATATTCCTGCTATCACAATCAGCTGACACCGATCCATGCTTTAATAATGTTCCACCAGAGTAGCGTCTGCTTGATATTAGCTTCCACCCACCAATTATCAGCTTATTGATATATCCCCAACCTCCTATTTCCATTCTACTCTCCGTTCCAGTTTTTGCAGTTGAGAATATTTCGTGTCAATCACCCAGATGACTGGAATCAAGGATTATTTAAATCTAATGGATGTTGAACAGGTTGAGGCAATATGCAGAAATTTGAAAATAGGGGAAGGCAATTTTAATCAAATAGAGTCATAGAGTGAGTGTTTCTAAATTGATACCAGAAACTCGATATATAAAGTAAAAGAGAAAGAACCCACATAAGGTGAGCTATGCCGTATGAGACGCTCCTGCTCTGATCGGGCCAACTGATATGCTTATACAGTTTTTCTAATTTACTCAAATATTGTGTCCTCTAAACACAAATAACATGTTCTTGCATGATTAAACACCCATAAGAACACGAACCTGAATTACGTACACATATAGGATAGAGAGAGCCGTGGACGCCTTTCTTTACACTTTTCCGTTAGTTCCTGATACTGCTAAAGGAAATGACGAGCTTCCAAATCAACACTACATGTATCATGTTATCTAAGATACATGTTATAATGTCCATAACAATAATCATTTAGTTTCTATGAAAAGTATTGTGAATAGATACCTGTTAATTGTGATATTTGTGTTCACAAATAGTTATGTATAAGTATCTTCTTTTTGCTTAGTATATTGGAATAGTAGATCAGTCTGCGTAACGTGCCAAAGTACAAATACAAAAACTTCATACTCAGCGTTAAAGGCCATGTGCGATTTCCCTTTATACACTCTCTCGCACAGAACGACGTCGTATACATTGTGTATAATATAGATATCCATTCTTGTTTAGGTGAAAGTTGATGAACGACCTACTCACCGAGCCGACAAGGCTCTTCTTGACTATAAAGTGGTGCAGATCTCCAATGAACTTAATATCCGGACACGGGTAGCCAGAGGAACTCTAAAAAGAAATGATAATTTGCGTCAAACCATTTTGAATTATTCAACAATAATACATGATTGGAAGTTTTAAGGAATTCAAATTAAAAGATTTTTCCCGCATGTCATGCTACCTACACTTGTCTAGCCCACACTATGGCTCGAAGTTATTACCAAAAGTTTTAATATCAGTATAGAAACACGCTTTAAATATCTAAACCGAAAAATCATTATCGAGTTTGTGCGAATACAAGCAAATCGTTCTATTCCCGAATACAATGTTCTTATCATGCAGAACAAGTTGCTTCGTCTTTTATAAGAACAAACTTTGTCGAATCGAACTGCTTATTTTCTACTATCGAAAGTGTGGATTCCATGATGTGATCTATTTGGGTCAACAACAAGTTAAGGACATTGTGACATCAAACACCTTCATTTGGAAATGCTATTAACGTTCAGGTACCGTAAACAAGAACTTGAGAGTTAATTTTTTCCCCTACAACGTAAGACAGTATCAAATTTATTGCACAAACTTAATATTTTATAATGTATTACTGCATCTCAATTTTAGATCACTACACAAGACATAATGTGGATATTTCTACCTAACAAATCAAGTCTAATAATTACCAATCACAAATTTGTGTAAATGATTCATACCATGACCTAGTCTTGTAACGTCAGTTACCATGATGCCTTTATCGTTCATAGAAAAACCATTTACCAATTTTGGACTCCTGTTGCATCTAAACTAATTCCACTACTCTAAACTAACCAATTTAGCAATAAATAAAATGACTGCCATGCCAATTGTAACTTCTTCCTTTAATGATTTAAGAGTTGGAAACCCATGCAAGTGTAAATGTAAACATATAAAGCCCCTCCAAAATCAGCCCTTTGAGATTTTCAGGTGATTATCTTTTTTATGGTGTGTCAAGGTAATCCATTCAGTATATTGTTCTTGAATTTGGGAATATGAGCCTATAATTTTAAATGTTACTGATTAATCTAAAAAAAATAAGTTGTAAATTAAATAATTTCTTTCTGTTAAAACAATATAAATAAATGAAAAAAAAAAGATATTAGAAAGAAAGTATGATCATAGCTCCAATAGTCTGTGCACCTGCCTTAGCATGTTAGACGATTTCTGCGCCCTGGTAGTAACAAAGCATAGATCAAACACTTTTACTTTTACACGGATTTCATTTGGTGCCAAAGACAGAAAAGTAATTATCAAACTACAATTTCCTCCTACCTAGCTTTGACCAATTCTTATACATAAATGACTGTGGATGATTGTTAATGGAAATCAATTTTGCTAGGTGACTAAGTTTGAATTTGAGGAAGAAACTCGTTTAAAAGTGATTTTTTATAAAATCATGACCTTCACTCTAAACAATTGCTGCAATCGCTGTGCAGTGATGACCATGAATCACTACAAAATATATTAAGTATAATTGCACCTTAATATTAGCTATATTCATCATGTTCACTACTGAGCGAGCATCAATAAGACACAGTGTGGACATCCATACGTGTGATCAACTCAACTCAATAATACCTATCTTAGAGTTTCAAATGTTTGCCGTTAATACTTGACAATTTCTAGATATTGCAATCGTTATGTATCATGTAGTATATATAAAGTAGTAACGAAATAAAAATTTTCAAACTATTTCTTGATACATATCCCTATATTAGGAAGAGTAACAATGTGTAAATACATGTCATGTATAGGTAAAGTTGTGCATAACTATCTTAATAATGACAGAGAGAGAAAATGCAGTATTACAATTACTCTACTATAAATTTGTCCTAACCCTGCCCAATAGAACGTAATAACGGAATAGATGTCATATCTCAAAACATAATTCTCAAAATACCCGAGAAACACAGAAATTATTTCTGAATAATAATATTTCAAAATTGAAAGAATATTTACAACGTGTGTAAAGTCTTATGGCGAAATATGTAAGGTAACGTCAGTTATCGTAAACAGGCATGCCATTAACGGACATTCTTCACAAACACGTTTCCACAGCAAAACAAAAAATTATAAATCTCTCCTTTATTTTGACCCTATAATTCTGTATATCATAAATTAG
>CALNVZ010003432.1:33156029-33168850 GCA_940671915.1 Paracentrotus lividus
GACCAATAAGAAATTAATTAATGAAAATAGTGTAATAAAATCTTTTGGATTGTTTCGGCTAACAACTCACAGAAACATGTTGACATTAACCATGAGTCCTACCCTATCCTATCCTATCCTATCCTAACCTATGCTATCCTATATTAAGGCCCTTGTACTACTGGCAAATTGTCGACCCCTGCTATATAAAGTACTACAGGCAAAATGTTTGAAGAAAGACAGTTACTTAATATCAAATTACACTTTTGTTAATGAAATATGAAGAGTTGTCATTATGAATCAATTTGAAATTGTGTTAAACATAAAACACTAACAAACTAAAATATTTTTTATTATATTAATAAGCCAAATGCCAGCTACATGGCTAAAAATGGCATATTTCTATTTATTTTCCACCTTTTTTCCATATCTCAGAATACTGCTTATGAATATTCGTGACCAACAGAAACCATTAGAAACCAATAGAAACCAACAAAAACCAATAGAAACCAGTCAGAAATAACATCTGAACAGAAAATTACAGAAACCAGTAGAAACCAACAACCAACCGGTATAAGCCAACACAAACTGATACAAGCCAACGGGGAGGGTCCACGAGGCCGCCAGGGGCAGAGTCCCACGAGGCTGAGTATTTTCCCATGAGATCGATTTTTCTCATATTGTATTTTGCCATATTTTTATTTATTTATTTATTTATTATCAATTCGGCAATATTACAATGTACAATTAGAATACAACAATACATGAATAAAAACAGAACCGTATAGGGTACATACTGCTCGCCTTGATGTGGACCCTCGGGCCTCGCGGACCATCGGGCCTCGCGGGCCCTCAGCCTCGAGGGCACTCAGCCTTGTGGGAAGACCCCAAGCCAACAAAAGCAAGCTAATAGAAATCAATAGAAACTAATAAATAAATTATGGAAACCAACAAAAGCTGATAGAAACTAATAGAAACCATTAGACACCACTGGGAACCAAGAAAAATAGAAAACCTCAATAGAAATTGTATATGGGACAGCCTGAAACTAATAGGCCTAGAGACCAATAGAGTCTAATGGTCTGTGTTGGTTTATGGGTCCAACAGCCTGGAACCATTAGAGACCAATAGAGACCATCAGACTCTATTGGTTTATGGGTCCAATACAAGGGCCAGAAAACCAATTTGTATTGGACCAATAGAGGTTGCATGTTTAAATATACATATATTTTTTTTCATTTTATTAATTTTTTTATTTTCGTTTCTAATTTATGATATTATATATTTATTTTTTATTTTTTAATTTATTCGATTGCTATTTTTTAATTCATAAAAATTTCATTTCATATTTTTTAATATTTTAAATATTGCTTTTAATTTTTATTAGTTATTTTGTTAGTCTGGTATATTTCTATATTAATTAAATAGTATGTTAATGTTAATAATAACTACTATTACTGGATTTACTTAAAACTATTTCTTAAATCATCTATTTAAATCTTATCAAATTCTAATGCCGATTCTTTATAAATTATATGTAACATTCCTACTTGATTATCTCTTCTATTATAATAATCAATAATAAATTATAACTGATAATTATTATTTTATTTATGAATATGGTGTTAACTATTAATTTTTATATATTATATTATTTATTTGCTTATTTTATTTTGTTTTGTGATCGTTAAATATATCTTTTATATATTTTGTACTGCATAATTGTTTTTCTTTTTATTACTGATAAATTATATCTTTATATTATATTCAATTAAAACTTTGGTATGTTTCTCTTTTTTTTCTTTAATTTTATTATTTCATGGTTATCAATTAATTTCATATTTTTTAAACATAGTTATCAATTTATTATATTTTAATTTAATTTATATTTATTTTCTATTATTTTATTTCATTCTTTATATATTTGGGGGGGGGTTATTTTTTTTATTTTATCTTTTAATTATTATTATTGATTGGTTATTATTTATAATTTTATATTTCTTATATTATTTTAATTAATCTTTCATTTATTTATTTATTGATTCATTTCATAATCATATCATACATTTTTATTCTCTTATATAATTTTTATTACATGGTATGGTTATTTGTTCTATCGAATGTTAATATATATTTAATATTTGCAATTTTTTAAATTTTGGTTGTTTTAAATCATAATATCTTTTTTATAAATTTATATTTATTTTATAAATATTGATGAATATTATGTGGTTTAATTAATTTTTTAATGGATAATTTATGCCTTATTGTTTTATCTGATTTCTATATTATTTTTTTTTTATAATTATTGATTGGATTTTTATTTTTTAGTAGTCTTTTTATGATTTATTTATTTAATTGCTTATTTTTTTTTTCTATAATTAATATATATTTTTTTTTATAAATGAATTTTTTAATTTTTTAAATGTAGAATTTGTTAAATTCAGTTGGAGAATGGAAAATTTATTCTAAGATGGATTATATCAATATTGTTTTCATATCTATGATATGGATTATTTTTTATATTTAAATAATATCTTATATTTAATTATTTTGGAATCTTTAATCTGTATAATACATTACTCTCAATATTCAATTATTGTAAATATATAATATTTATTTTTATATTTTACTTATATATTAATATATTTTTTGGTTATTTCTGTATGTTTCTTTAATTTTCTTATATTAGTTTTTTATTTGAATATAATGATCATATGGCTATATTATTGTCTAAATAATTCTGAAATATTTTATTGTAGTCATATAATTTTCAAATTTAATGGGATAAATGGTAAAATATAATTTATATAATATGTAGGTCTTTTTTCTTATTTATATTTTTTATTATTTATTTTAATTATAATTTCTTATTTTTTGAATTGTTTGTTATATGGAATTTATATTATTGTATAATTTAAAATATAATCTCATTTATGAAAATGAATATATTTTTTTATTTATTATCAATTAATTATCCATAATCTCTTTTTTTTTTTGATTATTTTTTATTTTTTATATGTTGTTCATTTATCATAATAATTTTTATTGTGTCTGATAAGAATCACTTTAGTTTTGAAATATTTTTTATATTGGTATCTTTTTTAATTTTTAATATATATCTTATTTTTTGTTTATAATAAAATTAACATATCATTATTTGTATTTTATTCACTTCTTTTTTTTTTCATTTAAATACGGTGGCTGATATATAAAATAATTTCTTTTCTTTTTGAATTTTTTGTTTATCATGATTATGGTTATGACTATATATTGTTATTTTTTTTGGCTCATTTATTAAGTAATTCATATGATGTGATTTTTAATTCTTGCTTTACCTATATATTAATTAAGTCACTTATTGAATATATTTTAAAAATGGTTATAATATTGATATTGATATTATACGATTTTTAATAAATTTTTTTATTATGTTAAATTATTAATTTTATGATCTTCTATTATATAATTTTAAAATGGATCATTTAAAATTATTTGCTTTTTATAAATTTTTTTATTTTTCTAATTATTGTAAGTGGTTTGTTTTTATTTTTTGTTTATGAATCGTATATTTAATTATTTTTTATTGTTATTATTTTATTTTTTTTAATAATCTGTATGAATTTTCTTATATAGTATATCTATTTTTATATTTATATTTTATTGTATTTATTTTTAATTGGTTATATTTTTTATTAATAAATATATCTATTTTTTTCTTCAATTATTATCTTTAACTTTTATTTCTTTTATATTTAATTTCATATTAATCAAATATATTTATACTTATATCATTTTATTCTATATTTTTTTAATACTTTTCATTATATATTTTTGTTTTCTATGTTTTTATTATTAATTTATAAAGATATGATCATCATAATTATTTCTAAATTTCTAAAATTTTTTTTTTTATTATTAATATATTTTTATGATTTATATTGTATTGGATGTCTCTGTTTATTAATTTTAAATAATTATTGGATTTATAATTTTTATCGATTTATCTGTTTTATTATTTATTTCTCTATTAATTTTTTTTATTATATATGATCAATATAAAAGTATATAATATTATTACATGATATAATATAATACAATATTACTATTATATATTGTTTTATAATATATGTGATTCTTTTTTTTTAATTAAAAATTAAAAATTTTTTTTTTTCAATATACATGTTTACACTTTTTTTTTTGATTTTATTTTAATAATTTATTATAAAATTTCATTATGTTTTTATTATATTAGTAATATAATGGTTTTATTCTTTATTTTAATTTTTTATTTCTATCATTATAGCTATTATAAAAATTTTATAACATTTTTCTGGATAACAAATTTTAATTTAAATTTTAATTTGTTTGACGTTTTTTGTATTGATCTTGATTTTTAAAATATTTGGCTTAAAAAATTATTTGTATTAATTTAATTGGGAAGATAAAAAAAATTATTTATTTAATTTTTAATTCTTTTATATTTTAATTATTAAATTTTTTAAATATAATTCTTATTAATTTTATTTTTAATTATTTTATTTGCTTAATAAATTATTTAATTGGATACATATGTCTTTTTTCAATTATTTTTGTTTTTTTTTTATTCTTCATCTAGTATATTTTATTTGATATTTTTCATAATGAAATCTATATTTTTATATATTTTTTGATGTTCAATAATTCTTTATTTTCATATTATTATTTATAATAAATTTATTTTTTGTTTTTTTATATTTATTTATTAATTTTTAATCTTAATATCATTGTTATTAATATGTTTATAATTATTATTAATATTTTTACATTACTGATTTATATTTGTTAATAATTTTTATTTTTTTTATCATCTTTCTATCTTTGTATATGTATTTAATCATATATTATATATTATTTATGATCTCTTGTGGTATATTCTATTTATTATTTAAATTATATTTTTTTTCATAATTTATTTTTAATTTAATGTTGGATTTTTGTTTTTAATTTTTTTTTTTAAATTATATTTATATATATCATTCTTCATTTTTTTTCTATATATTTTTCATATATGCTATATGGTATTTATTTTATTTATATGTTTTTTCATTCTGAAAATTTCATCTTTCTTTTAAATTCTAAAAACTCTATTTTATATTAAATTTTCGTGTTTAATTTAATAAGTAAAACACTGTTCATACTTTTATATTTTAATTTTCTGAATTTTTTTTTTTATTATATAATAATTTATGGATAATTAATTTCTAATTTGATATATTTGCTTATTTTTATGTAAAATTTACTATATCAATCTTCATTATGTATTTATTTATATATTAATAATATTGTTTTTGTATCATTCTTATTTAATTATTTTTTAAATTCTTTAATTTTTATCATTTATATTAATTTAAATTTTTTTTAATCTTTGATGGATTTTATTTTTTTGATCTTTATTTCTGGTTTATTTTTATATTTTTATTTTATTTATTATTTTAATTCTTCTTTTCTTATTATATTATTGGAATCTATGTTTTTTTTATTAACTAGGCAATTGCAAATTTTGATATATTAATCATTGAATTTTATTGGATTATGTGATATTGTTTTTTGTATAATGTTATTGTTAGTTTTTCAAATCTATCTATCTTAATATTAATAATGATTCCTTATTCATCTTTGGTCTTAATTATTATTCATTTCTCATATGGCTTATGATTAATTTATTATTTTTTCTTCTAAAATAATTTATTTATATTTTACGTTTAAAATTTGAATTATTGGAATCATTTTTATATTGTAATTATTATTTAATTTCTTTTATTTTAATTACTTTTGTTTATATATTTATTACTTGGTCTTATTATATTTTTAATCTTTTTGGTTATAAATTTTTTGTTTAAATGCATGAATGGGATTTTATGTGGTTTTTTTATTTTAATTTAATATTAAATATTTTGTATACATCTTATTATTTTTTTATCTTTATGTTATTTATTATATTTTTTTGTTTGGTATTAATTTTTTGAAATTTATTTTTTCTTTTTTAAACTGATTTTTGTTATGCTGTGTATGATTATTTATATTTTTATTTTTTGTGTTCATTTATTTAATTGGTCTTTTATGCGTTAATTCTATGTATTTTATGATAAAATATAATTTTCTAATTGTGTTTTATCAATTCAATCTTTCTTGATATATTTTTTAAGAATAATATTTTATTTTAATTTCTGTATTTTATTTATGTGGATCTAATATTATTAAATGTTTATACTTTTTTTTTTGTTTAAAAAGTTAATAATAAGATTATTTTATTCTTATTTTAAATATTTGTTAGTTTTCTTTTATTTATTTTATTTTTATTTATTACTTTTATTGATCTTATTATTTTTTTAAGTTTTATATTTTCTTAATATTTATTAATATATTATTTATTATTGAATTTTTCTTTTTATTATGAATAATTGTTTTAGTTTATTTTTTCGATTTTACTTAAATTTTTTTATAACTTTAATTAATATTTATTATTTATTTTTATTTATATGTTTTTAATTTTGATTTTTTTCTTTGAATTTATTTTCATTATAATTATTTATTTTTATATTCTTTTCATGACATAATATTTATTTTCATGACTATTATTTTTTTTTATTTTATATTTTTTATCATGGATTTAAATATATATTATTTTTCTTATACATTAATATTTTATATCTGGATTTTTTTTTTCATTGATTATTTTTTTATGAATTATTTTAATGTTTCATTTTGGATCTAGTTTTTATATTTTTTTTCTTGAATTGTGGTGTTTTATTTTTAAAGTAGTTATTTAATTTATGTTATTTTTATTAGAGTTTCATATCATTTTTTTTATTTTTATTTTTTCTAAAATATTATTATATTGAATCTTTTATATGATTTTATCATTAAAATTATTAACTGTAAATTCATTTCTTTTTTTTTTTTTCATTTGATTTTCTGTAAATTATAAATTTATATTCTATTTGATCTTTTTAATAATTTTTATAATTAAATTACATCATTTTTATTGATTTTAAATTGTTTTTTATGAACAATAAATTGTTCTTTTTGATTATATATTTAACATTTTTTTATTTATTAACATTTCATGTATATATGTTTTAATATATTGGATTTCTTTCGATATGATTATTTATTTAATTTTTTTACTTTATTCGTGGAACATCTTCTTTATATTTAATATTTGTTTCAATCTTTACTCTTTTTTTTTAAAATTATTATTTCGATCAATTATATTCTTTTCTAGTAATATCTCTTGGATTTTATATAAATGATATTGATAATCGTTTTCAAATTTGTATATTAATTTATATCTTTCTGTTTAACATCTTTATATTTCTTTCATTTATCTTTTGATTTAGTATTGTATTCCTGTTGGTATTGCCTTTTATATATTATATTATCTCATTAATCTTAAAATACTTGTTCTTTATTGAATTAGTTAATAAATATAATATTTTAATTTTATCATCTTTTGCTTGATTAATTGTATTCATTTGTTTACTTTTTTATTTAACTGTACTAATTATTATTCTTTTTTGATCATTAAATTTTTTGGCATTAATTATAAATTTTTTATTAATTTTATTTATTGCATATTTATTTTTATAAATTCTTACTATTTCTATGATATAAATATCTTTTATTGGTATGTGCTTAATATAATTATTATTAATATGATTATATTCTTAATTGATTAAATTTTCTTTCTTTTGTTTTTACTTCTCATGTTATTTTACTTTATTTAAAATTTTTATTTTATTTATTTTAAATCTTTTTTATTGATCTATTTAATACTATATTTGGTATTTCTATCTGTATTTAATAATATCTCAATTTCATGTTCTCTTTTGGTAACTATATACTATTTTAATTTGTTTTTGGTCTTTTGGATGAACTGTTTTTAAAATAGTAATTGATCTTATTAATTATTTTTTTTCTCTTTTTTGGGTTGTTTCTTGGGGGGGGGGATTTTATTTAATCAATATTAATCTTATTTATTGTTTTTATTATTCTTATATATTAATAATCTATATTAATTATATTATATTTTGTCAAAATATTAATACTTTTTGTTTTTTAATTTTTGTAAAATTTTTCTTTTATCTTTATTTCATTTAAATACTTGGATTTTCTTATATTTGCATGTGTTTTTTTTTTCAATTTTTTCTAGGTTTATCATATCAATGGACATATTATCTTCTATCTTATTTTTAATCTTTATATTCTTTTTGATTATTTGTTATATGCTATTCTTTCTTGTCTTATCATATTTTATTGTTATTATGTAAGATTTTTATTTTTTTTTTTTATCTTGTTCATGTAATTAATTAATCTTGTTTGTTTTAATTTAATTGTCTTGTTTTCATTTTTAGCATAATTATATTTTTATTAATTTATGATATTTTTTTATTTAAATTTTTTTATTTATTTATTATACTTAATTCTTGTTACTTTACTATTTTTCTTTATTCTTAATTGCTATCTTATATATATGGTAAATATACAATAATTTTAATTCAATATTTTTATTATATAATTTTTTTTAATTATGATATTTTCTTCTATATTATCTTGTATTGGAATTGATTCATACTTTGTAAAATTTAATACGTGTTTTTAATTATTTATTGTTTTTTAGTTAAAATTTGTATCAATCTTTTGTGTATTATTTTGTAATTTTTTCTGGCATTAATTTTATTTTTGTATATCATTTTCCCTTCTCCCTGTTATTTCCATTTTTTTGTTTTATTTATTTCTTTATTGTTTTTTCTTTTTGGTTATTTATAAGTTATATTATTAGATCTATTTTAAATTTTATTGTTTTTTTTTTATTTTTTCTTGGATCTTGATTTTTTATACATATAAAATTATTTTTCATTTATGGTAATTATATCTTAATTGATATATTATTTATTTAATTGTTATATCTATTCTTATTAATAATTATTTATTAATTTTTCATATTTTTTTGTTATTTTTCTTTGTCTTTATATTTTTTTTACATTTCTACTTTCTTATTTATATTTTTTCTTTTTTATTTTAATGTTTAATATTATTATTTAATTTTTTTATTATCTTGTTTTTATTTATTCATCATTAATTTCTTGTTACATATATTTATATAATTTTTTAATTCTTCTTTCTATTTCATTTTCTTTTTTTACGTTTTATTTTTATTTTTTCTCATGGTTTATTTTTTATTAATTCTTTTAATTGTTTTTGGTATTATTTATTATTTTTATATTCATTACTTTATTTAATATTCTTTTTTGTTTAATTTTCATATTTACTTAAATATTTTTTTCAACTTTCTTTTCATTTTGTTGTTATTTATTTGTTATTTCTTTACTTCATGTTGCAATATATATCTTGATTTAATTTTTTTACTTATTTTTTTTTTTTTAATTTTTTTATATTTTATTTTGTTGTTACTTTTTGTTTGTCTTTCTTTTAATTGTGGACTTATTTTATTTATTATCTTATATAATTTCTTCATTTTTTTTATATAAAACTTTTTGTGTTATTTTTTTAAAAATACATAAATCTTTTAACTTAATCATCTAAAAATAAAAAATAATAATAAACAAATACATAAAAAATAAAATTAAATGAAAAAATAAATAACAATATCATAATATCATCAATAGAATTTAATCAAAAAAAAAAATAAAAAAAAATAAATAAAAAACAAAATTATATTATTCTTTTTTCTTTTACTTTATTTTATTTATATATTTTTATCTCGTCTTTCTAAATATCTTTGCTTTTAAGTCATATTCTTTAATTTACTTAATTAATTCTTTAAATTTAATGAAAATCTATATGTTTTTTATCAATTTTTTATGATTTTTGTCAAACATTTCTTTTAATTTTATTTTTTTAATTTTTCATTTTTGGTACTTTATATTATGTATTTTTTCTATCTTTGTGTAAATTATATTTATTTATATTATTTTATTTCATGTCTGTTCATTAACTTGATTTTTTTTTGTCTTTTTATATAATTGGATCATTGTTACTATGATCTAATATACTTTCATAAAAATTATTCTTTATATATATGATTCTGAATCTTATCATTTTCTATTTTTAATTTATTTTATTTACTCATATAAATGCTATTTCAAATATCATTATAAATTTTAAATAAATTCTTCACTTAATGCTTTTTTGGCTTAAATCATAATTTTTCTGGACATTAAATTACTTATTTATTTAATATTTTTTGTCTTTTATTTTATTTATTTTTTGTATTTATATATACTTAATGACTAATTATAATATTTTATTAACTGGTCAATCTTTATCATAAAAATTATTTACTTACTTCTTAATGTCTATACTTATTTCACTTTTTGTATTTTTAAATTTTACTTATTTTAATTTTTATTGTATATAAATTTTTATTTGTATTTTACTTTATAATAATTTTCATATTGTAATTTAACATTATTATTTAATTTTCATATAATATCGTGGCTATATTCTTTCTAAGTAATACGTTTCTTTTCTTTCTTCTAAAAAATATTTGGTCATGATTAATTCTTTTTTTTTTATTTTTTTTTGTTCTTCTTATTTCTTTACTTAATTATCTTATTTACGATCTGTTTATCTATTTTAATGGGTATATTTTTAATTCTTGTTATCGTCTATATTCTAATTTAAATATTTTATTTTGGTAATCTTCTATTATAATGTTAAATTTTCTTAATATAAAGATATTCATATTTCTTAATTTCTTTTAAATCTTATTATTCTTTTTATAACTCTTAACAATATGAATTCGAAGAAAGCTAAGGTGATAAGAGCGATAGTAAAGAGGACAGGAAAATATTACAAATGTATATGGCGAAAGACTGAATTCTCATCACAATGTATGGAAGAGTTATGATAAAAGGCTGGATGAGACGAACGCCAACTCATGCACGATAGGTTCGGGGCAGGTTAACGTATAGGAATGTGCACATAACAAGTTCATTGAAGATATAGATTGGAAACATCATCATGGAAGAGACAATATTCTTCATCAGCTGGGAGATAAATTATGGTAAAGACAGCTGTTGGATGATGAGGACAAGAACAGCGTGAGAGAGCAGGAGGAGCGAAAACATATTGAAAAAGACTATCATTGCTCTTCAAATATGATTATTGGGAAAGGGACAGGCTGAGGCGGATGGTCTTACAGCAGAGATGTCACTGCACTGCTGGATTATGGGGTGTCACAATAACAAATCGTGCAACAGAATCTTATGATGTCGATTATTTCAGATAGGGATAGTCTGTTTCATTGCATTCACAGAAGCGCTGGTGCCACAAATGGTGCACCAGTTTGGACTTTATAAGCTGATGAGTCATCTGCAAGAGTTTTGTGTGCTGTTTAGACGACTCCGCGGAAGACATTGTTTTGATTCACAAACCGTATGGATTAGACCAGTAAGGGTCAGGAATGCAACTTCATATACGTATGCTAATCTGAAGGGGCATTTATGCAGCTGACCTCTACATGTGTGCTTCATGATTTATGTAACAGCATTTGACAAGTTAAACACAGGCATTAGTGAGGTTTTAGAGGCATTGGAGATGTGAAATGACGAATGATTGAACTATCCAACTCTATTGGGCAGCTTGGCTGCATAAGTAATTGAGGGGAGATGAGCAACTGAGCTCGCGGGAACGAGGGTGAGACGGGATGATCCTTCTCGAAGTTATTTGTCATCTACACCGAGGTCATCAGATCGGCTAAAGAAATGACGGAATGAAGATGTGTCGGAGTCAAATTGATCGAAATCAGATTGCGCTATACGATCATGATTGGAGTGTAGCTGAGGGAACTGCAACCTCATGGACAGGATAGTCTTAGGAGTGGACAGAAAGGTTTGTTATTAAACGTAACAGTACCTTTTGTTGACATTCTCATCATTCCAGCTCAGGTGCAGCGGTACGAGTTATGACAAATTCTTGAAACGGTGATTTGCATTCATAATTCTTGCGCGTGTAGTCCCATGCAGGCATGTTGTACGGGATCAAAAGACGATGTGGCATGCAATCTACCTTCAGAAAATGGATGGATATTGGAAATCGGTCTTTATCTTTCCAAGCTTAGCTGTTCGCTGCTATGTATGAGTCTATTTCTATAGATGTTGATGCTGGACTTAAGTAAAGTCATGCAGCGTACCTGGAAGCACTGAGATGTGGTCTTCTCGCGAATGATGAGGATATTCATGGACTGAACATATTTCGAATGAGGACGGGTACTGATAAGGCAAGGTCTATCCGAACTTTACTAACAAATGCATCCGACAGATTCGTTTCATTAGGCCCTACTTCGAAGAATGCCCTTGAGAGAAAGTAGCTGTCACTGTGCTGTCGAAAATTAGGGCAAGAGGACGCAAAGACTGACTTTTCTTTCTTGTTAGAGGATGCCACTGGACCAGGCCTCATTGATATATGCCGCCGATGCCAGCAGAGGATGAACTCACCTGTACGCACGTCGATTCTGACAGTTTCTGATCTAGTTTATTATGTAGAGATCGTTAATGGCAGCATGAGATCATTAGATACATATTGGGGTTCCAAAAACAGTTTGAGCAGTAGCATGACTAGTTTGCAAAAGATGGCCCGCATCAGCATTATTATCCTGTCTGACTTTAGAAACACTTTTTGTGTCTAGACCTCTATACCTATGTTTTCAGTAGATGGGATCGTTATGTGGGTCCACTGTCGGTAGGTAGCGGGGCAGTGCCTCAAGTAGCTGCAGTGACATGTACATGCAGGCACAGGTCATGGGTCACTTCTGCGAAATCTGCGTTTCTGTAGTA
>CALNVZ010003432.1:33172513-33201071 GCA_940671915.1 Paracentrotus lividus
GCTTAAACGTAGGGGTGCCAAATTGACCCGAAACTAAGGTGGGGGCGCCAAATTGACCTGAAGCTGAGGAGGTGCCTAATTGATAATAAACTTAGGGCGCCGAATCGACCTAATACTAAGTAAGGGCGCCAAATCGACCTTAAATTTAGCGGCGCTAAATCGACCTAAAATTTAGGGGGCGCCAAATCGAACTTAAATTTGGAGGGGTGCCAAAATGAGATTAACGTGGGGACCCGAAACTTAGGTCGGGCGCCAAATCGACCATAAACTTAGGGGCGCCAAATCGACCTTAGAATTAGGAGAGGGCGCAAAATTAACCTTAAACGTAGGGGCTCTAAATCGACCTTAAATTTAGGGGGCGCCAAATCGAACTTAAACTTAGAGGGGCACCAAAATGATCTTAAACGTAAGGGCGCCAAATTTAGCTCAAATGTAGGGCGCCAAAATTATCTGAAACTTAGGGAGCGCTGAATTGACCTGAGACTTAGGGGCGCCAATCTTACCCGAAGTTAAGGGGGCGCCAAATCGATCTTAAATTAAAGGACGCCAGATTAAGTTCAAATGTAGGGGCGCCGAATTGACCTGAGACTTAGGGGTACCAAATTTATCTTAAAATATGGGGCTCCAACTATATCCTAAACTTAGGGAGGGGTGCCGAATTTACCAGAAACTAAGGGGCCAAGAAAAACACGCACAAAAAAACAGAAGGGGTCTTGAAAATGGTCTCTATCTGGAAAGAGCAAAATTTTAAAATTCCATGCCTCCTGGTTTGTATATAGGGGAGACCGGGTATGGAAGTTACACAGGTCAGTTGTTACAGTTCTCAGTGTGCTAAGTTGGAACAAGAGAGTTCGTGCTAACTGGCATCTATATACAGCCTACACATAGCTGTGATGAATTGCCGGTCGTGAGGTTTCTCCGTTGTTTTATTAAAAAGTAAATCAACAAAAACCATTTTTTACAGTTCCAAGTGAATTTTTGACAAAAATTAAAATTTGTAATAGTTCTTACAACTGAAGGCACATGATAATAGTCTGGTATTGTGAATATAGTACATGTATGTCACTAATATACCCCTGTGGCATGCCCTGTAATTCTCCTAATGGCTTTGCTACAGTTGATTTTACTTGTAAAATCACCCATGGGTATGGTTGTTACAACAACCTACCTCATGCTGATGTAACAACCTACCCCAATTACATTACACATGTAAAGTAATTTTGTTTCAATTTTCAGGGTTAATATTTTGATATTTCTATTATTACTTAGTCGATGCTAGAGCTCTACTTGATCTACTGTTAACGATACCAAGAAACTGGAAAGTTGAAACAAAAGTATGGTATAAGAGATTTACACATTTTAACAATTTACCCCGTATGGTGTAACAACCTACCCCGTATACGGGGTAGGTTGTTACAAAAAAAATGTCTTCATTAATTAAGCTGTAGTTAATTAGCGTTTACATGTTTTCAAGTTTTATGTGCCTCAGGTTTTAGCCAACATAATAGGCTAACTACATACCCCAAATGGAGTGTGTGAATACTTTCATTAGAATCATCTGGCCCAAAATGTGAATTTTGTAACGTCCATACCCGGTCTCCCCTACATAGCAAAATTTCCGCTTGCCGCTTCGCGCTCGCATCATCTTTTCCGATTGAGTTATTACATTGTGTTCCTGAGGAACGCATTAAATGTCCTGTTTTCTAATCCTTCCAATACATCAAAATGTCCGTTCCCTCTTCGCACACGCCTATGTTTTTCATCTTTTACCAGAATTTACATTATAGGATTTTAACCGACAAAACATTTTAAATTGATTTTATTTCACGTTACATTTTTTTTTTTTTTGCATTTCACATTGATCTTCAACTTATTAGCTGCGCCAAATTCATGCATCCGGGTCTGTATATACATAGCAAAATTTTCGCTTGCACTTCGCGCTCGCATCATTATTTTTCAATGAATTATTACTTTGTGTTCCTTAGGAACGCATATGAAAAGTCCTGTTTTCAAATGATTCGAATACATCAAAATTTCCGTTCTTGCTTCGCGCTCGCCTGTGTTTTTCCTCTTACTAGAATTTACATTATGGGATACTCATCAAGATATTTAAATTTATTTGAATACACGTTACATTTATTTTTGCATTTTCAACTTGACCTGAAACTAAGGGGCACCAAATAGATTTTAAACCCAGAGACATCAAATATGGTGATACATACTATCCCTAAGTTTGAAGTTGATATCTCAAGTGGTTCTTAAGATATCGCGATAACGAGCAAACGGGACGTACAGACGGACGGACGGACGGACAAACCGAAAACATGATGCCTCCGGCACCACCTTCGGTCGCGCTCGCACTTATTTTATTTTTGGTTAATATTGGTAATAATTCATATTCATAGATATTTTTATGCGCCGGAGGCATTATGTCTTCGGGTTGTCCGTCCGTCCGTACGTCCATCCCACTTTCGTTCTCACGATAACTTAAGGGCCTGTCCCACAGGAGGCGATCGTTGTGGCGACTACCTATGTATGTTAGAACCGGCCAAAATCGTGTCAGAATCGTAGGTGACCGAAGATCATATACGTATCTACGACTCTGTCTACGATAGGCTACGACAACGACTTGCTTCCACGCAAACAATAGGCTAACAATAGCTGGTATCCGATAATACAATAGCCTCGACCTTCGCGCATCTGGCGGCTCGACTTCTCTTGTCGCAGCTTAAAATCAACTAAAATATGAACTTTCGCACTGTGGCGATCCTTGCGACTGACACAGGCGATCGAGTGTGTTTTTTACCTGATGGCGGCCCGTCTCCTTTAGGTTCGTGATAGTCCTCTCAGTCGCGCATTATAATTTGGGTCGTGAGTGATTTTTGAAAATTTCAAAAATCAGCGGCGACTATACAGTATCTGAATGGGAGGCTGATCCTGATTTTGGTGAATGTAGGTGGCGACAAAGGCCGTAGCAGCTTAAATTTCACTGACCGTTCGGTTCAGCGATGCGTGCAACGTACGCTGGAGCGCGGCAACCTACAACTGGCCGCCGTTCCGCTCTTCTAAACATGTTCTATCTGGCGACAATCTACGATAGACAGTCTACGGTCATTGACGTCAACCCAACTGACGCCGGCTATTGTTTAACTTGTTGAGAGACCAGTGGCGAACAGAATTTTGCTACGTATTTGTTGGCGACAGACCCGTTAATTCACGATCTTATAGGCGATTGGACGTGCGCATGGTGGCGATGAGTACTAAAAAGTAGTTCGTAGGTTGTCGTCACAACGATCGCCTTCTGTGGGACAGGCCCTTTAAGAACCGTTTGATGAATCATTTTTATTTCTGGTACATGTGTGCATACTGGGGTGACAATGATCTGAATAGATTTGGGGGTCACAAGGTCAAAGGTCAAGGGTCACAGAGGTCAATAAATAGGGAATAATAGTTTGTTCTCACAATGACTCAAGAACCGTTTTACTGATATCTTCATACTTGCATGTGTGTATACTCGAGTGACAATAATCTGATTAGATTTTGGGGTCATGAAGTCAAAGGTCACAGAGATCAATAAATAGGTGAAAATAGCTCATTCTCATGATAACTCAAGAACTGTTTAATGGATCATCTTCATACTTAGTACATGTGTGCACATTGGGGTGGCAATGATCAAAAACAAAATTGGGGTCACAAGGTCAAAGGTCTTAGAGGTCAAATAGGTTTTTTTTTTAAAGCTCGTTCTAATGATAACTCAGGAAATGTTTGACAGATCATCTTTATACTTTGTACATGTGTGCATACTGAGTTGACAATGATCTGATTCGATTTATAAGGTCTGTTGTCAAGGTCAAAGATGCCTTTGTATGAATGTGCCATATATTTCTGATCTGGCAATGGCGGAGGCATAAATTTCGACTGTGCGCGGTCGAGGACTCATCTAGTTTTTCCATGAACTCATAATTTAAAAACAAGCAAAATTTGCCTTGCGGGAGGGGGGGGGGGGGGTACTTTTTTGAAAAGTAACCAGGGGCGCCAAAATCACGTCGGCCACCGCCCCGCCCCCCCCGGGTGCGAAATCCTATACGCGCCTGTAATGGGTCCCCTTTTTTAATTTTTTCTAGCGCTCCTATCTAACCAAACTTCAATTCGGTAACTAATGCAACGTGGCCCACAAAAAAATGCTGATGCACTTTAAATGGGTATAATATTAAAATAACAATATTATAGGTTTTCCGGCCAATTTCAAACATCTATCATCCGTTTTCATTTAATTTGTATTCAAATTCCCGTGTTTAATTCGACAGACTGACTTTAGTCAAACAATTTCGTGTTCATGCTCTGAAAGTTCGTTTTAACCAACAAGTAATGGTTGCAAAGTTCAAATTCGATATGGGCATTTAATTTTCATTATTTGTGCATTCAAATTTAGTGCGAATTTCAGTATACGCAATGAAATGTTCGACAGATGAAACGAATTTGAATAGCTATTGCCGAATGTATATGCTGATTATGTGAAGTAGAATCGCAAATACCAAATCAATCACAGCAATCGTTAATTTCGATGATTGAATACGATTTTGACTGGCATCATTTCGATGCATCAGCGTTTTTTCCGAAAATGAATGCCTCTTATATGCAATTGATTGACAAAACAATGAAATTGACCGGGAAAACCTATATACTATTTATATCTTTAAACCCGTAAACTACAATTCATTTTCTATATGGATAAAATCTTATGAATATGGTCCAGTAATTTACAAAAGATAATGAGCATTCTTTCATCACACATCAGGAAACCTCTCCATCCAAGTTTTGTATTAAGTATAAAGTATCGGTATATCGAATAAGAAACCCAAGTTCGATCATTAATAATTTGAAAAAATATTTCAATAGTGATTAATGATTTATATCACTGTAAAGGTGCAACTCATAACCATTCTAATGATACCCTCTCAGCTCACCAATATTACACATCGCTGAACCCCTGAAAAAATCTTGCAAAATTGATTGTTCACTTCATGCTCCTTGGAGATGGGTTGTTCAAATGTGCCTGAAAGATACCCAAATTTGATCATCAATAATTTTAAAAATATTTTTAAAAAATATTACAGATGTGATCATGAAGTGTATATCACTGGAAAGTGCCACTCATTATCATTTAATGATACCTCTCTTAGCTCACGAATGTCATACATCAATGAACCCCATTGTTCTGAAAATTGTCTCGCAAAATTGTGGTTGGTTCCTTTTCATGCTCCTTTGAGATGAGTTGTTGAATGTGCCTACAACTCCTAAACGTGATTAAGGTATTCTAAGTAAAGCATTCCAATATTTTCAATAATGATTTTGATAATGGCTTGGAAATGCCTAGTTAGTCCATCAAGCTTATCATCCAGTAATTCTTCATAATCACGACAGCCACAGAAAACCTTAAGTTCACCGTGATAACGTAAAGAATCATGACAGTGCATCAATCACATATTTTGGCGAGATATTTCATTGGTGAGCTGAAAGAGGTATCATTATAAATGGTAATGCGTTGCACTTTCCAGTGATACGAACTTCATAATCACCACTGTAATATTTTTAAAATATTGAGGATCAAACTTCGGACTGATGAATATTCAGGTATGAGGAAATTTACATGTTCGGACAAACCTTCATAACAACGAACCTTATTTCATTTTCGGAATAAGACACTTAAACAGGTTGTGACAATTTAAACAAACTATTGATTTTAGACAGATAAATGTATGTACAAGTATTAAGTCGAGAGGCAGGACATCAAAGCAAAGTTCAAAACTACAAGATTTTCTTTAATGAACAAAAACTTCATTTATTCCGATAGAAATACATCTTTTTACCCAATACATATTCCATATTCGTTAGGACAATTGAGGATTATTACGGTCATGTGGAATTCTAAGAGAAAATTTTGATACATCAAAGAACTAAATCTATTGCACACAAACTTAAGAGTGAAAGGCAGAAAATGCAATCAAGGTGGAATACTGTCTTGAACAACCATATGAGACATAAATAGACCCCTCTTACATTGGTAATACAGTTATAATAGTTTAGTATCATGCCTACAATATCCGTACATAAATCTAAAATGAAAACACATACACCAAGCTCTTTGAACCTAAATAAGAAAAATATGAGTATATCTATATAAATGAAATAAAGTTTTAAAATATTGTTTAAAAAAAAAACTTTTTAAAGTCTTATAAATGATAAAAGTCAGAGAGTGGTCAATTTGTACTGTAATTATTGTTGTTCAGAACCTCTTGTACCTATACATTAATTATACTCACCCACATATTTATATCTTCTATGCTATATCCTATCCACCAAATTCTTTCACTTGGCAATAATTTGATCGACTGATTAATGGGTTGATTGATTGGTATGGAAAAAAAAAAAAATCGAAATTAAACAGAAGTGTAATTGAACAAAGCAAACAAAAATTTTTAAAAAAATAACATAACTTAATAAATCATGGAACAATATGCATTTTTTTGAAAAGTAAATGATACATAAAAAGTACATAAACATGAACTTCAGGTTTTCCTATAGCTTAATTTTCAACTCTCTAATTAAAATTTGCAAAGTGAGGTTTGACAATTCATTTTTTTTTTTTTTTTTGCAATGAGATATGAACACAAATCTAAACTCATTTAAGACCAGAGTTCACTTGTATAGTTTTATTCAAAGTTATCATAGCCTTTCTCACTCTTATTAGATATGATAATTTGGATATTGAGTGGGAAAACAAATATATTGGGTTTAAAATTAAAAAAATATTCACTTGCCAATTCCGAATAATGTGTAATCCAGGTAAAAACTGCTGGGTATATTTGAATTAACGTTTGATTCATCTCCAAAATATCAGAAGAAATTTAACACATATCATTATACTTGTATTTTAATCACTTGGATACACAGGAAAAACAAATACTACTCTTTTTAAAAATACTTGAATACTTCTTAATGAGGTATAATCCAAACATCTACTCGATTTTAATTTATATTTGAATTGTCTCTCAAAAGTCAGAAGAAAGTTAACACATCATTTTAAATATAGTTTAATCTCTTCGATACAAGGGAAAACATAAATATACATGTATAGGTGTACCACCCAATAGTGTAATGTATAATCGGGGGCATCTCTATAGTCTGCAGGGCTGATAGATAGCAGTAGGGTATATAGACATCATAATATTGGTGTGGGGTCACTGTGACCCAGTGTCGTAGGGTTAGGGTTACTGGTATACAGCAAAATGCAATCCAAGCATATCATGACCCGGTGTCGTGTATTGGGCTGTAACCGTATATAATCCAAGTAATACCATCGTAGTACCTTTAATACCTACTGGACTTGAATTAATATTTGAAGCATTACCCCAAAGTCTGAAGGTTGTGAAGACATTATATAAATAGCTCAATGTTGTTCTGCCCCCATCGAGATGGGTTGCAGGTATTATATGGGCAAGTCCAAGCTATTTTGCGCGGTAACAAACGGGACATTCAGAGCCCAAAAGAGGGCTTGTTTGAAAAATCTTAAATGAAATCTCAATCCTTAGGTATATTCTTGAAGGTACTAAGGTACTAAGTACTAAGAATCTTCAACAAAATAACTTAATTCATAATTAATTTATGATCATTTATTCGTCGGTAACAAACGGGACCAGAAAAAAATGTTGTTTTCAAATTTTGACTTTGTTCACATGTAACTCTGAATTTACAAGATAGATCTAAACTTGCATTATCTTATCCTCTTAAACATGTAATAAACATTATGAGGACACATTTTAACGTTAATACAACTTCGAGTTTTTTTGGCAAGGTCAAGTTTTAAAAAATATGTCAGGTAACACACGGGACAATTATTCCCTGTAATATTTTTCATTAAACAAAATCTTTTGTTCAAAAATCTCTCTGATAAAACAAATGAAACATAATACAAAACACAAATGTAAAAAACACTAATTTTGTTTCATTTCTAAAGGTGGGAGGGTGAGTAATAAAAATGCATGATTTTACATCAGCTTAGTAACTTCTGTGAGACTATTTCTGAGACCTGAATATTTTAAGTCTAAAAAATATGGAAAGCCATGTGCTAGATTCGCTGATATTTTCACCAGAGTTAGCAATAAAATATAGAAACAGAAATTCATACTTTTGTTGTACTCCGAAGACAAACCTCTTTTTTTAAATGGTTAAAATAGCATTTTTAAAGCATTTTATTATATTTTTTTCAGGAGTATTAATGAGCCTTGTGATGTCACATGACCTTGAAATGAATTTTTGACCTCATTTGCATTAAGTTCATTTCTACCCTAATGGTGATATACGACACATTATAGTCTAGGAGCCAGCTACAAATTTATTTACCCCATTTTCCTATAAGGTTGACCCCTGAAAGTGATGTTTCGTACAAGGATCGAGGAAATCGTATGTCAGCTGCTGCGACAGTGGGGACTCGGCCCCAGACCCACTAAAAAAAAACCCGTTTTGGACATTTATTTACCCCATTCCCCATAGACCAAATATTGTCAGTGGAAGTAGTATGATTGCTACATTGCAAAAATATATTAGCTGACAAAAAATAGTGGGGGAAGTGCAGAACTGACAGCTTCAAAGACCCCCTCCCCATACTGCGCGTGCGTCGGAGCGATGTGCTCCGTGTATAATAGTGTGCATTGATATCTCTGTATATAAAAACATCGGGTAATACCTGTGTTTGTTTGTTTTTATAATTCATTTTCAATCACTTATTTGTATGCTAGATTATTGATGACTGCCTATTAATTGGGATTTGATCCCTTTTATATGTATTTATTTGTTTATTTTAGGGGAAATCGATTAACTGAGGTCTTATAAATTCATCAGCCGATTGAAAATAATAGGAAGTTAATCCATTTTGTAAATACAATAAATCTTGCAATGCAATGAAGTTTGTGAATTATAAACTCGATGCCAGGAATATGTGGATATAGACTAGGCATAAAGGCCCTATTCCTATACAGATCAAGCTTTGCTAGACCTCCCCCCCCCCCGCTACACATCTTTTGAAGAACGAAAAATCATAATATAATATACGCAATCAAAATGCAGCTCACTTGATTATGTGCAATTTATTTTTTACTTTACAATTATGAATAAGTATATCGTACGAGGAAAGGAATGAGAAGAATCAAAAGGAATTTTGAGAGGTGTGTAAGACAGAAAGAGATATAAAAATATATAATATTGTATGCATGTTAAAAATGATTGTAATGAAGAAAATGGAATAATCTTTGATTAGTTCCAAAATACTAACTTTCAATATATTTTATATTGCCATATTTTATTTTCATGAGTCACTTTTTCTTGGAAAGCATGTAGGGTGGAGGAAGGGGGACGCAAACCAATGGAGTGTTTTAAGACAATTCTAGAGTGCTTATATATATTTCAGATGACTAATATTTTTTTTAAAGATCATTATTATCTTTCATTGTATTTCTTTTCCCTCTTACAAACCCTCTTCTCTTTTCCTGTCCGCTTTCTCTCATCTTTTGTTCGTGATTTTCCTTATTCACATTTCGTACGGTAGGATCCATACACTCAGTGTCTTCTATTCAAACGATGTAATATGAAACATGAAATCAAAGTCTGGAATTCTGATACACTGTTATTACTTTCTCCTCTTTTGTTAAATAATTGGAATTACATGACTGTACTTTGTAGAAAAAATAAATAAATGAAAATATCATGTCAAATGTGGCTATGATATTGCATTTTTCCCCCTGAATTAATAGATTAAAAAAAAGTTAAATGTTCCCATTGATAAATTTATATCACTTTTCACCTTTTGAAAACTATCTGTAAATTGTAGACAGTTGCACCAATTGAGTATCAAAAACAGTTGGAAGTTGGATGCAAAAAAAAAAAAAAAATGTACTACTAAAGTTTACATTCTAACATGACATGATATTCTTGTTGCGATAATTTAACAGATACTGCTAATAACACAAGTGATGAAACACGATAAATCCCTCTAAATAATGATGTAGGAGGCTACTTTCATCTTGGATTTTGTCCCTGTTGTGATCCAATATATAACCAAATAAGAAATTAGCCGATTGGGCTAATATACATAATACAACACATAGTGAAACATTTGCAGTGACGGATCCAGGCACAGGCACAATAATATCTTATTGAAACCACTCAGTTTCTGTTATTATATTCATCTACGCCCCTATCATTCAATATTCTGACTGCGCCCTCCCTGATCTGTATACTAACAGATTCAGTGCCCTCCCACTGATTTCCTAAACCCGGATCCGTAGCTTATCTGTATTTCAATGTGTAAAAATAAATATAAAATAAATAACACATGCCGAGCTGCACGCGAGTAAATGTAATGAACATTAGCATTATTAAATACATTGATTAACACATTACGCAGAGCCTTTGTTTAGAGCTAAATGTTATTATATACGATTACATATTATGTTGTTATTACGACTTATTATTTCTTGAAAGATGAATGTAAGGCCAAAGGTGCAGGCGACTTGGGGGGGGGGGGGGTGTAGCAATGTCGTTGATCTGCAAGATAGCCTATAGGCCTAGATTTATCCATCTTATAGAAATTAAAGGTGTATTCGAACCTTCTTTCTCGAAAAGATTTTTGTATGTAATTAAAAAAATTTAAAAAAAAAGTGGAGTTGCACAGTCTATTACATTTATTACCACTTCTAAGATCTCTGTTTATCGAAAAACTTCCCTTAAAAATAAATAAATAAATTAGAGATCAAAGCCTATTGAACGGGCAAGTCAACTATAATCTAATTTACAAATAAGTCTAATATATGAATCATCAGCAGAGAAAGAGGATTGCTATGTGTTAATATATACCTTGTATACAGAAGATATCATGCACACGTTATACGTGCGGCAACTGACCCGACGCATGCCAGTATGGGGAGGGGGTCTTTGAAGCTGTCAGTCTTGCACTTCCCCACCTATTTTTTGTCAGCTAATATAATTTTTGCAATGTACAATCATACTACTTCCCACTGACAAAAAATTTGGTTCCATGGGAAAGATGGTAAATAAATGTCCCAAAACGGGTTTTTTTTAGTGGGTCTGGGGCCGAGTCCCCCACTGTCGCAGCAGCTGACATCGATTTCCTCGATCCTTGTACTGAACTACATCACTTTCAGGGTCAAACCTTATAGGTGAAAATGGGGTAAAAATGTAGCTTGCTCCTAGACTATTATGTATACCTTTACAAACCCACTGACACACTTGACACAAAAAATGGTCAAAAAGTCGAAAAAATCACACATTGGAACAAATAGGGTGGACTTGCCATATACCTCCATTATTGCACAGAATGATATATCTTCATGTATGTAGTGAGATACAAGAAGCACCGTCGTCTAACCTTCTCGGAGCATTAATCCATGAGGAATACTGGTTAAGATTTTATTTCTCTGATTAATTACAAAAAGAACAGAATGGGGCAGATGTAGTCTATCAGCTCCTTTATATGATAGTTTCATCCCAAAAGGACTAAATCCATTTTTAATGAAAATTTAGTAATAGCGTATCATATCATGTTCAGGTGGGGTACCGGTCTGACACAAAAGTATGAAGCTAAACAAATGCATTTTAGTCTTGAAGTTAGAAAAGTTGATTTTAATCCCTAGGGAATGCAATTCTTCATTTGTCAAACTTTTATCTGCTGTTTGCACAGATACAAAACTGTGTGAAAATTTTTTGTACAGATCATTCAGATATTCATTACAAGCATAGGGGCCAAAATTTCATTAGGGTGTCAATATCTGCCAACAGTCTGAATACATGATATTTGTTTCAAACAGTTATTCCATCAAACTTGGATAGGAGACAAAAAAAGATGAGTTAATAGCTCCTTTTAGTTTGAGGAGCACGGACGTTAAAAATGAAGTTATATAAGATTTGAATATATGATATAGAACTGTACTTTACTGGACTCAGCAGACAGTGTCTTAATACGTGTGTCTCCAACCAACAGCCGAGTTGATGCCGTAATGTGTTTACGGGGAGGATTGTGGAAAAATAATCTTTAGTGTGGAGGCTTTTTTTTCCTGGAAAGTTTGATTCAATATTAAAGAAAATTATACTGGATATTAAAGAAATTAAACTAGAAATTATATTACAAAAAAAAAAAACACACACACACAATATTGGATAACATCCCAGATTTGGTCAAAAGTATGCTTTTCCAAAGGATCTCCAAGTATTTGGTCTATAACTACACCTACAGGGTATTTCAGAAAAAAAATAACTTAAATTTAGAAAATCAAGGCGGACACCTTCTGAAATTGCACCAGCAGGGCAGGAAATCTGCAAAACGTCATCGTGCTGCTCTCGAGAAGGGTTAAAACGCCACTCTAAACCTCTCTAGATTTGTAATGAATTTGACTTCCTCATCTAAGAAATTCCAGGCCCGAATTGTTCTCGGAAAGGATGTGTTTTTGTATGTTTCAGTCCTAGCAAAACGTATTTCTATGCGTTTAGTATGCCCACTTCTTGTCTTTCTTTCCGGAACCAGCTTTGTGTACTTTTCTTTGTTGATTGCTACGATGTTATTGTGGATTTTGTGCATCATGATTAATCTACTTTTTCCCCCTCCTATTCTTTAGTGTGTCAAGTTGGAGATCGCTAAGAATATACTTGTGACGCTACTATCCCAGGTGTAGTTTCCACAGCAGAAACAGGCTGCTTTGCGTTGTACTCCCTCTAGTTTTCTAACCTGTTCTAGTTTATGTGGATCACATGCAGAAGTAGCACACTCCAGAATTGGTCTAACGAGTGACTTATAGGCAATAACCTTGACCTCTTGCGGGCAAAACCAAGGGTCCTATGAGCTTTAGGGTGCTATCTCACTTCGCAACAGAATAGAAATTTCGTCTCCTCGACGGATAAATAGTATTAGAGACGTCTCCGAGACGTCTCCGCGACAATTTATGGAGAAAAAAAATCCGTCTCCGAAATTCAGGAGACGTCTCCGCGAAGTGAGATAGCACCCTTAGTAGCCGTTTTGTCCACCTGCTCCTTCCATGACTTGTTCACCTGCTCCTTCCATGACAATTTACTGTCAGACAAAGAAATTATGCATTTACCTTTCCAGAGATATGCACTAATTAAAATCACAATACAGTCCATTCTTGTTATAATGAGGCGCTCTGGATCAATCTAAATACCTTCTCATAACAAAATTTTGTTAAACTGAACACATGTGCATGAGGTGAAAAATCTTGCATTGTTATAATAAAATCCTGTTGTATCTGTACTAATTTTTAACAGGAGTGGACTGCAAATATCATTGTTCTTTCATGTGGTGTACAAAAGATATGAATCTTTTATGATTGTGGCTACTGTCCAAGCAAATTACAAACTTTTAAGGCCCATTCCATATGGCTAACAGATAAAATAATCATTTTGACAGGGAGACCAAAAACGGATCAACTGATTCTTAACAAGATATGTTTGATAAGCTAGATACCCTCTACATATAAATTAATATTTGTTCATACAAGGTAAACAACTTAAATATTTTTTTTAAAATAAGGGACAAGAACAATATTTCGAGCGAGAAAACACTATTTTCATATTTCTCTTATAGACATATGCAGTTAAATTGTTGGCAAAATTTTTCATGAAATCTGCAATATTCTGGACATAAAACCAGGACCAAATATTGCAAAGCAGGAACAGTTAGCATCTCTGTATATAGTTCTCTACACAGATTTGTTTTACGTAAGGTTACCTTTTTGATGAAACACCTTGCAAATTCATCTTAAAGCCCGCGTCACACAGTCCCGAAGCTGAGCAACGATGGACACACTAACATGGAAAATTTCAAATTTTGCTCTTATCGCGAAAGCATCGGGCACCATCGGGCCATTTTAGCATTGTTCAGAGTACATTCTTTGCAAATTTATATTAAAAAAAACTTCGGCAGCAACTTCCGATGCATCGGCAAAATCTTTGGCAGCCCAAAAAAATCCTGATGGACTATGCGAAGGTTCACTTCGTTAGAACATCGGGCATTTTTGCCGTACAAAGCAATGCGAAGGCAACACGTCTTCTTGACGCCCTCTCAATGCCATCGTGTAGCCATCGTATAGTATTGTCAAGCACGTATCGCACTTTCCCGAAGTTGAGCAAGGATGGACCCACGGTCATGGTCAAATTTTTAAATTTAATTGCTCTGATCACAAAAGCAGCGGGCCATTCGTGTACGCTTACTGTGTCCTTTGCACCGGCATTAATCCATAAAGAATGCTATTCATCTGTGAGATATTACATAATAATATAAAGCATCATCCCGTTAAAGAATAGAAAGTCGCAATCGTGTATTACCTTCTGTAGGCATCGGCTGACTTCGTGCGGACACTAATATATCATCATTCGTGTGTCCATCGTTACACAACTTCGGGACAGTGTGACGCCAGCATTAGGGAACTACCACTATGTCAACACAAATAGTTTGACAGAGATTTGTACCTCAAGATAAACTGCTTTTCTTGTTTGTTTGTTGTTGTTTTTTCATTATCTTTCATTTGACCCTTACAATCACATGTAAACTTTAATAATAATAATGGATGGATACATGTATATTCTGTTATGCCTTTGACATTCCCAACAACTGTGCATTACCATTAATAATAGATAAGTTTACATTGTGGATACAGATAGAGCTCGGTCAAGACATGTTTCCAATTAAAAGAAGGCCTAACGATGTTCTACTTCTATTTGCATGTTAAGTTGTCATCAATGACAATCATATGAGCTCAGCCAGAAAATAAAAATAATATATAAAACCACAAAACAATATTCAGGAGTTCTTCTCAACGGATATAAATATGTGACAAGGTTAAGATTGAGGAACATGAGCAAAGATTATCATACAAAACAACAACCCAAAGTATTAAAATCACAATGTGTAAGAATCAGGTGCCACAGCAGCATGCAGAATAAATGTGGCCTAAGAAAAACTAGCACATCACATGATGTGGTGCTTCACCGGCATCTTGCAAAAAAATGAACACAATTTTCAAATTTCGCATAAATTAACATAAAAAATTTTTCTGTCACAATTTCAAAATTCTGTGTAGTTTGGTGAAACTCATACCAGATGGTACCAAAAAAAAAAAAAAAAGAATCAAAGAATAAGAATCAAAATCGCTCAACTAATAAAGAAGTTCAGAATTTTTTGTGAATTAAAAATGCGCATAAATTAGCATATTTAATGAGTTTCAAAATTCTGTGTAGAAGTTTGGTATCCCCCACTAGTGGCTATGTATAGAAAGAAAACAGAATTGAAATTGACCAACAAATGAAGGAGAAGAAGCATTTTTTTGATTAATGAATAACTTTCGCATAAATCAGCATAAATAATTTTCTGGTAAATATTTCAAAATTCTGTGTACAAGTTTGGTGAGCCCTCACGTAGCTCTACCAGATGCAATGAAAAAAAAATCAAATCGGTCAACAAATAAAGAAGAAGAAGCATTTTATGTGAATTTTGAAAATTGTGCATAAATTAGCATATTTATTAGATTTCCAAAATTCTGTGGAGATTTGAATCTCCCACCTAGTGATATCATATAAAACACACAGAATTGAAATTGGACTTGAAATGAAGAAGAAGAAGCATTTTGAAATTGTGGACAGAAGATGGACGACGCGACGCTGCGCCAGCCAGATGAGCTAACTAGCAACATATGAAGTGTAAGTTAATAATTAATGCTTTAAAGGGAAGTTCACCCTGGAATTTTATTGGTCTTAAAATGAAGAAAAATAAAATAAAAATATTAGTGAAAGTTTGAAGAAAATCGACCAAAAATAGCGAAGTTATGAAATTTAAAGTTTTGATTGTGTGAACGTCACGTGCGAGCAGCTCTCCATTGGTTGTGTATGTAAATTTCATAAATTTGTCTTTGTCATGTTCTTGATAAAGGAATGGGTCAATTTGAATAGTCATGTATATGAACATATGGTTTGATGTTATATCGACCGCACAGGTGACATAATTAATTTCTTTTGAAAAAAAATGACATTTTATGGAATTTACACTACATAACACATAGGAGATCTGCTCGCATGTGACGTCACATAAATCAAAACTTTGAATATTCATAACTTCATAATTTATTGGTCGATTTTTCTCCAAACCTTCACTCATATTTTCTTTTATTTTTCTTCATTTTTTAAGACCAATAAAAATTCCAGGGTGAACTTCCCCTTTAAATAACAAGGTGGTTCGCGAACCCCAAGACGACCTTTGATGAAACTTTTGTAGGTATCATATATGTAATACCTAATGAACATTTGTTCGGAGTTTAAACAAAATTTATGAAAAAATAAAGAAATCAGGACATGTTTAAGAAAAGTCCCCTATATGACCTTTAATCTCATCCTCCTCATCAACACACATGTGGTATTACCCAATGATTATTTCTTCCAAGTGTGAACACAATTGATAGAGAAATAAAGAAAACAAAAAGTTAAAGAAAAGTTGACCTTTAAGTTGACCTTTTGACCCCTTTATGACCTTTGATCTCATCATCCTTATCAACACATATTTTTTATTATCCAAGTATCATTTGTACCAAGTGTGAACACAAATGATGCAGAAATACAGATATGTGAGCAAGTTAAACAAAAAACTAAAAACTTTTGACATTTTCGTAACAGACTAACAGGAAAAGTGATTTCGATGTCTCTCCAGAACTTCGTTCAGGCGAGACAAAAATGAATATTCTCAATGATTTAATATACATTTTTTTTTCTTATTGCTACCATGAGAAAACATTAAGAGTTTATTTCAAATAAAGATAAGCTTTACAATCATATAGGTTCATATAAAAAAATATTCCAATGAATGTCAAGCATTTACTATCAATTTCCTCTTTCTGGAAGTGTACAATAAACTACACTAAGCAGCACTTTATAAATGATTTTTAATAATACCATAAGACTAAAATTAAGATGGTCCAGTAATTGTTTGCTCAAATATACAAAACTAAAATGAAACTAAAATATGCATTCTATTCATGTAATATATAGGCAGTCCTGGCAACAACAAAATATGATCGAACAAATATTGCACATAACCAAACAAATCATGGTAGTAAATGAATACATTGATAGCATAACAGGTTATGACACTTAACATCATTACTGGTGTATTTACTTGACATAAATTATTCTGGTTGTACATATTTCATTAAGTAATCTGGTTTCATCTGTCTAACAAATACCAACTCATTTACATTAAATATTGGAAAAAAATTGAATAATTCAGGTAAATATTGCCTTTCGTTCATAGTATTACCATACAAACAACAGCACTGTACAGTAATATAGAGTACCAAAATACAACACTCTGATGTAACTGGTAAAACCAAATAAAACACAATGTCTAGGGGAAATTAGGTGATTAACTTATACATTTTAGGAGCTGACAACCAACTGGCTCTGAACATATTCTTATAAATTACTCAAAATACAAATAAATTCATCATATTATAATGTAATGCTAAAACACAAAAAGACTTTGACAACAATCTTCCTAGTCTTCATGCTAAACCATACTTTAACAATTTGATTGCTATACAAAAGCATAATATTTTTCTACCGTATGAAGAACGATACATTTAAGTTACCCTGTGATAGATATAATCTTGTTTTAAAAAAAAGAGTTATTTCACCAACTTCCATTAGTGTGGTAGCTGTGAATATTTTCTGCAAGTTAATGATAGTTTGTTTTTCCAAATGTGCAAAATTCATCAACACAAATCTCTTTGTCAGCAGGAAGTCAATTTTTAAACGTACATGAACATGTATACATTGAACAAACTTCCAGAGTTTCATTCCTCCTTATTTATCTTCAAACTAAAGAGGTAGGTAAAGACAATCTGGAAATAACAAAAACTCGCCTCAAACCTGGTTTATTTCAGCTCATTAGTTGCTGAAGACTGTGCATCTAAATTTTTAAAACATATAGCGCCATATAAACATTGTGAATGATCAACCTCAAACATTCAGAGAATGGACAGTAGCGTCATCACCGTTTTCATGAAGCAAGAGAAAAGCATGGATATCAAGTTTTCTGTTTCATGAACGGTCCTCTTCAATTAGGACCTGATTGTCAATTTAATAATCACTTACTTCTCACAAATGTTTGGCATTTAATTATTTGAAAAGTTAATAATTATGAAATAAATGAATACCATAAAATAGTTTCCCACAGCATTAATAGCCACTGATGAAAAATATCCCAATATGTCTCTGTTGATTGCAAAAGTCCCAAAAGTTTGTGGAAACGATGATGAAATATACCCGCTATTCAACATACTGTACTTGTGTTATGTCTCCCATGGGAGTGCCATGGAAAAGTAATTGTGATATTTGAAAATACATCGATTGAGTATGGATCACTAGCTTAAACTGCAGAAAGCATTAATAATTATACATGTACACACACTACAAGCTACATGAAGCTTATACATAGCTGAATGAAGTACTGAATGCCATATAATTGTTGAATGCAAGATTGAAAGGTGGTATTTCAGCTGAACATCTAACGAATCAGATTGCACATAAAACCGTGAAAATGCAATTTGGGGTATTGCTCAAAACAATTGGGGGATTATAAAGGCAAGGAAATCATGTTCAGTCCCCAGATATTATTCTAGTCATAGTCTTGGAATCACCACAGATTTCCCTTAATTAACTGTAAGTCTTCTGATTGTATAACAAATTTATTCGTTTAGGTATGAAATGTATCATGTTAACAAATATAAAAAACTGTAAATGGTAATAAATGTAAGACACATGAAGTTTTAGACTGTCAAAGGATCCTGCATGAATCAATTGAAGATTTTAAACCTAAGGGGCGGTAATTCCCAAAGGTGTATTAAGTTAAACCATAGTTTAAATCTGTGGTTTAACTATGATGGGCCAAATGGACAAATTTGTCTACATTGTTTAATATGTTCCTTTCATGTATACTGGATTCTGGTCTTTTGTTTTCATGAACAGGAAAACTATTTTTACTTATTATTCTCAGGCAGTTTTTAATAGTTTTGGTACCAAAATTCAGAATTTGAGATTGCATCACATCTTGTTACCCTTAGTTAAACCACAGATTTTTAAACTATGATTTAACTAAGGCGGCCTTTGTGAATATAGGCCACAAAGACAGGTAGTTAATTTTCATTTAGCTCTTTTTCCAATCGTATGCATTCACCACAAATAATAGGTCTATATCAGATCCTCATGAATAAGAACAATTATATTAGAATCTCAGAAAATCTAAAAAAGTGCACTCAGGAGTGCAGAATATAATAGAAGCATGAAGGTTAGACACTTGAGGGGTATTGTCTACAACCACTGTGCCAGCTTGTTTGTCTCTTTTGAGCAAAGGTGATGATGGTTGTGTGGAATCTTTGCCTTCATGTTGTCTCTTCTCTTTGCTCTTCAGTGAAAGCTTGTCAGCCACATTGTCAAAGAGGTCCTCAAGGGAGTTGGTATTGACGAGAGATTCTGCAACGGTTGATGGATCGCATCTGGTCCCATCCAGGAGGAATCAGCTGGTCTCCTTCCTCCTGGAAATCTTCAAGATCAGCATCATCATCAAGGTCTATCGCTGCATCTGCTTCATCAAGTGCGTCCTCTTCTTCTTCATCTTCCTCCTCATTGTTACCATCACATATTGCTACATCCAGCTCTATATCCTTTCCATCTGCTTGTCCTCGCTCAATTTCAAAGATATTCTTCAGAAGCTCCCTCTCAGCAATGGTGGTTATGTTGCCATGGCCGTCTCCTCCACCCGAGGTATCCCTATCATCCAATTCTCCAGATATGTCCGATCCATGATCATCATCTCCATCACTGGGTATTCCTTCCTCTCCTAGGGAGGGTACCGATGGTCACTCAAAGTCTTTCTTTTCTTCACCATACTGCGAGTCTTGGTTTTGTTCTCCAGTGAGATCAGACTGTCATTTGTGTCTCTTCTCACCAATTCATCCTGTGGCAGCAGTAGGATGGAGAACCTTGTGACCTTGACCTCACCTTCACCAACTTCTCCTGGCCGTTCAGCGAAATCAAAGTCTCATCCTTCACAGCAGCCACCTCGCTCTGCTGGCCATGTTTGATGGTGAGCTCTGCGACCTTGACCGTGTTTCTGTTACCTCAGTTCTTCCCTCTTCCTCTTCCAGCAAGATCAGACTGTCTTCTGTGTCCTTTCTTGAAAGCTCTTTATGGTTACTACCATGCGAGGGTGTGCTGTGAGGGGTTGACGGGGTAGAGGAAGGCTGACTGGAAGCACCATCAAGACTCCTAGGACTGTCATCACTACTGCTAGAGACTTGATGTGGAAGAAGTGTCTTTAGACCAGACGCCATACTCTGCTTCTCTTTAGCCAGGTACGCTGCATTTCGAGCTGTTAAAATAGATCACAGGATTTAAAATAAAAAAAGCATTAGGCCTTGAATTTGGCTAACAATGGCTCTAAATTTTTTCGAATATGAATATATGTCCAAGAAATTTTGATATTGAAGAACTAGGGGGGAGACCCCCTGGAGTACTGCGGTACTGCATAACTCAAAGACACATTGTGGATATTATAGTGTCTTATCCATCAAAATAACATCTAATACCCTCCATTGAAAAGGCAAGTTTCAGGGAATTAGAACTAACATCCTTTGGCAAGTTCTTGATCTACATGTATATTTACCACAGTTGAGGTAATAGGTACTTGATACTGACACGGTTCTTAAAATACTGAATCATCTATCAGGAACAAATTAAATTGAGCCTCCAATTTAAACATCACAGTGATATTCCTGAGTCATCAATATAAAATTTTATAGCTATAGAGATTAAAACTTGCAATATTCTTAAATTTTGTATTACTATACAGGTTTGTTCAAACCTGGCTTTATGATCTGTTCCTTAGATATTTCCCCCGTCTAGACAACTTGTTACCAATATTAGATTTCTCTTTAACCCTCTAGTCCTCAAACCCTTCTACCTACTCTTCATACCACCCCAAAACACCCTTTTGTTTGTTTTTAGCCCACCATACACATAGCTTACAACCCCCCTTCACTATCTACTTACCAACCCGCTCAGAACCACTCATCCATCCTCCAGCATGCCACAGCAAATCTACTTACAACCCACCCCTTCACTATCTACTTACCAACCCGCTCAGAACCACTCATCCATCCTCCAGCGTGCCACAGCAAATCTACTTACAACCCCACCCCTTCACTATCTACTTACCAACCCGCTCAGAACCACTCATCCATTCTCCAGCGTGCCACAGCAAATCTACTTACAACCCCCCTTCACTATCTACTTACCAACCGCTCAGAAACCACTCATCCATCCTCTCCAGCGTGCCACAGCAAATCTACTTACAACCTCCCCCCCCCTTCACTATCTACTTACCAACCCCCTCAGAACCACTCATCATCCTCCAGCATGCCACAGCAAAATCTACTTACAACTCCCCCCCCCCTTTACTATCTACTTACCAACCCTCTCAGAACCACTCATCCATCCTCCAGCATGCCACAGCAAATCTACTTACAACCCCCCCCCCTCCCTTACTATCTACTTACAACCGTCTCAGACCACTCATCCACCCTCCAGCATGCCACAGCAAATCTACTTACAACCCCCCCCCCTTTCTATCTACTTAATATGCTTGTATGTTCATTATGATTTTGAAACATATTCATTGTTTTTTCTGTGATGATAATCCAAAGTTGTGGATTGTATATCAATAAATTTGAATTTGAATTTGAACTTACCAACCCGCTCAGAACCCCTCATCCACCCTCCAGCATGCCACAGAAAATCTACTTACAACCCCCCCCCCCTTCACTATCTCTTACCAACCCGCTCAGAACCACTCATCCATCCTCCAACATGCCACAGCAAATCTACTCGCAAATAGTTTATTTTGTTTTCATGGTATAAAATATATCATTTTGACGGTACATGTAGCTCTGACGAGTAAGCTGACCTGTTACACACAGTGTTAAAGGGTTTGGGTGAGTTAATAATTACCTGCAGCCAAATTCTTTTCAAACTCTGCTACCCTAAAAGGGCTGTTAGGCCCCCCCCCCTCGACGTTTTGCGCGGTCATGTCGCTGAAAATGAATTTTTGCACTCCGCGCATTTATGACTTTTTTCTCTAACATCTTACGCAACTTTTTAGAAATAAATTGAGCTTACGGTTCGGAAGTTGCGCAAAATTATGTAATGCAGTGCAGGCTCAAAAACCAGATATTTTCTGTATTTGTGTACAAAACATATGGGAAATGGCTTTTCATGCTAAAATCACATTTCAGTATTCAAAATATGGTTATTAGCCATTATTTTAGTTGATATTGCTGTAATATTCAGAGAAATCAATGACCAAAGTATTCCAAACAACAAAAAAAGCAATAAATACATAATTCGAAAAACAAGAAATACATAAAAAAATTCAAAAACAATAAAATACATTAGAAATTGAATTAGATACCAGAATTTTTTCATGTACAATCATTAGGAATGCTACAAAGAATGAATTAATTATTTAGAGCAAAATCTATGATTTCATGCATAAATTAGCATAGTTAATTAATATAAATTAATAACACATTATTTTGGAAAAAACATATAACAGTCTTGTAAATTATATCGCACACTACGATTGTGCAAACCTCGCGCGCGCTCGCATGATCGGCGGCCGAGATCTGAAGGGGGCGTAATCATCCCCCCCCCCCCTCGGCTGTGAGATGGCAAAAATAACCTGGCCTTTAAGAAAGATCCCTAAGAGTCTTAAGAAGAATCTAAGAATCCTGGCCTTTAAGAAAAATCCTAAGAATCTTAAGAAGGATCCTGGGGTCAATCCAACTTGCTACTAAGACAAGATTTCCCTCTAAAATGAGAGATTAACATACCTCCAGCCCTGATCCTGCGGGTAGAGTCCAAGAGCAGCCACCTCTAGGGTCTTTAACTTCTTCTCCAGCTCTGCTACCCTCTTACCAAGGTTCCTGCAAGTTAACAACAACATATTCATTTATTTATTGTTATTTATTTATTTTATTCTTCTTTCAATCTTTATATTTACAATGATATTGCAATTTACATATTTACAACATATTAAATTTTACAATACTATAACATGTGAAATTAAAAGAGAAGGAGACCGACTAATAAGCAGAGCTTGTAGAAAATAAGAATAAGAATGATTGCTATTTACAAACCACCTAAAACTTTGAGTTGTGATGAAGCAGGCTGGTAGAAACTCAGTAATACATTGTAAATACATGTATCTTCATGATAAAATCACCTATTGGAAACACTTTATATTTTTTTTGTCATAGATTGTTATGAATTAAATAGTGCCAACCTTGTCTATGTTAACTATTTGTTAGCTTCATTTACCTACACTAGAATTTTTGAAAGACAAAAAAAGCATAGAAATTTACAATACAAATATCTATACTAGTAATGAATTCTTAATAAACCCAGATCATGATGCATTACTGTCAATGCAGGGTATGCAGAATAAACGAGTGTAAATAATTATTGTAATATGTTGAGTAATGATTTATCTATTGACAGAGTGGTATCACTGATAACAGCCAAAGTTTGTTCCTATGGGATACTAACTCAGTTGGAACTGTCTTATGAGAGTAAACAAACTATACACAGGTTCGAATAGTATTTACAATTAGTATTTTTCATTCATTTCTTATTGTTTATAAGCTATCAACAAATATGCGAAGAATGCATTCTGTTTATTGACAGAAGGATATCTCCACTGATAACTACTAGCATTCACTCATATGTCTGGGAACAACCAACATGGTGGCCATATAATTATAGCGTGTAAGGTTTCATTGCGGGGAACGTGAGCTCACTAACGTATACATGTTTACTATGCTATTGTAAACATATACATGATATAAACTTTACATGCAGCTGATTCAAGATGTGGAGATAGAGGACAATGTATTATCAATACCAACATACAATATGTGATGCCAACAACATAGGATCGGAGGGGGGGGGGGGTCGCTTTTTTGCTAATGAATGAATCCATAAATAACATTCTAATCATAAAAGAGATGCTCCCAAATCAAAGAGTTTCTTCTTCAAATTTACAACAAATCAACATTTATTTTAATGATTAATTTATGATTTGAAATAGACAAATAGAATGAGATGAACCAATTTGGATTAAAGCAAGAAACCTTAAATACTACTGTATAAGTGGTTATTTTGCAAATTTCACACAATTCATCTTCGCGAAAATTTCCACTTCAACATGAGGCTATTTACAGTTTTGAAAACATCAAAAAAGCCGCGAAATTATACACTCGCGAATTTCCCAAATTAGTCAAAATCGCGAAAATATTGGCTTATAGAGTAAATGATTAGAGTTTGTTGTATATCACTTTTCACACTTATTTAATTAATGGGTAATTACTGGGAACATACTACTTGACTTGTGGAAGTTGCATGATAGCCTGGGAAATACAAATTGGAATAATATTGTACTTACCAACATATAGAATATTTCAGCAAATAACTTGTTGACTTCAACTTTAAATCACTCCCTCTGTTTTGTTTTGTTGTTGTCTTTTTTTTGGGGGGGGGTGGGGGGCGGGTGAGGGTTTGGAAGATACTTTCAAACTCAGGAGAAACCAACAAATCAAGGTTTCTTTTCATTTTAGGGTGGTGATCCCAGACAAAATGACAATTTATAAAAGAAAGGGAAAAGAAGTTTGTTGTCTGGCCGATTTTAGCTTTTATTGATGAGAAACTGCAAAAAAAAAAAAAAATGACCTGTCATGCTTACTGTAGCTGATCCCATTAGAGATACATTTCTAAACTTTTCCTATTATTGGGGTTATTTCAATATGAAATGTACCATGAATGGTCTATTTAAAGCCAGCCTCACACTGTGCGATTTGTGCGATGCGATTTTGAGGAAAGTGTTATGTTTGATAAGAACATTCAAACAATGAAATTCATGCTTTCCAAAGTTCGGGTATTCCTCTGAATACTAAAATTAAAATTAACAGCAATTGCGAACCACCTTCTCTGTATAAAATCAAATTGTTTCCATATCGCAATGACGTCACAGCGATCTTGCGATTTTTAGCTAAATTGAAATTTACTCACAATTAAAGGCTCGATTGGAACACAATTTCGATTACAGTTTTCCTGTACGACTTTTACGTCGTCATATAAGATACTTTTGAATGTTTCAAATGTCACATTTAATGCAAACTGCCATTTGTTCTAAAAATTGCATCGCAACAAATCGCACAGTGTGAGGCGGCTTAATAGAGTGGAAGTCTGATAGTCCCCTCCACATATTAGCTGCTACCTCTGCGCCTACCACATTATTTCATTAATGCTCCTTCTTTGTTATGGGTGAGCCTCTAGACTATCACTCCTTGTTGTTCTTCTGAAAACAGTTTCCAGAATTTCCATGATCACTTACAGATAGCCATTCACAAGATCTTATTATTCACTTATTACAGCAGTGCTATCATAGATCAACTCACTTATTTGTGTTTTTCTGGTGAGACAGCACCATGTTTTTATCATGAACAGTCTCCAGGAGAGAGGTAGCCAGAGCCTGAAGATCACCAACAGAAGACGGCGAGGAAGAGATTCCTCCAGACTTGCCCTGGGCTAGCAGATTCTCCACTGAAATACAAATTATTATTATTATTGATATTATGTAGGTTTTAGCTGTACCTTTACGCTGAAACAAAACTTTCCTGCATGTACTGGATAACCGATAACAGGTACATGTATATATATCAGTAGCGGACGCAGACCGGAGTCACACAATGAACTTACCGGGCCCATGCGTAAACATAATAGAGCCGCTTTTGTCCCCAGACAATTGGGCCCCCGAAATGTATTCAATTCGATTTTTCTTGGATCCGTGCCTGATATATATATATATATATATATATATATATATATATATATATGGCCATGTGTTTTAAACTCGCCACCCAAAAAGGGTAGTTTTGTTACGCTTTTCCAAATTTTGTTTCAGTTTATGTATAATATCTTGGCTAAATTGAGGGGTATTGTCATGAAATTGGTGTTATTTGAAAGCTGAATGCAAGCTCTATAAGACCTGTGAATTTGAACGTACTCGCACTTGAAATCGCGATGCGGCATGCGATAGAATATGAAAAGGCAAGGGTGGTTGAGGGGGGGGAAGAGGAGGGGGGAAGAGGTACACACAAATTCTATGGGATTTCGCATTCTCATGTGCATTCGAAACATCATAGCCATGATAACTTTATGCATATTTATTTTTGTGCTGTGAGCTTTTAGGACTTTATAGATTAGAGTCTCATGCATCTTTTGATACCACATTTATAAAGTTCCAGCCATTTGGTAATGCGCAGTTCCGAAAATCGCCACGCTACGCGCAGTTAAAATAACAATTTCCTCATTGAGTGTGTATTGTACATAAAGTAACTCAATACAGTTCCTGCTTTATGTGTAGCGACATTACATAAATGCAGATAACTCAAAGATTACTTGAGATAAGGGTCTGAAACTTTGTGAGCTTAATCATTATAAGATAGCCCAACTACATGCAAGTTTTTATAAACTTTGGCCCCACCATGGCTGAGACCTTGAGGATGGGGCAACCCCCTCTCGACCCATGTTGACCAAAATATTTGGGCCCTTTTACGGTTAAGAATTTTTTTTATGAAATGAAGAAACCCCCTATAACTATATATTTTCTGAAAGGAAATTTCAAAAGCAATTCAAATATGGTGAGGAATTAAGACGTGGATCAAAGGGAGAAAAAAATATTGGGGGTTGCATTAAAAAAAAAATTAGGGCCCCCAAAAATTCAATATTTTAATTAAAGTTGACCTTTATTGGAGATCATTAAAATCAGTGGTTTATGTATCAGAGTAATCTAGAGAGCATGTAGAAGACAATGGTACCAACTAGAACTCATATCGATTATTGGAAATTGATTAAAACGCCATTTCAAAAACACCTGTCAATCACTCTAGCAACGCCCATTTTCGGTAGGGAATGGAGCGATTTCCTGATGACGTCAGGATATGGAGTTCGGCTCTCAGTGCAGTGCAGCCAGCTAGCTAGGGCCACCCGGCCGTGCCGTGTTGGCGTGTGCTTTCCCATACACTCACGCAATGCAGTGTACACGATCTGAGCAGTGATATATATCAAATGCAATTGTATAACTTTGTTTTGTATTCATATTTGCAAATAATCACAAAAAAGGAGCAATCTTTATAGCAATTAATGCTGTGGTAATTTCTCTTTGAAAATGATTGCCATTGCAAGTGGACTAAGTCTTTTCTACCTATACTATCTAGTAGCTCTCTCGATCATATTTTTTTCCACTCAACAAAATGACAATCAATATTCTGAGCAGAACATAACCAAGTCCAAGCTCAAACTATTTTGCAGTTGTATGTGATCCTATCTTCATTTTTTACATAGAATAATAAGCCGTATGAAGGTGTATGACGGGTATTTCACCCATCGGCTGCCCGGCAAAATGCCAGCAGAAGGAGAGAGGTTTTACAAATGAAAAAAAAAATTGTGTAGCGCTGAGTGAGTTGTAGGAGAAATGATTGATGTCCAACCCAGCTAAACAAGCATATTTCCCTACCCATGACAAAATAAATATCCTTTTCAATCACATACCAATTTGCTATGTTGTCTGGATCAAGCCTTGTGTCATTTTAATTGCCCCTTGGCCTAGCATCCCCGTAATTCGCTTGTTCATTTTGCAAATCCTGCCTTGCCACTGGCTCATGGAGGTACGCGATAGCTGCAGCTACCTCCGCACTCGAGGGCGAAGCTAGCAGTAGCAGTTGCCGCTTCTGAGCTGGTCGAGGGGCATCGGACTTCGCCTCATCTTCTAAAATGTATTCACCCAATTCGCCGTCATCGATGTCCATTTCTGTTCCGTTGCTACTAGCAATATTGAGCTGAGACTTTCTTCCTCATTTTCATCTTAAATGTCTTCGATTTCAAACTCTAATTCGAGACTCATCTCTGGATCCGACTCCGTCATTGTTTACGATATAGGTTTGTAATTCCCGGGCCTATACACGCATGCGCGCACTCGAAAGCCAGATAGCCAGCAAACCTGGAAATCAATTCACAGCCGCAATTCCATATCCTGACGTCAGCATTTGGGTGACTTTGGGGGTACGTATTTGGGGGCGTTTCAGTGGGGGCGTCCGGATAACCGATAAATGAGCTCCAGAATTTTTTTTAAAATCGGCGATTAGTTAAATAGTGTTCCTCATGTTATTTTCCTGCTCAGTGATATATAATTCGACCATATTTATTCTCTATGAACATCAACTTTAAGATATATTACTACTTCACCCTACATTGTAGTGGATGGCATTTTTTAAATCCACAGGACATTTCCTTTCAGAAAATGTATACTTTTGTAGGG
>CALNVZ010003432.1:33201171-33214106 GCA_940671915.1 Paracentrotus lividus
ATGAAATTTAATTTTACACATGCCTAGCTAAACTCTTCCTACTATCATATGAGAAAAATAAGCCATTAACATGAAATTTTGTGCTTAGGAGAGCCTAAAATGTACGGCAATTACAATTCTGTTCGTTGGAAGTGGCAAGTCTGCTTTTATGTTGGGTGTGATATCATTAATTAAAATCATTTAAATGAAATTTGATTGAAACTGCAACAATAGGAAGTAAAAAACACAACAGAAAAACTTCCACCTGAATATCTTCAATAGTAGAGCTGTAAAAGGGATCAAATTGAAAATGTCATTTGGGGTAATTATGGCCCCCAATGCATTAACAGTGTAAAGCGCAGATAAACGTAGATGGGGACATTAACTTGTATGATTTTGTACATAAATATATGTATTGCTTGATTGCAAAATTCAACATTTTGGCTTAACCAATTATTGACTAAATCATTGTTGATGGTTGATAAAGTGTATTAGGATACCCAACAACATTTATTATACATTACCATCATTAATTAGCCATAATATCTTTGAATCATACAGTCATTTACAATAGGCCATAAATACCCAACCCGTGGGTAATTATGCGCCCCCAGATTTTAAAAGCTGGTGTATAGTGTTGGAGAAGGAAAAATTTAATTTGGATTCACAGTTAGATAATATGAAAGCCTGAATCCTGTAACTGTAACAAAAGAAGGTATATTACATGGAATCTGTTTTAACGTCTTTATTTCACGATATTATAGTATAAAAAAGATAAGACGGGGACCCGACACAGCTTGTGTTCACTAGGCGTTCACATGAAAACCAATGGATCTCTTGTGTGGGTGATACACACAGATCGCTACGGTCCTCATGCGGAAGTTCGGGACAGGACAACCCAGCAAAGTCTCAAAACCGTTACAAATTGTGTTTGGATTTCAAACATTCACTGAAATTCACCGGAAATCGTGAAAGGAATATCACCAAAATCTCTCACACATGTCTTTAGCGCATGTGAACAACATGAGACTATATTTAATCGGTTTTATGCCGATTTTTTTTTGTTACCAAAACTATACACCAGGTTTAACATAAGGTAATTAATATGCAAATGAGAAGTAGCAGTTTATACTTTCTTTTGTATATAGGTATATAGATTGACTGTTATTTTTACATAATTAGAATATCATTGGACTCTTCATTTAATGGTAGTAATAGGAAATGTGAAATAGGGGGCCATAATTACCCCAGTCTCCCCTATATGAACCTACAAAAGTTACATCAAAAGGCCATCTTGGGGTCAAAAGGTCATATTACTTCAAAAGAATGATATATTTGCCTACTTTGCTATTCATCCTCGAAACGCCCAACCTACCGAAACTTTAACCCCGAAAATTTTGCTCTATTGTCTCCTGTCATCCCTCCCCGATATAAATCTAGATCGATTTTCAGTGAATCGATTAAGTCTGCCGCGATCGATCTTCAGTCAAGATCGATCGTTCCGAATCGATAGCCAAGGGATCGATCCCTGGTGAATGATCATGGCAGAATCGATCACAAGTGAATCGATCACAAATGAAATTCTTCTTCTGTGTAATGCAGCAAAGAATTATAAGCTCTCAAAGACAAAGGGGCCATAATTACCCCAGGGCCATAATTACCCCAGTCTCCCCTATGTGACAATACCTAGTGAAACACGCAATATGACCTTTTGACCCCAAGATGGCCTTTGATGTAACTTTTGTAGGTATCATATATGTGACAATACCTAGTGAACATTTGTTTTAAGTTTAAACAAAATTTATGCAAAAATAAAGAAATCAGGACATGTTTAAGAAAAGTTGACATTTAATTTGACCTTTTGATGCCTATATGACCTTTGATCTCATCATCTTCTTCAACACACATGTGGTATTACCCAAGAATCATTTGTACCAAGTGTAAACACAATTGATAGAGAAATAAAGAAAACAAAAAGTTTCAGAAAAGTTGACCTTTAAGTTGATCTTTTGACCCTATATGACTTTTGATCTCATCATCCTCATCAACACACATGTGGTATTACCCAAGAATCATTTGTACCAAGTGTGATCACAATTGATGGAGAAATAAAGAAATTAGAGCAAGTTAAACAATACGTACTTAAAACATTTTTGTAACAGATGGTCTCATATCATTTGACCTTTTGACCCCTAGATGACCTTTTAGCCCATCATCCTTATCAACACACATGTGGTATTACCCAAGTATCATTTGTACCAAGTGTGAACACAAATGATACAGACATAAAGAAATGAGAGCAAGTTTAACAAGGTGGTTCGCGAATCCCGAGTCTCGCTTAATTTCTTTATCAATAAAACACGCAATATGACCTTTTGACCACAAGATGGCCTTTGATGTAACCTTTGCAGGTATCATATACATGTATGTGACAATACCTAATGAACATTTGTTTGAAGTTTAAAAGAAATTCAAAAATAAAGAAACAAGGACATGTTTTTAAAAATTTGATCTTTAAGTTGACCTTTGAACCCTATATGACCTTTGATCTTATCCTCCTCATTAACACACTTGTGGTATTACCCAAGAATCATTTGCACCAAGTGTGAACACAATTGAAGGAGAAATAAACAAATGAGAGGAAGTTAAACAAAAACTTTAACATATTTGTAACAGATGGCCTCATATCATTTGAGCTTTTGACCCCTAGATGTCCTTTGACCCCATCATCCTTACCAACACATATTTGATATTACCCAAGTATCATTTGTACCAAGTGTGAACGCAAATGATGCAGAAATAAAGAAATGAGAGCAAGTTCAACAAAAAACAAAAAACTTTGACATTTTCGTAACAGACCAACAGACTAACAGACCAACATACTACCAGACCAACAGACTATTAGGAAAGGTGATCACTATGTCTCTGCCGAACTTCGTTCAGGCGAGACACCAACAGGAAAAGTGATTACTAGTTCTCTGCTGAACTTCGTTCAGGAGAGGCAATAAAGGACTGATCTATTTTACTCAGAAATATGTCAGGTCAGTCGGTAGAACAGTGGCCTCTTAAAAAGAGATCTCAAGTTCTAAACTAAGTCAATACTCAAGAGCTCTTTATAAGCAGTAAAACATCAATCACCATTAATTAACAAATCAAGTACATGTATACTAAACAGTCACCTGACTCTAGTGGTCATCTTTATTGCCTGTCACAGTGAAGAAATGTGTATTGCAGAACCTGTCTACAAAAGCCACCTGATTACAGTGATCACTTTATCTGTTTTCCTTAGATGGTCTAATAATAGATAGGTTTGACAGTGCTTTGAACTAACAGTCACAGTTTTCTGGCCATTACCCACAAGTTTAATTAGTTAGAAATACATCAATGATTTGTACACATTTTAGTAAGTCCAACTAGACTTCCTCAAAACCACTAAAAACATACATTTCCCAATAGATCTCTCTCATGAGGAAGACACATGTTTTCATAATAACATTCATTACCCAGCATAAATCATGTTTATACTGGTAGTAATCAAGTTTTATTTTCATGAATAGTGATAGTCTGTGACCTGACAATGAATCAGGCCAATAAATAGAGTGTGATGATCAAATGAATACGAAGCCACAACAAAAAAGGGTTGGTGACTATTTGTCTCGCCATTGTGTTTTATAGTTAATTTTGATTTTATGACTTCCCATGATGTTAAGTCTGTTTTCTAAGATACAGTGCATCCCAGAAAAAGTGGAAACCGAATGGTTAGACATGTTTTTGTGTGAAAGCAAGTAAATAATGAAGTATTAAGTGCATCATATTAAAGTTCAGCTTTATTACTTTCTTTTGAATGCAATACAACAGAGCCATGCATAGATAAGCAAGACGAGTTTGAAATTTCATTTTCAAATTTAGATTCTGCAGATGAGAGGAATGGGAACTGCACTGAATGACCTTAGCAAGTAAAAAACTCACGACTGAGAGATTTGGTAAATAAAAAATAACAAAAATCATAAAAGAAATGTTAATGAAATCATCCCTTTGTTGGCAAAGTAGTTGCATCTTAAGGGCTGTCCACTGGAGGCGATCGTTGATGCGACAACTGGCGATCTGCTGTTGTGAGTGTGGTAGCGTTGTTATTGTAGCCTAGCTTAGATAGAGTCGTATGTAGGATTATAATCGCCTTTTTGAAGATTAACTCCTTATAATTACGAAATTATCAGGTTGTCGCCACAACGATCGCCGCCTGTGGGACAGGCCCTTTAGGAAATCTTTCCCACATCTTCTGCACAATCTAATTTCAAATCTTCTTGTTCATAATATGTGGTTCTTTAGAAATGTACTAGATGTCATAGAAAGAAGAAAGATTGAACTTGAAAGTGATGCATTTAATATTTCACTATTTGCTTGCATTGACAGAGGAAAAAACTGACAATTTGGGTTACACTTCATCTAGGACACCTGTACTTATTCCGTCAATGTACATGATTTGAATTGAATTGATTTATTTCCACATTCATTATCACAATATACATTTTATGAACATAGTATTACGAATCATGCAGATTTCATTTTAAAAGAGGAATGTAACAGAATATGAGTATAACATAGATTGTGACAGACATGGGAAGACTGCGGCATAAGCATGGTGCTTGAGGAGCTAGCAGCCTACAATTATATATGTAACTTAGAAAAGTTCAATTAATACATAAAACATTTTGTCCATTTTTTGAAGTAACAAGAAGATGATTTGCGGAGAAGAAAGATGATGAATAATATCTTTTGAATAAATAGCATTTAAAGTTCCTCAAATGTAGCATCTGAGCAGAAAGTGCTCATTGGTGTGTTTTGTTCATGCCCACTGAAAGTGTTTTTTTTTTCATTACTATAGTATTACAAATATTAAGCCATGCGTTTCAATGTAATAATAATAATAATGTATTTATAATATATAGCGGCATTTTCCATTATAATTGTTCAAATGCGCTGTAAACGTAAAAGACAATAATAAACATACAACACTTTCCCAGACCGACAAGTGTAATAAAATGTAAGACAATAGATTCCATCATGTCATAAATTTTCATTGCTCAAGACATGTAACATGTAAATGTACACGTATGATGGGTACTTGTCTGGGGACAACGCTTAATAATATATAAAATAACAAAATGTTGTAAGCCTTGAGTTTGTTCGCAGTTTAATCCTTCACAATAAGTTTTTAGTAGGCTGAGAGTTAAAATGACCTTATACCCCTGGATGTGATTTAAACAAAGGTTTTTTTAGTGCATAACCTATCCTAGCTTTGTTTCATGAGACTAATTACATAGGAGTTTTTTGAAATTTTAGAAACCAACAGCTAAAACTTTTACCTAAAGTGCCATTTGACCCTTGTATGTGACTTTAACCCCTACCAAAATTTAATAATAATAATAATATAATAATAATATCTAGTTATAACATTTTTCTAGTTTAACTGCTCAAAGCCCTTTACAGAATATTATTACCCCTTTCGTAGGATTCATTCCATACCTTGCCTGGCTGCCATGCATTAATAGGCGCCCACATGGAATTAATCCTCCCGGGGTATCCATTTGGACCTGGGTGGAGTGAACATAAGTACCGGTGTCAGGAATCAAACTCATGACCTTTGCATCCCTAGTCAAATGATATGACAACTAGACTAAAACACTTCAAGTCCCAATAATGCATCTACATGTACCAGCTGCATTAGGTTTGAAATCAGATGTTTACAAGTATAACAAGTTCATTTAGAGTTATGGATTGACAAAAAAAATTGGAGAACATAAGACATCTCTCCATTGATCACTTAATAATAAGGTCACAGCTCCTATTACTTAGCTGCTTGGTTGTTGGTGCTCTTTAATATCAAAGATTTTTGTGCCAGGCTTTTTTGTTAATGTTGGTATGGGCCTACAGCACTTCAGCCCACAAGTTGTTTGCATCAATATCATGTACAGTAGAGGGGGCTATCGCAGCATATCTAGAGAGTAGGCTTCTGAACAGGAAATTATTTACACTTGATATATCTTTGGTGAAATCAATATTTTACACCTCAAAGAAAATACAGCATTTATATATCAAATTGAACTCTTTCACCTTCATAAAACAAGACAAAAAATTGTCTTTGTATAGAGTTACTGATAGTTGGACAAAGGGCAATCACAAAATAAGTGTCTGATACATTCAATATATCTATCATTATGTAGAAATCGGACGTGTGAATTATATTTTGCCCTACAGTTACATACTCCATTTGAAAAATAAATTATGAACCTACAAAGAATACTTTTTGGGATTAAATGATTATAGCCTTTGTTAAAAAAAATGCCTCCATATTTCATAGTCCGAAACAAAGGAGGACGGAAATCTCTTTTTCCCTTTTCTCGTGGGCCCGGCAACCGCTGAGCAGCGCCAGATGGACATTGCTCTATCCCCTTCTTGTTGCATGCCAAGCAGGGTAGCAGCAAACTACCATTTTTTTAAGACGTCTTTTAGTATGGCGCAGCCAGGATCGAACCCACGACTCCCGATTATGAGGCCGGACGCTCTATCCACAGAGCCACACATCGGTGTCTAAATAGACTCAATTATATCCTACGTCTTAAATTGTCAAACTAGGATTGGTCGAGAACGTCTCACGTGACTAAATTAGTTCAACCATAACAACAAAGAAGATTTGTGACATCAGCCTCGGAATAGTTTTCGCCCGGCCAAAATTCTGATGATCTATTATTTAAGAAACGGGATATTTTGCATATCCAATATTCAATATGAGCTTAGCACATCGATAATCGAATCGTAAACATCAAACAACATGGCTGCCTCCATTGCACGAGCGGAGAAGTGATTAGGAGAGATTTAATCTCATTGAAGATGGGGATTTAGAAGATTAATTTGCTTGGACTGATTCGAGAATACAAAACAACAGATTCAAATACGGGTAAGCATTCTTTATCAAATACTGCAACATTTATAGACGTTAATTACGCAGATCTCGACTTCAAACAAAGTTCAAGTTCATTCTTATTATTGACGGTTGCATCGTTGCCGTTGGCGTTGCGTGGCTTGTGTTGACTAGGCCTAGGGCTAGGGCAGCAAGCACAAAAAATGAGCAAATGCGGCATTGGCAAGTTGACTTTTTTAAAACTCTATTTTTTGTGTACCAATTTTCCAGTAATAGGATATAAATCAAATATGCCATGCACTCTTTTCGAATTTTCCACGCTAAAATTGTGGATTCCTCGGTGACAGAAAAGGCACTATTTTTTCGGGGCTGTGCCCCTCAAAAAATAGTGCCTATTCCTGCCACTTAGAAATCCATAATATTTTCACTGAAATCCTCAATGCATGGTATATTTGATTACTAGCATGATTATGCTATTAAATTTCTTGAGAAACCATTAGTCACAATTCACCCTAAATCTTTAAAAGTGTGAAGCAAATTAGATTAGATTCTCATTGTTCATTGTATCTTTGGTGTACCAGTTTATGTATTCTTGTGTTCGTCTTGTAATCCATATATCACCCTTTCATTTATTTGCTTTCAATCTCTATCCTCTTTTTTCTCTCCTCTTCTCTCTCTTTACTCCCCCCTACTGTTTCCCTCTTCCTGTCCCTCTCTCTTTGTATGTCACTCTCTTCTCTCCCCCTCTCTATTATTTGTCAATGTCCTTCGTTTCCTGTCTCATTAGTATTTAAAGGTATTAATTTCATTTTACAAACAGGGCCTATATGTTTACGAAGCCTATTCTATTTACCCAGCGCGATGAAATCGGCAGGGTATTGTAAAGGTTCCGTATGTTTGTTTGTTTGTTTGTTTTTTGTTTGTTTTGTTGTTGTTTGTTTGTTTGTTTGTGTACAAGATACTAGAGAACGGTGTGAACGGATTTGCACCAAATTTTCAGGGATTGTTTGGATAGTGAAAGGAAAGAATCGATTAGATTTTAGGTGATGATTGTTGATCCCTGCAGATTCTGTGTAGACCTTTTTGTTTTTACTCTGGACCGTCTAGTTTTTTCCTATCCGCGATGAGGCTCAGTGCGATAGCGCAAACAAACCCACCAAAATCCAAGTGCGCAGTAGCTCTTAAATTGGTCTTTTTCCAAAGGTAAAGCGCAGTAAATACCTAGATAACATTGTAGGAGTTTCGCTTTAATACTGCGGCAGCCATATCCCAGCATATCCCATGCGCACACAAACGTAATCACTAACATTATTGAATTTCGAAACAAGGTGTATAAAGCACATCATCTCGCCAGGTCATAAAGGTAGGAGGTTTTGCAAGACTATTTTTTATGATTCAGTTTAACAGTTAATATTCAATCTTCCTTAACTGCTGGGACACGCTACACAGTGGTGTAGTGCGGCAAGGATCCCAAGCGATTTTTAGGAAGCTCCAATGCCGGTGACGCTGGCCTTGAGCAGGGTTAAACGAACGTGCGGTCACACATAGGCCGGGGACGGTCAGCGTGGAGACGATTGGGTCGTTCGCTAAACATTCGCTGACATAGGGGTCATGTTTTTCAGTACATAAATTTCGAGTTGTGTTAGCCATGTGTTAAGACAAAATCATCGCGGGGTTAGTACACATAATGTAGATTTCAGTTTTGACCCTCATAGTATTACAACTACTCTGTAGCGCCACCAAAGGCGTGGGTCTGCCGCCTTTGGAACGGCCTCCTCTAGTTGTTTATAGGTCCATCCAATGGTAAATATACTTTGTGCTAGACGTGAATTTTACTTTGTACATATATTACACTCTTTTGTTATATTGTAATGTATCACTAATTTTCAATATTATGTACTTTTATTGTAATCAATGTATGTTTGCTGAAGTTGGAATAAATAAACTGAATGATGCCCCTTTTCCTCGTAATGTTACATTTTGATTCTGGGTTTATGTCAGGTTCTAATAGGCTCTGACCATGCAAGCACTGCAAAACGTTATATGGTTTCAAGGGCCGGAATATAACGATTTGCCCGATAGCTCAGTTGGTAGGCATGCCTTTCTAGTATCCAGGTGTCATGTTTGATCCCGTTGGAATCCCATTTTCTTCGATCATTTTTGTAAAATATGCAAATGCTCTTCAATGGTATAATTCTGATTGCATTATAGATAGATGATTTCATCCTAAAATAAGTTTAGTTCAAATATAAAGTACGGGCCGGACAGGACGGAGAAATGAAATAGCGAATTATACTCAACAAAAGGCTAATAAGGCTACAAATTAATCAATTCCAAATTTAAGTGTTTCACGCACCTATGGAAGTGTTCCTTTCGAAACGAAACATAAATGTTGGTGCTTCAATAATAAGTATATTATGCTTGCTTGTGTCGAAAAATGGGCCTGAATTGCTGGCCATGGAATGGGAGGTTCTGAAGCAGTCAAGGTGTGTTCGTGGTAAGCTATGTCATCTGGCAGCCTAGGCATGATTAAGTTTGCTCTTTTTTCATAGACAATAGATAGCGTCGCACAGCAGGTAGTGGTCTATATAGTCATGGATTTCCTCTTGTAAGGGCAAAGGGAGAAACCGCAGTTCGTGCCTGGCTACGCAAGATTGCTAGTATGGCATTCGCATGTAGCAGTGCATGTTGACATCACTGACACGGTCTTCTCCCCAATATTGAGCTATTTTAAGTAATTTGGGAGGGGGCCAGCCATGGTTAAAGTCCGTGGTATAGTTTTTGGTAAAAAAAGGAATCGGCAAAAAAACCGCTTAAACTAATAGTCTCAATGTTGTCCACAACTTGGACTGAAAGATTTGTGTGAGGAGATGCTTGGCGATATTCTTTCAATGATTTCTGATGAATTTCAAGCGAAAAATATTTGAAGAACAAAATGTAACAGTGTTTGAGACCTTGCCGCTTGCCGCGCCTCCGCCGTGCTTACCACATGAACGAATGCGTAAAAATCTGGTGTGTATCAACCACACACAAGAGAATCCCCATGGTTTTCCATGTTGAAACACTGTTGGTGTCGCGGGTCGCCGGGCGTACTTTCGTATCGTTTTATTAACTGTATTATTGAATGTAAATAAAGACTGCTAAAATAAGATTTTAAGTATATAAATTGGCCTCTTATTATAGTTTATAGAATTGCCAATCTGTCTATGATTATCTAACTGTGAATGCCCATAGAATAAAATGAATTTTTTCGCATGCGCCAAAACTAATCGCGCAGCTTTAGGTTCGATCATCTTTTTATGAACTCTGGATATGAAAATTAAATTTTTCTAATTTGGTTATTATATCTATGCCTACTGACTTTCCCATCGAATGAAAGGTTGTATTTTACTCCTTTCAGGATCTTTAAGTACTTACTTGTTCTCCATGACGAGGGACATCGACGTCGAACATACCTCCTGTCATCAACACCTCCTACACTAGCTTGAGTTCCTCGATTGAGCTCATTTCACGTTCTGGTTGCGTAGATAAAAATAATATCTCACTTCTGTTAACAACTCCTGTGATCATCGAAATCCAGACCGACTTACCATGAGCCAACTGATTCTCCGACACTAATTGCTCATCTCGAAACCATATTCATGGGGTAATAAGTTAATTTAAAAGTAAACTCCTCTCTCTTACCAAACTCATTAGACTGGCCATGTATCGAATATATCTATTCTTAGGCACACTATACGGTCGGACGGACCTAACGCATCTCATTCAGATCAAGTCTGACGGAGTCTGGTAAGAATTGACACAAGTACCATATCTGTCTGAATTCAATAATAGCTCAATTCAGACTGAGAGGTTTACAATCAGCAAATTCTACTCTATCTTGGCTAGCTCAATGTTATATCTCACACTATAATTCTCATCTCAGCACAAGAATAAATCTATGAAACTTAGACTTCAATGACCAGTTCTAGAGCATTCTGAGTGTATACTCTCTAATGCAGACAAAGCGGATCCTCTAAGCGCTTCTGGATAGGAGTGGATATCACACAGCCATTACCGAAATAACAGAGAGGAGCTCTAGGTAAAGACTAACGCCATTGTATTTAGACCAGAGCTGGACGCTCACCAGCGTATATTCCCCAACCAGAGCCTGCTACAATCAACCTTCCCCAAGTCTAAAATATGTGTGTGGTCATGGGCACATTGGTGATGCCAACCCAATATGCGAGGCGCGGGTGACGCATTTTACAAAAGTCAGATGGTCTTTCGTCCCTATGTGAATAATTCGGTATAGACTTAAACGATGGGTGAGAGTTAGTCAAAGCACGGAGCAGATCATTGGAAAGGACCTGAACTTAATCAGCAAGTCGATGTTCACTCACATTAGCAATTGCGGTTGCAGACATTGATTTAGCAATGACCTTAAAAGTAAATCATTGAAAATACACCGAAGATGATATAGAGACTATGATTCTATCTATATACAATAAAGTCACGATAATTGGGATTCATCATAGTCATCCTATAGGTGATTAATACCAGATACTCACTGGAACACTTCGATTCATACTCGTATGGTCTAAGTATGGTTAAATAACATGCATTATGTCGTTCACACGACCACACACACTATCACTCAATGCAAGGTTATTTCGCAGTAGGTCTCTTTGATCAGATTCTTCATTAGAGTGGCCAGACTCTAAGTCACCCACCGTTCGGCTCTGGATTAGGTCACGATTGCAGCTCGAAGAGCTTGAGTATACCTAGTTCGAATTGCTGGTACCCTTGTGTCGAGGTTTTCGAGTTGGTTCTATATAGTTACTACTTACTCCTTATATAGCACGCTTCTTATAATACCCGCACACGCCCAAGCAGAGACTCAGGATTGTGCATATGTTCTGACCGAGAGTGCAGGATGTACACGTAGGAGTAAGACACACGAAACCAGGGACACACTATCCCAGCACAACATAACAGATTAGTATTATTCCTACAGATATAGTTCCAATCGAGATGGGCGGTGTCAGCTTGAAGTCTGTTCTCTATCTTTATCAGGGTCATGCGCACCGTGCCCGATAAGAGCCAAAAAGATCACTGGATCATTCATGCACCCATGCTTCCTACCAACATACTTTCTCAAGTTTATTCGTGAGATTTTGGAGTTTGGTCATACATGAGTTCAAGTGAGTGGTTGTCATAAGGCATACGAATATCATTAAGTGCTATGCCACCCATCTTACTCCACTGTTCAGGTTTTAACATCTGCCATCACAAATTCTAGGAAAGATGTTAATAGGCTTTGGGACAGGAGCGCCCTCTGCTAACAGCCTGTCATGAACTGGAACCATTCTGTAATTTTTTTCAGTTGACGTATGACAGCACACTTGGTCTGGTCATACATATACTTGATGAGGTCAATGAGAGATTATCAGCTCCTATCGAGTGGAGGCACTTCCATAAGGCCTCCTTTCCAATACTGTGTCCGAAGCCGCTTTGAAATCCGCTTTGAAGGTTCCAACGGATTGAGACGCTGTCTCTCTTTGGCTTTCTCTAGAATTGTCTCACAGCAAGACAGCATGTGTGGTTTTCCCTGAACAGGCTTCTGGAATCCACACTGCTCTTCTGATAAGTGATTATCAAATTGTCCTTTTGATTCTCTTACACAACCTGCAGAAAACTTTAGCTGGCACGGACAGAAGTGTTTATGGCCCGATGTAATTTGCTGGGTCAAGTTTATCACCCTTTTTATAACACTCGTGTGGATTAGGCCTTGCCTCCAATCTCCTGGTTGTCTTGCCTTGAGACAAAGGCAAAATTGATGATTTCAGCAGGGTTTCGTGCCATTTGCTGCGCCACCAGCTTTGAGAGTTTTCAGCAGCAATATCTCTTGGACCAGAAACTTTGTTTTTTTTAGTGTCTTGATTCATTCCACTTCTCAATCGTAAATGGTGTAACTTGATAATCTACTTGGAGGGGCATCTGGAATATTGTGGAGTATGTTAACGTCTCTTGGAACTCTGTAATTATGATATTT
>CALNVZ010003432.1:33231892-33246554 GCA_940671915.1 Paracentrotus lividus
CAAATACTATATCTTCCCACAGCATGATTAAGCTCAATTGTGGTTTATTTGTCATTATATTAGCGATTATCAAAAATTCATTCCGATTTTTCGAACCTCGAAAAATATACCGTACGGTGCGAACCTCAGTTGACCGGTGACGCAGGAGAATAATGACGCTGATGCGCCCGTGTGTATATTGCTGTGTGGGTCCGTGCTGCGCGCCCAGTAATATCCACGATTGTTGATGGAGAGCATGGTCTAGATTGTTAGTCAGACTTTTGTTCATATTATATATCTAGCAACCTATGGCAATAAGATTGAACAGACACTATTAGGTTGATCATTTCTAAAGTTATTGCCAAGTATGCATTATTTTCGCAATTTGTGAAAAAGGATGACACTACTTTTTAAGCGCATATAAATTAACTAATTATATTATAAGTCTGAAAGATAAAATAAGGTTTCTAAATCAAAAAAAACGAAAATAACCCTATTCAATAGTTCAACAAAATTATTATTTACCATGGGTTAACAAAACTCGTATTTCTTTTTGTGATTTAACATACCTTTATTCTTTTCGGATAAAGACCCCTATTTTTATTTAGAGGAATCGAACATAACAATAAACGACATTCGCACTAAGAGTTTGTAACATAACTATCCGTGTTCTTTTTGAACTTTCTTTTGCTTCCCTTCATCTGATCCATGATATTACTTCTTCATTTATGGAAATTGAACATTTCAATATCTCTCCCCTTATGCTGCAGTCACAAGACCACTTACGTAAGTTACGTTTTTTTTTTATATCTTATTTACATCCTCTATTCTATTATTCGTATACATTTTTTTTGTTTATATGGTTATGAACGAAATTATCATTATTTCCACTCTTGATTTAGACGGGAAAGCATACCGTGGGGATCCTTCCAGAAAAAGAAAATAATTTTTGGACGCAACCGCGACTAAACTATACGTAAGTGTCTGCTGTGACTGTGCATTATAGATTCTCATGTTTAATATGTAAGCGCGAGGACATGCAGAACGTTTAAGGTTCTGCGTTTTACAATGCACTTATTAATTGCGGCTTTGTAGTTAATTTTGTTATATCGTTTGGTTGTTGATTTCCGTTTTGTTTTGTTTGTTTTGTTTTGTTTTGTATTTTGTGGACGTCATCTTATTTGCATTGTTTCATTGTTTCGTGGTGGCTTACCTTTTAAGCCCACACGAAACTATGAAACCAATTGCATAAGATGACGTTCGAACAAAATACGTACAATGTTGAATAAGAAATGTTTTTCAATAACGTCACCCACCTGACATCTAAAACCCTCATCTTTTGGTTGTCATGGGACCAGGGTTTTTAACACAACTCAACAAAAATCGGAAGTACCTCGAAAATCATTTAAAAACCATAATGATAATTTTAAAAAAACAACAAATTAGAACTATCAATTCTATAGTCTTAGGCATGGAGGTGATTTCTAGGTCTATAGTTCTGAGCTATGGCAAAGGTTGACATAATATTAATTATGCTATATTTTTGTCAGTGTCCCCCGTTATAATATTTTAATTGATTATTGGACATAACAGTTTTCGGAATCTTATTCTACAAATTTATGAATCTTTGCAGTTTTGTTGAAATAATGTTTTGTTTATTCTGTGCTCGGTCTGATACGGTCTATTTTGTTTACAGGATCTGAACTACACCGGGGTACATGATGTAAAGGGTGTGTGCCCCTCAATGATTATTTTTTTTAATATTTTTTTTTTAATACAAAATATTCTATTCTTTGTCCTGTTCTACAATTTTTATTTATTATTTATTTATTATTTATTATTTTATTTATTTATTATTTATTTTTTATTTTTATTTTTTTTTTTGGAGGGGGGGGTTTTGGTGTTTGATGTTTTCGTTTATTCCCTGTTACAAATTCCGCGCACATTTATTCAGACGCCATTCACCCCCTCCCCACTGTTCCTTTTAAAAAATTATGGCGTATGTCCTTGGTTGTTTCTCAATACAGCATTGTATCTAAGTATTTATTGAGAAATATTACAAATGTTTTGTATCTCTTCAAAGAGTGTGTTTAAGATGTATCAGTGGCACAAGACCAAACAATATATTGAAAATGGAACCATTTTGCCCAAGTCGGACATCTGACCATCAATACCTTGCTATAACCCACGTGGTCTAGCCTTAGATATATAAATTCCTTGTAAATATTGTTTTATGGATCACCCCATGGGTTCCATTTTACTGAAACATTGAAATTGTTTTTGCGTGAATGTACCAACATTAAAAGCAAATGTTGTATGGCAGGAAATACCCCCCCCCCCCTAAGCAGCACGCTTCTAAGTATTCGTTGACAACGATGCAGTGAAAGTAGTTTGGTGGTAACAAGCATTCATTTTTGACATGTTTTCATTATGATTAACTCTTAAATGATGTAATAACATGTTCCTTTCAGCATAGCACCTAATACATCAAGACAAATTAATGAGGAGAAAATTGAGGAAATAAATGAAGAAAGTGTTATTTTTTAAAAACATGATTAATGTTAAAAGTCAAATTAAATAAAACAATATGCGCAGTGTATCTCTATCGGTTATAAAAATCAATAAATATTTGTTTAAAAAATAAGGCTAGTGATCCCGCATTGGCAATTTTTAAAAGTATATTAATAATTTTAAATAAATCGGATTCCTAAACACACCTAATGACGTAGCATTAAATCGTTATGATGATTTTTATATTGCTCCTTTCCTTTCGAATATGGATTCAGAAGTTTGATTATAATCGTCATCTTAAGAAGAATAACAGCATTTGATATATTGGATTCGTGTCATGGAAACAAGCGTGTAGTAAGGGGCACATTTGTGATGTCATTCCTCATCCAGACAATTAAATAAAGATCGTAGTTTCAACTATTATCAAGTGCAATTTAACAATGGCCTCCCGAATCCCCATTCCCCCCCAAAAAAAAAAAAAATAAATAAAAAATAAAAAATAAAAAGAAACAAAACAAAACATACAGAACAAACAAAAACAAAAACAAGGTAAACTTTAAACAACTAAAAATAAACATTATAAACAAACAAAAAACACAGGGAAAATATACTAGAAAAAAAAAAACAACAACCATACGACGAAACAACAAGGCCAAAAGATGGATGAAGATTTGCAGGCTAATAGCCTAAAACTTAATTCATAATTCTTGTACTTTGGGTCATACATAGGCTTTGACTAATAACATTTTAGCCCCTACTAAAAGGCAAATGAATATATTAATGACTGTGATGAGACACAAAGTAAGTTCTTACATTTTTAAGGTGACCTGGTATAAGGTGTGCAATTTTTGAAGAAAACATCGAAGATCGACATTTAAATGAAAAGGATAACTTTAAGGGAAATAAAACAGAATAATAGAAAATGTAATCATGTTGTAATCATAAATTTTTGTCTCAGTTTTTTTTTTTTTTTTTTTTGTAACTCCTTTTCTTATTCAATTAACCGAATGAGATTCGAATCTAGGTTCCTATGATCAGAACATTAAAAAATTTAATTCGAAATCAGTCAGTTCGCCAGCTATCTGTCTATATCTATAGATTGGCGCTCTATACGTGGTATCATCACCACTTGACTGCATGCCCAATACCGGTAATTTCGAAAGTGGTTGTATTCGTTCAAAGTTTGTAATGACATAGTCTTTTCAGGAATCCGTGTAAGATAGTACTTTACATTTCTATACTCTTCTAATCAAAGGGTGTTAACCATATAATAAATTTGTCTAAAATATTCATCATCATATTTCAGATATTCATAATGTACATTAAATTGACAAAATCATGAACTGATAATCCCTTGGCTCTTGACAAATATTTACAGCAGTCTGTATATTTAGACCATTTCACTCATGAAGAGCAGTGACTTGCACAATCTAGCCAACTAGTCAGGTGCGAGTGCACCGGCGCGGCACCGCCACTATCCGCTCCATCCACCATATATCTACATGCGGCATATCGACTTTCTTCACTGTTGCACTAAGTCACCTACCGAGACAAGTACTTATTTTACAGATTTTAATTTGTATTCGCTTGGATTATTTTACCCTCAAAAACGCCTTGGAGTGAATAGTTGGATATACTTCAAATCCAAGGTTTAAGTTTTTAGTTCAATAATTTTTAATTTCCATGAAAAATTTACACTGTTTTTAAATCTTCCTCGAGAAGGGAGCGTAAACGGGTTCGGAGTTGCGGACATTGGCCCGCTGATGAAGTAACGGTCTACACCCCTCTGTTCTTTACCCTCTGGCTTGGTGATTTTGACTCCCACGCTTGTTTCTTGTCATTGCAGTGATCTTTTCTCAGAATTACGGTTTACTTTGTTTTGTTGATTTTTCTTTCTTTTTTACATCCGATATGGATGATAAATTGTTAATTCACTTTCCCTGTAAGGTAAAAAATAGTATTAAATTATTTTTTTTGGGGGGTTAATCTAGAACTTTACTTTTCATCCAATTCATGAAGTTGTGTTTAATCTCGAAATTATATCTTTTCATGAATTGAACCAGAAGCTGACAGCTTCCCTGATTGAACATTGAACAAGTCATTAAGAAAATGATAAGAGCGAGGGGTAATTATTTGGGATGGATTTGTCAACTTTTATTCAGTCATCAGTGAAATAAGTAAATGTTATCTTTGATCACTTACACTTAATCTATGGTCAATTCATAATTACCATGCTTAAGTGTAAGCATGGTTCCAATTATGATCTTTCATCTAACTTAATTACTTTGAAGTGTTTCAATCTGATATGAAAAGTATCACGAGAACGACAATCGCGACGCGGGACTCGTGATTACCTTCATGCCTGTACATTAGAGTAGATACATCTATAGTAAATTTTTATAGTAGCAAAATCAGGATCCTTGTACTTGCATTACAAGTCTACTGATGAACCCAAATTATACTGGTTGTTTGTAACTATCTACATGTATATTACAGAGTACAGACTGGACTACCATCCATAGACCATGGTCTTATACAACAACTACCACTGCTCATAGAACAACTACACTCTAAGAACAACTACCACTCTAAGAAACAACCTCACCACTCTAAGAACAACTACCACTCTAAGAAACTACCACTCTAAGAACAAACTACCACTCTAAGAACAACTACCACTCTAAGAACAACTACCACTCTAAGAACAACTACCACTCTTAAGAACAACTACCACTCTAAGAACAACTACCACTCTAAGAACAATACCACTCTAAGACAACTACCACTCTAAGAACAACTGCCACTCTAAGAAACAACTACCACCTAAGAACAACTACCACTCTAAGAACAACTACCACTCTAAGAACAACCTACCACTCTAAGAACAACTACCACTCTAAGAACAACTACCCTCTAAGAACAACTACCACTCTAAGAACAACTACCACCTAAGAAACAAACTACCACTCATAAGAAACAACTACCACTCTAAGAACAACTACCACTCTAAGAACAACTACCACTCTAAGAAACAACTACCCACTCTAAGAACAACTACCACTCTAAGAACAACTACCTACTCTAAGAAACACAACTACACCACTCTTAACGAACAACTACCACTCTAAGAACAACTACCACCTCTAAGAACAACCTACACCTCTAAGAACAACTGCCACTCTAAGAACAACTACCACTCTAAGAACAACTACCTAAGGAAAATTTCTGAAAATATTGGTCTCCCTCTCCCTGGGTGTCTATTCCACACCTTTCTATAATATCATTATAGTTGTACAGGACAAAGTCATTGGGTGTAAATATCACAGGGGAGTTTGTCTTTGAGTCATACAACCCATATTCCAAGAGTGTAGATTTAAACTTAATTTTTCTTTCCAGTAAAGAATGTTCACTTTTTTATATTACATGTAATTCATGTTCTGCATACTGGAATGTATATTGTTTTTGGCTTCAATATACAAAAAAAAAAACAACAAAAAAACTTAAGTTAGAGAAAAAGTGGAAGTAACATATTTGTTATAAACATGTTTTCAGCCGTATCAAATTTTTTCTTATGTATTCATTGTTTTTAAAATTTAAAAAGATGGAAATCATTGGTGACACTATTTTAATCATAAACAACCTTATATTAATTGATTTTGATCAATTAAGGACGTTGCAGTTATGTTTCTGCGCCATCTTGACCCTGCATCCTGGACGTGCGCAATATTTACTACGTCACAATGGAAAAATATTCAGCACTCATGGGCGATCCAGCGTTCAAAGAGTTAAAGAAATGAATTTTCTAAATATGTTATTTATTCCTTCTTTTGTTCATTATTACCTACTTGCAGAGATATGTAAAGCATTTATGTTGGTGCATGTTTGTTATTCTAGAGATTGCGATGGATATGAAATGAATTGTAAATTTTGGAGCAGGATTTTGAATAAATCGAAAATTAGATAGAGTTTTCACATTTCTGAGTATTTTTGGCACGTTTCGGTGGTTTTCAAAGTTAACTCGCCACTATTACGCGCCGTATATTTGAAACAAGCACATGACCCCCATTTTTTAATGTTCCTACTCTTTTAGTTTATATTCCTCTACAACTTGGCAAATTTTGATAGAATTGACATGGATTTTGAATGTTCGAGAGCATGATTTTGAATAAAGTGTAATATAAGTTGGATTCTCAGACTTGTTTGACGTTTTCGGCGCGTTTTTGTGGTTTTCAAGTCAATTCGCAACTATTCGGCTCCGATAGTTTAAAAACGAGCACATGGAACCCCCTTTTTTGAATGTTGTTTACCCATTGAGTATGTATTCCCTCTACAACTTTGCAATTTTTTGAAAAATAGCATGGATTTTGAATGTTTGGGAGCATAATTCTGAATCAAGTGTAATTTAGATTGGATTTTCACGCTTTTGGACGTTGCAGCACGTGTTTGTGACTTGCAAGCCGATTTGAGAGTATTCGGGCGCCGATAGTTCGAAAACGAGCACATGGACCCCCCTTTCTTAAAGTTTTCTACATATTTATGATGAATCCCTCTACAACTTTGCAAAATTTTATGGGACTGTCATGGCTTTTAAAAAAGTGCACCTTAAACTTTACTATTGGGCAGTGAGGCCACGATATTGGGCGAGTTCAACGAACTTTGTAAAGTAGGTCAAGTTTATGAAGTGCATCAACAAAATAACACTTACATTGGGCCTCTAAAACCCTCTGTATGGATAATAATACAAGATATTGTATCTGTGCTTGTTATAATGGCAGTGGACTGTATTACAAGATATTGTATCTGCTTGTTTTAATGGCAGTGGACTGTATTACAAGATATTGATGACAGAAAGCATCTTGTAGAGGAATACATTATATGTTTATGGCAAGATATCAAAGTTGGAAACACAGTCAACCTTGCCTAATTAATGCAAGCTTGTATTTATAAGTCGATCATCTTTTCAATTCAGAACTCTTATATTCTATTGTTTTTATCCTTCATAGGTCGAGCTTTTCTAATTTAAAGCTATTATGTCAGTTACTCAGGCAAAGTTGACTGTAGGCCAACTTGCTGACAAGAAACAAACAAATCTATCTCTCTCTCATCTTGTTACTTTGTATAACAACCAGTTACAGTTAGTTCACTAACGTCATAACGAGGTTCTGGGGACCAAGCTAATTATTGCATAATCCTTGGTCATTTAAAAGGAGTACTGTATTCGCTGTTATTTTCGCGCTGAGTGGCTTCAAAAACATGTTCAGTTGTTCTTAAATTCGTGCTGCATGTTCGTAAGCTCACAGTTGAACCCATGCAATACAAACAGGAAATCATGCCTATATATTCGCATGTCTTTTAGTTCGCGCTTGCTGCTATTTGCGCGAAATCCGCGAAAATGAATGTACCGTGAATATTTCCACGAATACAGTAGTCTAATGCTTTTTTGTCAACAAAGACAATATTATCACAGGGAAAATGAGATATAAGTGATCAAAATACATTTTTATTTCTCATCAATTCTTCATACCTGCCATTAGTTCATATTTTTGGTTGGAGGAAGGTGTTGTACAAAATTAACATTCATCCAACAAGTATAAATTTTGCGTATATGTACTGGTTTTCGTTTAAAAAATATGTTAAATTAATATGTACACTGCCCTCCAAAAGTTTGGGTACACCTGATGCCAGCTATGTTTTAGGTCACTTTAAAGCATTTTATTTCCAGTATTTCAGACCAAATGTTGTTAAAGTACTAAAAATACATTGTGCAACCAATATACTTCACAATAATTGAACAAAGTCTCCTTTGAATTCAGAAATTAGGCAAAATATGCAGCAATGGCAAAAACATGATTTTGCACTAATTTTTGGGATTATTGAAAAAATTGGTTGGATATCTCTGTTGATAATGATCTGATCAATGTGAAATTTTGCATGAACGTTTAGACAAATATAAATGATAGTGCTGCATTGTTTGTTTGTATTTTGAAGTATAAATATATTAATTATTCATATTTATGCAAATTAAGTGTGTTTTTACATATTTATCACTATTTAGCATTAAAAAAAAATTGTTATGAAGTACAATCTCCTTTCAAAAGTTGCTGAATATAATAACAACATTTTGGTAAAAAGTTTGAAGTTTCAATGGAATTCTTTTGTTTTTATTACTTTCTTTTGTCTTCTATTGTTTTTATTTTTATGTATTTCTTAATGTTTTTGGCTCTTTTATGTTTCGAAAATGAAAGCAACATGCTATCTTTTATTCCATTTAGGTCTGCCATGCAATAATGCAATGTTGTATCACCTAACAACACAATGGGGTGATTGTGTTAAACAATAGTTGCACAACACTTTAAAGGAAAAAAATCACCATAAGGCATATTTGGGGTCGGCAGCGATTGCGCAGCAGTCATTTATCTTTTATAGATGGTTAAATTGACCAAGACCCCTCCCCAGTCAGAATAGTCATAAGTCAGTCTTTAAATAAAATGTAATTAAATAAGGAACTATTTTTTGACATGCAATTAGGAAAGTTTTAAAATACCCCCAAAAATCAATTATTGCCCATTTGTGTTTCAAATGCACATTTCCCCTGTTTCACCACACTATTAATTGCATCTAAAAGGCCTATAGCATCATCTTGGATATCTTGAAATCAATCAAGGTACATTTCTGAAACATAAAAGATGCAAAAACATGAAGAAATACATTAAAACAAAAACAATCGAAGACAATAGATAGTATTAAAAGAAAAGAATACAGAGGAAATCACAAGAAATACTATTTTTGTAAACACAATGTTGTTGACAATATTTATTATACAGTGTGTCCCACAAAAAATGCTAATGGCACTTTAGATGGGTATAATATTAAAATTGCAATATTATATTATTTATATCTCTACACCTGTAAACTACAATTCATTTTCTGCAACTGGATGAAATTTTATGTGATGGGGTCCAATAATCAGAAATATATGAGTAGGCCTATGTTTTCATCACACATCAAGAAACCTCTCCATCCAAGCTTTGTATTCAGTAGTACCGGGTATATCGAATAAAAGAAACCCAAGTTTCATCATTAATAATTTGAAAAATATTTCAGTATTGATTATGCAATTTATATCACTGTAAAGTGCAACTCATTATCATTCTAATTATATGTCTTTCAACTCACCAATATTACGCATCGCTGAACCCCATTATTCTAAAAAAGTCTTGGAAAATTGGGAGTGTTCACTTTCATGCTCCTTGAGATGCGTTATTCAAAGGAAACCCAACTTTGATCATCAAGGAGCGTGAAAGTGAACCACTCACAATTTTACAAGACATATTTAAAACAATGGGGTTCAGTAATACATGATATTGGTGAGCTGAGAGAGATATCATTAAAATGGTAATGAGTTGCACTTTACAGTGATATAAATTTCTTAATTACTACTGAAACATTTTTCAAAGTATTAATGATCAAACTTGGGCTTGTTTTATTCGATACATCCGGTACTACTCAATACAAACTTGGATGGAGAGGTTTCCTGATGTGTAATGACAAAATGCTCATATCTTTGGGATTCTTGGACCATATCACATACAATTTCATCCAGTTGTAGAAAACGAATTATAGTTTACGGGTGTAAAGATTTTTACAATATAATATTGTAATTTTAATATTATACCCAACTAAAGTGCCATTAGCATTTTTTTGTGGGACACACTGTACTCAGCAGCTTTTAACAAGAAATTGTGCTTCATAGCAATTTTTGAAACAAAATATTGATAAATGTGTAAAAATAGACCTTGCATAAATTATAATAATAAATAAGTTGTTGCCTCAAAATACAAATAAATAGTACAGGGTTATATTTTACATGTGCCTCAACATCCATGCAAAATTTTACATTGATCGGACCATTACTGGCCAAGATATCTTATTTTTTTCAATAATTGAATAAATTAGTGAAAAATCAGGTTTTTGCCATTTTTGCATATTTTGCAGAATTTCTGAATTCCAAGGAGACTTTGTTCAATAATTGTGAATTACATTGGTTGCACAATGTATTTTTAGTACTTTAACATCATTTGGACTGAAATACTGGACATGAAATGCCTTAAAATGATCCAAGACATAGCTGGCATCAGGTGTACCCAAACTTTTGGAGGGCAGTGTACATGTATATCATTTAATTGTGTTAAATGTTATTAACATTTCCACAATATCTTTTCACTAAGGGGAACAAATTACAATGCATGAACTCGATATCTTATCCATTTGCCAATGAAATGTTAAAGTCACTACATATATAATGTTAATCTGCATTTAATTAAAACAAACACAATTAAACTGTCTGAACATTCCTAACCAAGAGTTATTTCTAGTGTCAAATTTATCGAATATCAAAGTGAATGCAATAAGTTTATTGAAAATTCTAAGGAACCCAATCACAAAATAAAGAAAGTTGATTCTTTTTATACAGTTTAGTTAATATATTATGTTAATTTGAGATTATTCTGCTATGAAAGTGTAATACGTTATTGTATGCTACGTTGATATGTGGAATTAGAATGTTTATTATGGTGGCTACAATAAAAGTATCATAAATGTAATCTACATGTACTGTCTTTATTGTAATTTTCACTTTGGATATAAACCCCTCCCAAAAAGTTTCGTAAATGGAATTTGGGCGATGATAACTTTTCGAGTACGCTTTAGTTATTCCTGATATTCATACCATTGGAAAGATAATTTATTCCCCTTTTTATTGATATCATATTTGTAATGATTTTGTCACGCTTCAATGCACAGAATATCAGAATATGGAGAAATGTAAAAAGTCAAATGTTGCAAAATGCATTTATCAAAGTGAAGTTCCGCCACTCGACTTTAGGCCCTGATAACTTTTTGGGGTATTTTCTAATTTTTATTGAAATTTATACCATTGTCAAGTAAATTCATTCCTCTTTTTAATGACACCCTAATTGTAATGAGAGTGTTGTTCTAGCATGCACAGAACACCTGAATGTTAGGACAAGTCAGAAGTTATGTTACAAATGGAATGCCTATTGTCAGTATTACTGTCTGTTGCCAGCAATAACAATGCATTTCGCAAGTTTTCACTTTTTACTTTGCATTATATTCATGAGTTATTTGCATTCAAACACGATGCTACTATTGCAAACAGGGCATCAATAAAAAGAAGAATAAATGAACTTTTTAATGCTATGAAAATTGATAATGATTAAAAACCCACATTAAAATGTATCAAGGCTCAAAGTAGTGTTACAGAAATTTAAACTGAAAATTATCTTTCGCTTTGCCATGTATTCAGGTGGCATTCAGGGTTTCTGTGGACCCAGGCATGACATCACCATGACAAATAAGGAATCAATCAAGAGAGGAATAAATTAAATTGACAATGGTATAGAATTCAATAAAAATTAGAAAATATCCCCAAAGTTATTAGGACCTAAAGTCATGTTGCGGAACTTCGATGTGATCAATAAAAGTGCTTTTTACAACATTTGACTTTTTACTTTTCTCCATATTTTGATATTCTGTGCATTGAAGCATGACAAAATCATTACAAATGGGATATCAATAAAAAGGGGAATAAATTATCTTTCCAATGGTATAAATATCAGGAATAACTAAAGCATACCTGAAAAGTTATCATGGCCCAAAGTCCATTTACGAAACTTTTTGGGAGGGGTTTATATAAATTAATCTAGGTACATATCAACTGCAGTAAAAAAAAAATAATAAAAAAATAGAAAATAAAGTGCAGTCTCCTCCCATTGTACCAGGGTGACTAAAGACTAAAGCCTATTGCCTTGCTTTTTATATGAACACAATGAGTTGGTTAGATAAATACCACGGCATTTTTCTTATTATAAATAAATTTAAACAAAAACTCCCATCTGTGCTGGGTTTAATGGGAGTGCACTCTTAGACATCCCAAGATAATAATTTGGGATTTGTATAAAGTTTATCTTTTCCAGTGTTTAACCCTTTAGCACCTAGAGACAGCATGAAAAGTGTCAGCTTACTACCTAATGGAAAGTGTTTCGCTCTGTTTGCATCAGGGGGTTTTAATAAGAAATACACATAAAGCATACTTTTTTTTTGTGCAGAATCGGACAGCACACATCCCGTTGGTAATGCACAGCAAGTATGAGCATGTTTAAGCACATATTTTAGATATTATCAAAACTATAGGGCAAGTCCAAGCTATTTTGCAACTTTGTCCCACGCGTTACTGACATATAATTTACCTTTAACTTAATTATGATACGATTCATCTCAATAATTTTTCATGTGATGGTTAAAGGTTCTGAACCTTTACCAAATACTTTAAAAATAATTGACGTAAATCATTTCATAATTAAATTATGGTGAATTATTTGTCAGTAACGCGTGGGACAAAGTTGCAAAATAGCTTGGACTTGCCCTATAGCATGCATAAAATAGGGGACGTTTTGGGGCGGTTTAGTGAATAAGCTGACAGGCGGTCTCGGGCGGTTTAGGTGCTAATGGGTTACTGAAAGTATATTTAAAAAATAAAAAAAAAACACTGAGTAATCTATAAGAATGTTCCTTTTTAAATTTAAACTTCAAAAAAGCTTTCAGAAAATAAATCCTGCTTTACTTCTTCCTCTAGGATTTTAAATTAAAGAACTTTGAATGCATATTATTAGCATAGGCAAGTAGTACAAGGCATATTGACAAAACATGAACATTTGAAACGTCTATCTTTGTTCCATTTCCCATTACAAAGCATTGTACCAAAATCATCACTTGTTACACAGAACATTAACAAAAGTTAGTGAAAAACAGTAAAAAAAAAAAAACTACATAATACAAACAAAAACAAAAACAAATACAAAAAAACAAAACAAATATCAAATTAAAAGTAAATCAACTATAAGATGAGTAAACTAAATTCTTGTGTGTCTGACAGAAGGGCAAAATAGTTTTCATAAAAACTATTCTTTGCTAGCCATTCTTGCACGACCCCTAACCCCTGAAAAATAAAACTCTTCAACGAAATAAAAGATGCACAATTTAGCAATTCCAGGTAGATTTACGTTCAGGAATATACTTTAAAATTCAATGATTCTTCATTTTCTTGGATATATACATGAGAGGGCATTTCAAAATGAAAAAAATAAAAATAAAATAAAATAGTCGAGTGAACCCTTAACTCATATTGTTGAGAACACAACCAGAGTTCTTATGAGCGTAAGAACCTTTATGTGAATTTAATTTTTGTAATAAAATACAAAATATATGAACTATCATCCTTGCAATGCTCTTGATATTTCAGCATTTCATGAATAAAGTATTCTTGATTTTCTAGCTTTAAAAATGTCTCACCAGACGGTACAACAATCTTGCAGTGAGAACACACCATTAGTCAAAGCCTTACACAGCAAGTTAATAATCCCCATGTTCTGGTCACATCAAATCACCCGAGAGTACAGTACATACAGTGCGTATCAATAAAAACGGGACTGTTTTGAAAAGTCTGTCAAAATTTCGTTTCAAATTATGATGTCTATATTTTGATGTTAATAGTTGCTCTAAAGTCTTATCTTTCAAATGCCATTTTAAAAATAAGTTTCGATCATGCTTGAGCGAACACGGAACATTTTTGTCGGTGGTTAAAAAAAAGGCTTGAGCACAAATGGCAGAAAATGAGAAATATGATCTTTAGACTTCTTGCTAGCCAGCAGACTCTCTCTTAACTTTTTCATTGCCCTTTGGCATTATTTTCGAATTATGCTGTCAAGATTCATTTACAAAGCTATTTATTTCCTTTTTTTTTCTTCTTCATTTTAATATGTTATCTTTTAGCACTGAATTATTCTTATACTTTTCAACCCAAGTAGGGATTTGCATTATCAATGGGGAGATTGCTTTGTTTGTTTGTGTGTGTGTTTGTTTGTTTGATTGATAGATTGATTGATTGAATTAATATTTAACAGATTGATCTTTTGAATTAATTAATGGTATGTTTGAGCGATTAATTGATTGATCGATTACTTTTGATTGATTGTTCGAAATCATTGAAAGAATCATAGGAAATCGACTCAAAAGACTAACATAATCATTGATCTGTGCAAAGCAACAATCAACATGAAAGGGAGTACCTGATTGAGAATAATGACAAAATTTC
>CALNVZ010003432.1:33247554-33265096 GCA_940671915.1 Paracentrotus lividus
TAATGACAAACATACACATTTGAGCTTAATCATGTTGTGGGAAGATATAGTCATTGATATACTACTATATCCTCTCAAAAACTAGAAATGAAATATTTTTGCCTGCAAAAGGATGACACTACCTTTAACTAGACAGATGGCGCTATACAAATGCATTATTATAAATTATTATATATATAACTCGATTCATATTTAATTTATGATAATTTATTTGTTCGTAACACATGGGACCAGAAAAAATTGTGTTTTTAAATTTTAAATTTGTTCACATGATACTATGAATTTAAAAAGCAGATAAAACTTGCATAGTCACATCCTCTTAACCATGTAATAAACTTTGTAAATACATATTTTAGTGTCAATACAGCCTCACATTTTCTGGCAAAGTCAAGTTTTTATAAAATATGACATGTAACACACGGGACACATAACACACAGGACTATTATTCCATGAAATATGTTCCATTAAATTATTGGTGTAGCCATGGCGTAGCAACATGTGTGAAAAAAATCCCGCTGATAAAACAAAAGAACCATAATACAACACATTACTGTAAAAAAAAAAAAATTTGTTTCATTACTTGAGGTGGGAGGGCGAGTAATAAAACTTTATTATTTTACATCAGCTGAGTAACTTTTGGGAGACTACTACTGAGACACGAATACTTTAAGAATAAAAATATGGAAGGTTATGTGCTAGGTTTGTGATATTTTCACCAGAGGAAGCCAAGATGATATCGAAACAGAAAATAGGTACTTCTTGGCTGTATTACTATAACAAACCTTTAGAAATCATGGTTGCATTTTTTATGCATTTTATCATTTTTTTTTCATGAATATTAGTGAGCCTTGTGACGTCATATGACCTTGAAAATACTTTTTGACCTCATTTGCATTAGGTTGATTTCATACACTTTGTGGTGATATATGATACATTATATGTACCTTTAAAACCTCACTGATACACTTGACACAAAAATGGTCAAAAAGTTGAAAAATCACCACCTCAGGAACAATTAGCTTGGACTTGCCCTTTCTTTAATGGCATTTTAAAGATAAGACTTCAGAGCATCTATTAACATCAAAATATAGACATCATAACTTGAAACGAAATTTTGACAGACTTTTCAAAACAGTCCCGTTTTTATTGATACGCACTATATTGTGTCCGCTAAAGCTAATCTTTACTTGATAATTCTCATCAATTCTTCACCACTACATAAATTGCTTTACTGTACTATAAATCAAACTCGGATGGAAAACTTAGGATCCAAAAACAAATATAATACTGATCAAAGTCGTTTCAACTATGCAAATACATAACTAGTTACCATATCTTGGGTCCAGTGACTCTTGTCAGGCCAGTTGTACAGGCAACATATTCCTTTCACAGGCCTACAAATACTAAATGCCATCAGGTAATTCACATATTCAAGTTTTCATGTTAGATCTTGGTGTTGGTTCAATGCAGTATTGGCCAAAAATCACCTCCTTTTTAAAGGTTTGCTAGAACCTAAACTTTTAGCCTTGCACTAATGTCAATTATTATTTCTTTGAAGAATAGTCCCAGACCAATATTCTAAAGAATTAAAAAAAGCTGGTACACTTGACTCCCATTATAACGAGGCAATTGGGGCAAGGCAAATACATTGTTATAATGAAAATTTGTTATACTGAACATAGCCACATAGATACATTAGTAGTGGAAGAATCACCTTGTATAATGAAATCTCAGTGTATCCTTGCTCCTTATAATGGGAGTTGACTGTACAAAGCAACAAAAACAATGTATATAATTTTGAAGTGATGCTCCAACACTGTCATGGAATGCCAAAAAACCGCACATTTGCAAACCCCTTAACTCAAAAGTTTAAAAAAAAAGTATATCTCTGGGGAAAGAATATCTATCTAATAAAACCGTTCTCTGGTGTTCTGCTTCTTTTGGAAGACCACGACACCGACGATGATACAGACTGCATGCCCAGGACGATACAGAACGACTGAGGAACACTTTTTCCGCTTAGTGATCGTTTTTGAAGGCTCCTTGAGGATCATCAACGTGATCGTTTTTTTAGGTAAAATTTGGAATTAAGACAAATAATGATCATTAAGTATGTAAAAGTTAAATAAATAGATTTGAACAGAATCTAAAAAACTATCAATCCATGAATCTCATAAGATATTAATCATAGCCACAAAATTATCAAAAATAAGATGTGATTAGGAACTAGATGGTCGGTTTTTCATCAGAACCATAAAAAGACATATTTGTGGAGTTTACAATGCACATTATATAGAAGACAACAGCTCACAGTGATATCACAAGTCGAAATTTAAAGATTCATAGCTTTGTTACCTTTGTTCAAACCTTCATTGATATTATTCCTTTCATTTTTCTGTTGTTTTTTTCTTCAAAAATCAACTTAATTTTAGAGTAAATTTTCCTCTGTAAAAGACAAAGACAGATAAGATACATGTCCGTACCTCTTGGTGTGCAAAGTACTGCGGCTGATGGAATCAAGTTTGCTGTAATCTGTTTCTGTGTCTAAATCAATGGATTCTAACTCGTAAACTTTTACAGAATGATGTCATAATTATCTGTGAGAAACAAGGATATCGAATAGAAGTAATTAACACTTAGTCCTCAAATAGGGTATTATATACCTAATCTACCTCCAGTAAAACATCTCGGTAGGATACACCTTGTGTTGAATAAGTGTTTTGTTCGTCATGTCAATAACATCTGCAGCAGGGGCAACAGCACTCTTGATTTCTCGACACAACCTGAGGAATGTTCTCCAACAAATCAAAGAGCAAGCTACAAGACAACGTCAGACCAACTTTAAAGTACTCCTCTACTGTATGGGACCCTCATGCCATTGAACTCACATGTAAAATAGATATGGTACATCGGAGAGCTGCTCGTTTCGTAACTTCTGATTACACTCAAAATAGCAGTGTTACTACCATGCTCCAGAAGCTTAAATGGCAAACTCTCTCTGAACGAAGAGCCCACAGCAAGCGTCATCATGCTGTAAAGAATCATGAATGGCCTCGTAGCCATTCCTGCGGCTCCACCTTACTTGTACCCAGCATCACACAGAACAGGAAGAAAAGGACACCACCTTCAACTTAGACAGCAGCACTGCAGATATTGGCCTACCAACATAGCTATTTTCCAGTGTCGTCTGCATGTGGAATGTCCTCCTGCCTAAGTGTTTTTGCCCGTCCATGGAGTCCTCAAACACCGCCTCTCCACGTCACTCTATGTTATTAAACAGTGACAGCCATGTTTTTACTCGCAGCGTAGTTATTATTATTTTGTTCGTCACTGCACTTTCCATTTATTGTCCGGACAGTGATCTTAAGCTACCACAATACGACTATACTCTTCACGAGGATGTATTTATTGAAGAAGAAAGAAGTGATTAATATTTTGAAAGGCAACTTTTATGTACTAAACAAGAGTATGCCAATGCTATGTGATGAATGAAAATAAATTATTGTTAAGATCAATTTATTAATATGTCTATGAATTCTGTAATTCTGGTCTTGTTTTACTGTAATAATATGTGATTTATAGAACTAGCATGATCATTATTAGTACAACCATCATTACACTCCTACCACAACCATTCCCCCATCATCAATATAAATATTTTATCCACACTGAGTCTACAAGCAGATGGTGTAATCCTTGATTGTCTCATCTACATAGGAAACCTATTTGGTCTAATTGCTGTTGGTACACAATAATAATAAAAATAGTTGAGAGTTTATATACGCGCCTAATATAAAACAATTTCATCTCTAAGCGCTTACAAAATTATTAATACCGCCGGTCATTGGATGCTCTTATACATGGTAAGATCTTTCTGACACCTGTCCAATCCCAAAGGATCATTTCGAATCATGGCAGCCATTACGGCGCACTCGTTCCATTCCTACCGGGTACCAATTTTGCACCTGGGTGGGGAGGAGCATTATAACTATTATAACTCAGATTTGAATGCATTCCCAAAATTGAACGACTGAAAAAAGGGTTATTATTTGAGCTTTTTCTCATGAGAAATAGGATTGGGACTATAGACAAATTCGGTTTGGGTGATGTTTTCACATGCTCTTTGTGTGCGCATGTATGCGTAACAAAGGAAAATTCAGATTCAGATTAATTAATTGGTCAATATAAAAAAAAACACATTGAAATTTGCCTTCCACTGGCAGCAAAGTATGCACAATACAATAACAAAGTATACACAATACAATAATATATAAATTAAATTACATGAACAATAGAAAATACTTAAATATATGTGAAGCATATAACAATATTGCACACTTTCAGAAAAGATTGAGAGAGAGGGGACAGGTTGAAGGGCGGAAAGACGTAAGATAAAGGGATAGAGAGAGAGAGAGAGAAATGGAGAAGAGAGTCAGACGGAGAGATAGAAAGAGAAAAGAAGGTAATAATAGAGGAGGTAGAAAGAGAGAAGTGGTGAAAGAGGAATACAATCGATTAGGAATAAGGGCTTCTACAGAGCATGTAGAGCATGTAATACAAACGTACGTAGCACATGAAAAATAAACTTAATTCAAAATATAAGAGCGTCATAATTCAGACAAGATTGGTGTAGCAGGTGTAATATGTAAGACATTGTAAGAGTAAAAATAAAGGTATAACTGGCAACAGATAGTCAGAGGTTGATAAACAAAGAGTTAACTTTGGCGTTGAACATATGAATGGCATTAGGCAGAAAGGATTGTCTGTAACGACAATTGTCTGTACAAACGCGCAGACATACGCGCACATGGCGCATGCGTAGTACATTGGGTAACCCCCAGCTATATGGCGGGCACATAGAGGGCTGACTTCCATGCAATGCTGCCCGAATTCGTCTATACGGGCACCAGATGATTTGGTTGTAGACGGTGTCAATTAAGTAATACTAAACTCACCTGCTAATTGTCCTGTAGCAGCTGATGCTCCAAAGAAATATCCTGTGGGTAATACTATTCTTTCCTGATCTATACAATGCTGCCATTTACCTTCGCCTGTTATATCCATCATAACCTATATAAAGAAAACAAACATATTCTCATATATATAGAATACTAGTAGTTTTCATCAAGTCAAGGTTATATAAAATTTTGAAACACAGAAAAACTCTGTCTGATCAGTAGTATCTAAATTATTATAAAATGTTATATCAGACCACATAGACTATTTTTCTTTTTACATTTATCTTTTCCTGTACAACTCATAATATAATTATATGATAGATGCTGCTGTATACCAGTAAATGGGTATTATTACTGATAAAAGTACTGTTTTAACTAACCATTCTGTTGAAGCACGTTTAATATATTATGCTAAAATGTAAATAAATAGTTATAAACAAGGTTGAAAGGCCCTTTACAGAAATAAAGAAACTAATGAGAATATCTCTTTCAGGATGATCTCTCCTCATCTTTTCATCTCCCCTTCATGCCTCTCTCTAGTGAACTATTCGTCAATTTCTATTTCTCTTCTCTTCAAAGCTCTTCAATCAATTATGAATGAGAGTAGAATGATTCCATGACATTTGCTCTGGCAACAATTGCTCCACTGTAAACTCCATACACTAATCAAACGGTGGACTTAACAATATACCCTACCCTAAACCTGCAACCCTCACCATACCCCTATATCCAACTGATTTATGGGCTCAAAGGAAAGAGCATCGGGAGGTTGTGGGTTCAATCTCCGACCACGTCATACCAAAAGACGTTAATAAATAGGAGTTGCTGCTACCCTGTTTGGTGTTCAACGAGAGGGGGATACAGCAACGTCCACTTGGCGCTGCTCAGCGGCTGCCGGGCCCACGAAAAAAGGGGCAAAAAGAATTTCCGTTCACCTCTGTTTCAGACAAAAACATTTGGAGCGTTGGAGTCAAAATAAAGCTTGGAGCAGTCGCAGAAGCCAATATCATGTCACCATGTATAACTTACTGTTAGTCTGTTCATAAAGTATCTAATAGCAACATGTGTGTTATGATCCTTATTCCTAAAGGGGGCGTGGCATCCAGCAAGCTCAGTATGTGTTCCATCTCTATCATGGTCATAGTGCATGGTACCATTGTTGATCTGTGCAGAGATGTAGGGATGTGCGTGCTACAAGGGGAAAAATTGATAAACACTAGAATAAATCTTTACTGTATAAGTGGTTATTTTCGTGGTGGTTTTATTTTTACGAATTTGGAGTTTCCATCTTTGCAAAAATTTCCCCCTCAACATATTAAAGCTATTTATAGCAATGAAAACACCACAAAAATTGTGATATGATCAACTCCCGAATTTCCCAAACTAGTCAAAAATCATGAAAATAGCAGTAAGCAAAAATATTGGCTTATATATTATTTCATTAGCTAAAGTTGAAAAATGAAGATCACTATCCTTATTATTTACGAATACTTTGAATGTTAAAATAATTTGAGCAAAAACTTTCAACAAGATAATGGACAAAAAAGTTCAATCTGGGGAAGATTTGGCATCCCACTTGGCTCTTCATATTTCACGTTACTGAAAATTGACTTGGTAAGACACCCCTGATTTTAAACATATGGGCTACTGCTTTGCAGGCACACACCCATGGTATTCGCTTAATAAGGTCCAAAGTAGAAGAATAGATTTACTTGTGTAATGAAGCTTCTCTCACCACAGACAGGGGGTTTGGAGGCTAGCCTCCACCCAAGAGAGTAATTTGTTAAAGTGTCAAATTTGAGTCTGTACTTGCAGACTAATGGGCTACTCTGAAACTTACATTGTGTGGTCCATTGTGATTGCTGTACGTGTCAAAGAAGAGACCCAGTCCAGTGAAATAATCAATGTTTCCAAACACAGGACCTGTTACAGAGAGCATGAAACAGGAGTGATGTTAGAATGTGTGTATATACTTACATTGTTACTGGTAAACAAGAAAGAATGATTTTTAAATTTATGATTAAAAAATAAAAAATAAAAAAAAATAATAATAAAAAAAACACCAAGTGTTTACATAGGAAGAGAGGAATAAATGTCAGAGATAGTGCTTTAATATAGTTAACAAGGCATTCTGTAGAATTTTGGAACTATGACCTGGCAATATACTGTCTGTGTCAAATAAAATGGTACAAGTGGAAAACATTCTTTAAAGTATGAAAATTAATCACATTATAAATGTGTTTGATATTTCCATAAAGAAGGAAAATCAGGCTTTCTTCTGCAACTTTTTTCATCCCATTTGGTGCTATAGATCTTGAGATATGACCATTTTTCTATAATCAAGAAAAGATGTACTTTGCACAAGCTTTCCTATAGGTTTCACACGTAATAGCCATGAATTCAGCGCACCGAAACAATAGATGTGTGCAATTTGATTAGCTCATCGCAGCACAAAATTTAGCATAACTTTTGTTTTACAAAAGCAAATTATACAAAACAAAGTGCTTCAGCAAGAAGAATCTTTTGGCTTTAAGTTGGTACCACATTCACACATCATTTGATCATTTGAGAAGATTTCATACCTAAATAATTTTTTCTCGACTGTACCATTTTTTTTTAATGCAGACTATGTATGTACATTCATCACTTTATACATTGTTTAATGTGTGATTGTCAATTTTTAATTTTGCCATTTTTATCTGGTTCTTTTCAAGTCATTACATTTTGCTGGCCTGAACAGTATTACATAATAGTAATTTTCAAGGATATTTCTCTCAAAATAACATTTCACTACCTGTATAGTTAATGACCTTACAAAAGAAGAGAAAATACAATTCATTTTACCTTCTTTCATGCGTTCTTTGGTGTACCAAATGGCAAAACCATCTCCAAATAATGTCTTTCCTGACCCATGCACGCTAAAATGAAGATGCAGTTCCCAATGTGGTGACTTATTTGGCTGAAAATAAATGAAAGAGAAATACATACATCAGACTTGGTAGGACTTGGAGTTGGAATTATACAAAAAAGATGCAACAATCTTAAATAATATTCGGGTCTGTACAAGAAATCTATACAAATAAAATATCTTCATATACGTACATGTAAAGATACTTTTCCCTCAGATTTCTAAATGGTAAATAAAAAGTACTCTTTAACAATAAGAATTTGATGGATTGATTTACATCCATGACAACAGTGACATGCAAATTGGCAAAAAAAGGAAACAGCTGAGTATCAATTTTTCAGGTTAAATAGGCTATGAAGCCCACCTCCATGAAGTAGAAGTAGGTCAAGAAAATGATAGATTCTTATTAACAACCACTCACATACTTCCAGAGTTTCCTGTCTAGTTTCATAAGCCCCTGAATTAATTACTTGGTGTGTGTTCCTCTGAAAACTTCCACAAGCAAGTTTTGACAGGAGACGTGATTGCTACATCTGGATTTCTATCATGAACTACATTTAGGATTTAGAAATCTAAATCTACCTACACATCATAGCAGAAAAAAAATATGATAAAAATATGTTAAGTTGATGTCTCTGTGCATGGGTGGTATTTTGAAAAATTCTATTAGCAATGTTTATTCCAATAACCTCTTACAAATCCATATTTGGCAAAATGGCCATTGTGGATTTGATTAGAGATATTGAAGCTTGTACTGCGCCAAGAGTTATCAGATCAAAATCAAACAATTCATTTTGTGCCTACAACCCTCTAATCTCAAACAACTTCTAAAATCAATTGCCACAAGAGATCCATGATATCTCAGAATGCTTTCAGTAGATTACTCACACTCTTCTTTTTTTCAGTTATTCGTTTGTTGAGCAATTCCGTGCTTTCCTTTTTCTCAATCTTCATTGTTACTTGAGTACATGATTTACATGTATGTTGAGTTGTGCCATCATAAATGAACACCATATTTATCAATTTACTTTTCTTTCTGATGATGATCAGTTAGTCACATAACATTGTTATTTTTCCTTTAAAAAGAAGCTACCCTTCTCAAATTTACAATATACAGGTCGGCAAAATTTATTAGACCAAGCTCTTCTTTTGTAAGGGTTTCAGTGTTTTGAATCTTTGGAATGAATTCAAAGATAGGATGCGGGAACACAAGCTGGTTCAACGAGAAAGAACTCTTGAAGCAAGAATGGGTAAAATGACAGAAGAGAAACCCTTACGAAAAAGAACTTGGTCTAATAATTTTTTTCCTGAGCTGTATAGCTTACCACTTGATTCCACACAGCTCCTCTCATGCTCTGATGATCAGGTGTCAATCTAATGTAACTATTGGTTACCATGGTATTACCAGTGATATCCCATAATGGTAGACTAGCTCCAGCTCCTGTAGCATGAAACATATTACACAAAAAAATTTTTAAAAGGAGTTCTTTGGATATTAAAAACAAAAACCAGTGCTGCTAGTGCTTAACATGTCTGCCTATTCAACAACTTAAGATTCTACAACAGTTTAAGGGTCAGCGGTGCCAGTGTTCTCCACTGTCCGGTCTCATGACTATGCAATGTTGGATCCTGTCCAGCTGGACAGGATCCAGCTCAGGAGAGTTGAAAGTGACATTACGAGTTAGATTTATGATTCAAAATTTGACTCTGCCTCTGGGAACCAAACCTAACTTCCCCAGACAAAATGAATTGTGTGGTTTTTTTTTTTAAACGGCTCTCTTAATAGTAAAAGTTTCATCATGCATTTCAACACAAATATTTAGATCAAACCAAACATTGCACAACTGCACGGTAGGCCCGCTGCCCGCCCCTAGTATGATCGGGTGACCATAGTTTGCGCAAATTAAAAAATCAATAAAAAATGCAACATTCAATCAAGAATTACCTATATTTTACACAAAATCAACGAAAACTATCAATACCAATTAAACGGCAAAATTAGAAACTCCGAATCGCCGAACGAAGAAGTGAACTAGGTCAAAGGGTTTTGACGATATCGCGATTTCAAAATTCTATGTCGATCGAACAATCGCGCATTCTGCTGAAAAAGTTAGAAAAACAGTGAGACTTTATTTCCCGCACGGGCGCTTGACAAAGATTTATCAAGAAATTCTATCAGTCTATAAGGAAAGGGAATTACAGTATGAAAGGGGGTCATAAAGCTACGCACTTAGTTTTTTGACGATTTAGAAGTCATAGAATTTAATATTTCATATTACTATTTTCATACCATCTTTTGCTACATTTTGTGAGGATTAACTAAAACTAACAGCAATAACCGAAAATCGCGGCGAGATCGAAACCCTCTTCTCCGTTGCCGTCAGAAAGAATGGTTCATAAGTCTACGCACTCACTTAGAAGTTTGATTTAACACTTTTACTTATGTGTTTTCCTCCAAATTTTCATGATATATTATAAAATAGTTACCACAATTCAATAATTTTTACCTTTTTAGCACCTTGCTTCTATGTTTAGCCGTAAAAGGTGGAATTTTGAACTTTGAAATGAAACACTATTTTGCTATGACGGCGCCTGTATTATGCAAGTGCATATTTTGACCCCATTCCCTTTAGCGCGTATTTTGCAGTGCGTAGCTTTATGAACCCCTACCATAAATGTAAGTCAAAATTTCATAAAATTAGATGATATTAATATCATCTCACGATTTTGGTGATATTAACTCGGAAAATTATGATTTCCAGACCCTTGTCGGGAAGGTCAGATTGTTCGGAAAGGACAAGCAATTTTCTGATGTTTGGTCAATAATTTCACATTTCGATACATCGTACCTAGACCGAGGCTGCTCTGTCTTCATCGTACTCCCATCTGAGGACAGAGAGCTTCCATTGCGCGTGCTGTTCAAAATGCGGTGTACATAGCTGAGTGTGTTTTTCGGTGATCATATTATAGATCTATAAGATGAAAGTTATTTCACCTACCGCATCTGCAGGTAGATTTTTACCTAGAAATTGTCCTTTTTGATGCCCAACTGTCTTGTTGAAGTTGGGTTTTGGCACTCATATATGTACGAGATCAATATACAGTAGTATATTGACCTCGTATTGAATAAGGTACTTTTCGTTGTAGGAAAAAATGATAGACCCATATGTATTAGGTATAGCTAAAGAAAACTTAGGAAGAGAGATGCTGAGAATGCATATTTGATAAACTCAGTTATATATTATTGTATGAATAAAATATTCATTCTTGGCAATTTAAGTTATGAATAAGAAAAAAATAAAGAGGAAACTCACCGCTGGTCCTTGAACAATATCAGAGTGCTGCAGTACGTCCGAAAGCGCCTCACATGCTTACCATACGATGTAGCTATTGGCGCATTGCTTAAGAGTCGCAAAATCAGCTTCACCCATTACGAAAAATCGGCATCGTTCAAACAAACTCGAACAATCATTACTTACGATACCTGTATCGTGTGAGTTGACCCACATCATATCCATCGTTCTTTTACTGAATCGACCAACTGGGTAGGAAACTGAAAGACTAGTACATGGTTTGACATCTTTTAGTTGAGGCTGAGATCAATGAAGAGAGAATCTCTTTGGTAAATACATTGATTGATGACATCTTCTTTGGACTGTCAGTCTTTTTGTTGCAACTGCTTTACATTATACAGTGTGGCTTTATTTCCCCACGGATGGGACATGCTGGGCTGTCCTTTTTTTTTTTAGTGGGGAGCTTATTTTTCTTCAGTTGGGGCCTTTGGGAACGGCCAAATTTATTTTTGATATCTTTTTTTTTACTTTTTCAAACCCCCACCCCCCCTAAAAAAAAAAAATGAGAGGTCGATTTTGATTTTCATATTATTAGAAATTAACAAAACAAAACAAAAAAACAAAATGTGGATATGAGCGCCAAATTAGCCACAACTTTAGGGTTTTTTTTTTTTTTTTTTTTTTTTTTAATTGTCACGATCAATAAAAAAAAAACTAAAAAAATGGGGAGAGCAAACATTTTGGGCCATTAATTTTTTTTCTTAAATGGCCCAAAATTGTTGCCCTCCCCACTTTTTGTTTTTATTCTTTTAATATTGAAATTACTGAATAAAAAGTCCCCAGATTTTTGGCGCCCCATTTTTTCTGTTTTGTATTTGTTTTTTGTATTTCTAATAATAGCAAAAAAATTGGCCCCCACAAATTTTTTTGGGGAGGTGGCGGTGTTCTAGGGGGGGGCGGATCCGGGGAGGGGCTTGAAAAAGTAAAAAAAAAAAAAAAAAAAAAGAAATAGGGGCAAATAGAATTTGGGGCCGATTATTTTTTTTCCTATGGCCCCATTTTTTTTGGGGGGGCGGGAAGGGTTATATATGTATTTCTATTGTTATTAAAGTTAAATTCATTCAAATTTGCGAAGGAAAATAAATGTGACCCCTTTTTTAGGGAGCTATTAACTAAATAAAAAAGTGCAGCTCAACATCATGAAACATTACTGGCTATATCCCTCAGCATTGTGAGAAAAGCTCAATCACGGCCCGATTCAAGAAAGAGATAGGTAAGTGAGCTGGTCGGAAAGTAATCCCTTAACTCGACTACTCCACGAATAATATCGCGTAGCGCCCTCATACGACGTGAGTTCTACAAGTTGGAGAAATGCTAACCTTCATTTCCTATCTGCAGAAACCCAGCGAATCTATATTTGACTTCTATCCCAACTTCAAACCTTTCTGATGACATCGAGTGGAGACAGACCCCCAAAAAAGGTTATAGGCAACAAGGAAGGATAATTGGTACGTAAAAATATACAGTCGTTCTTAAAATATTAATCTAGAAGTGTTGTTATGCACCTAACACTGTAGGAAAAAAATCGATAGTAGTCCCACGTAGTGGTGCTGCTAGCGTGGGTTTTGGGGGTTTTCTGTAAGTTATTCCCATGAAATTTGGGGAAATTTAACAGTGAATACAGCACTGCATTTTGAACAGCTCACGCAATGGAAGCTCTCTGTCTTCAGAGAGATATGCCATGAAGACAGAGCAGCCTCGGTCTACACCGTACCGTGACGAAAGTTTGATTCTTAAGCAATTTTTGGTCCCTCTTTCTGCTATCAGATTTTCACGATATTAATTACTTTTTGAGATATCTGGCATGCGTGAACTAATGTCACGCGCGAATTTAATATGGTCACACCACCATGCGCACTACGCAGTATACAAATGTAGCAATCTTGAGTTCCAAAGTCTGCGCAGTGCCCATGTGAAACTATGAAATTAATGAATTAAATATGTTTTATTTGCTACAATAAACAGTGATAAAGTTTTAAAACATTGTCTCAAAAGTGAAAAGTCCACAACAGCACTTTCAATCATCCTATGGCTATGTATCCTAAAGTTCCCAGTTGTGCAACAAAAAAAAATAAGACAACTTGACAAGCATGTCTGTAAAAACATTAAGTTCAATTCTTGTCAATAATTTCTTGAAATTTTTTTGTTGTTTTGAATGAACATCAAAATATAAAGAATAGAATGGCAGAATAGAATAACATACGTGGATCTTAAAATAATATCTTTACTTTGTATTGAAATGCATTGAAATTTTAAGTGCACTGACATAATAATCACTTCCTTCATCATACACTACAGCCAGACAGCCTCACACCCCAACGGGGCTCAGCGCAGCCCGGCCGCGCCGAGGATGGCGGCACGTAAACGCCACGCTGGCAAACCATTCCCTAACTAAGTCGTGTCCCTAAAAAAAACTTCATTATATCAAATGATCCAGAATATAATATATTTACCTGTATATGGACGCATCAGAGAATGTTCTCGCTTTAGGAATTCATTTGGATTGACTTCATCCCCAAGAGCTTGGAGAAATATTAAAAATTGCACAGCACAAACGAGTACGATACGTGACAACGCCATTGCAAGCAGCCAGAATGTTCGATATGATGGCATGGCCCACACGTTAACTTTGGTGTTATTGCAGTTTTGTATTGGATATACCGGTACGCCTGAATCACTGGCGCATGACCAGCTCATATGAATGAACACAAAAACAAAACCTTGGCATTTCTTGAAGGTGACCTCGACAAGTGTCAGAAACTGTCGCAAAATACCCTATGTCAGATATTCCAGAAATTAATGAAACTTCATTAAAAATTTTGTCATGGAAGTGGAGAAATTACATTTCATTTTTCAAGATTCATAAAACCCTAGATAAAACCAGGGGGTAATAAACAGCCCCCTGATAAAACTTAGGAGGCACGTGTTAAAGAATAGGGAATTTCCATTTTTGTTACTTTTTTATTCTTTGTTGCATTATATCTTTCCAGTCAATTGGTCTTATGGGTTGAGTGACATATCATTCTCTTTGGAATTTATCTGGTTCTGGACAAATACAAAGTAGATTTTTCAAAAGCTATTTAATCAATTAATTAATCAATTAAAACATACTTAATGCACATAACCTCATAGACAATGCATTGGAGGCATCGAAAATTGCCACATGCCATTTTATAACAATAATTGTGCATTTTCGCGAGTTTCTTTGCATGCATGTTGATACACAATTAAGTGGAAACATATTTCTTGCAATGAACATTGTTCGAGTTGTATCCGAGTGTAGAAGATAGGATTTATGCCCTTTTTTGCACTTTAATGTGTTCCTTCTTGACACCCTGTGGTGCGGTTAGAATACATAATTTTGTGTTACAAGGTTATATTTTTTTAGAAGCATAGTGTCTTATTAACACAATCCAAGATGATTAATTTCATTTGGTACAAAGATTAAGAAATTATTCGCCGGTAAAATTGTGAAGTTTTTAAAACCATTTCCCCTGTAACACTCTGTATAGATTTCATGACACACCCTATACAGGCACAAATATATGTTAATAGTCTTCCTTACAATCTTTGCTTTCAATAAATATAAACTTCCAATGCATTGTCTATGAGGATATGTGCATTAAGTATGTTTTAATTGATTAATTAATTGATTAAACAAGTTTTGAAAAATTTACTTTGTATTTGTCTAGAACCAGATAAATTCCAAAGAGTGATATTATAATCACTCAACCCATAAGACCAATTGACTGGAAAGATATAATGCAACAAAGAATAAAAAAATAACAAAAATGGGAATTCCCTATGCTTTAACACGTGCCTCCACCGTAGGATCCTCCACCGTAGGATCCTCCATCCCTTACCCTACTCCACTCAAATTATAATTGTATTAAAACCATGAGCATAAAAAAGCTGAAACTTCAGACATAAAGCCTGATAATTTATCTACAATGTGAGTTATTGCACAACTCATGATTGTACATCATTTTCATGCTATGTGAAAAAATGTGATTTTTCCTCCAAAATGTAACGCCTCCACCCTTTTACTGTACCCCAACATGTGACACATGACCATACCTATCCCGCCTAAGCCCAAAATTTAGAGAAAAGTGCCCCAAATGGGTATTTTGGGCCGTTACCCTCGGCCCCGGTAAAAAAAAAATTAAAATAAAAATTAAAGTAAAATTCGTGGATGACTGACGCGAGTAGACGACTTACCCCTCCCCATACGGCTAGCATGGCTAGCATTTGAGAATCGATAAGTTCTTTTATCGACATGGCTGTTATGTGATCTATACCCAACAAAAAAAATAAGCCCCCCACCCCTAATCAAAATGATGTAACTTTTGAACGGGCTTGTTTTGAGCACAATAATTTGGAGGGAGGTTTTCTACACTTATTGAGTACCTTCTGTGAAAAAATGACATTGATCCCTTGAGTCATGCATGAGTGATCAACGTTTAGAGCAAAAATGGACATTTTCAAAAGTCACAAGCCAGGGTCATTTTGGAGGCTGTGAAAATAACAATTTTGTAAAATTTCCTTTTTACCTTGTGTTTAATTGTTTTGGTGGATTTATCATCCAAAATTTGGTCATCCAACACCTATCCCGATACATTTAATTATTTTTCATGGATGAGTGAGCACAATTTTAAGAATTATGTTCAGGCCTCCAAAAATGGTAAAATCCAACAATTTTATTTAAAGAATTGAAATCAGATATTATAATCAACATTATCGACACATTTTGTGAAAAAATGAGCACTATTCGTCGTGTCATGGACGAGTGAGCACACTTTAAATGTGACTATTGTGAATTTTGTAATGACAATTTTGCCTTTAACGTATGTTTATTCATGCATGACGCAAAGGTTAGTCCATGAGTGTATAAACATACAATTAATAGTGAATAAAATGGGGCATTTCTAGCATATTCGAGCGCGAAACGAGGAAGGGGCTTTAACTGGTTTGTTAAAGGGGAACCATGATGATGTAATGCTACAGATGATATACACACATGCATGCTGTCAGTATCCCTAGTAGCATCATTTTAAATTCTTTATGCGAGCGCGAAGCGCGAGCTAAATTTTCAATAAAGTGACATGATAGGGGACATATATTGTAGAATAATGCTAACGCGAAAACGGGAAGGGGCTTTATCTGCTTTTTAAAGGGGCCATCATGATGTTATGTCTATAGATACACACACATGCCATTATTGACGGCTATGAGTACTAGTAGCTCGTCGAATTTATTAGGCTGTAATGCGAGCGCGAAGCGCGAGCTTAAAATTTTCTAAATAATATTCAACTGAAACATGGTATTTTGAAGGCGTTATATGACTATAAGCAGAAATTGATGGAGGGCTAGGGGGCCTTACTAGTGATTAGCGAGGCGGAACATCATGAGTAATGCCAAACAAACGGCAAATCTATATAAATATGGGACGAATTAGGGCATATACTTGTGCGAGCGCGAAGCGCGAGCTGAAAATTTTCTTCAATAATAGTGGACCTGATGAAACAAGATCACTGTAGCAATGGGAGCAGAAACGGGAGGGATTTAGTGTTTTAAACGATCCATCGTGGCATTAATTAACATGCATAAAGAATGAACAAAGTCAAATTAGTGCAGTTTGCACTGATCTTATTTATGGGAGGCGAAGCGCCGAGCTGAAATTTTCACGCAACTCTAACATTTATCTGCTATTTGAGAGCAAAGTAGCGCACTAAATTTGAAAGAGGGAATTTTAGCCACCAGAATAGTGAAAGTTTGTTATATAATCATGGTCGAGTAAAAAGTTACTTGTCGATGAAGAGCCAAGCTAAGTTTACAGACTTTCAATATTCATTATATTTTATCAAAACCATCGTGGGTTATTGGGGGGAATTACTTATGATTCAGTTTACTTATCGAGGCAGCCTGTCCCCATTTACCCTGGGATGCAATGCCCTGATTATACATCGATTTGATTTTTTTTTCTAATTGTGAGATACGTAAACATTGCACGTGTATTGTGTTACATGATCACTGAGTATATAGGCACACACGAGTAAGATTAACGAAGAGTGAGAAAATTTTGGATTTTTGAGAATGTCAGAAATTTGCATTTTCGACTGCAAAATATTATTAAGTCATAAAAGTGTTTTGTATGATAATCGAATTTGTAATGGGTTATTTATATGCATATAATATTGAATATTTTTTTATTTTCTTGATATCAAAAATTTGGGGGGGACATGATTGTACACACCATCACCCCACCTGATTATGGGGGGGGGATTGCATCCCCCCAATCCCCCACAATCGACACCCATGTGGA
>CALNVZ010003432.1:33265196-33275331 GCA_940671915.1 Paracentrotus lividus
CCTACTCTTAACATAAATTGTAGTCTATTCAGGGTCGCGTATACCAGGATTTTATTCTATCTCTCTCTTCTCACTTCTTTCTCTCTCTTCTCCTCTCTCCTCTCCTCTCTCCTCTCATGTTAAATTGCCTAAAATATTCCACGCTAAACTGTATTACATATTACATATCCTTTCATCATTCAACATTATTATCAATGACATGTCATATCCAAGTACGCTTTCTTTTTTCTCAATTTCAAGCTTCAATTCTGATCTTGCTATGCATCAATAATGTTCTACGTGAATCGGTATATCGTTCTATTACACAGGTGTGTTCTCTTTTTGCCCCAATCCATCTTAGATCCTTCTATTTTTCAAGGATTTAGATAGGCTCAATATCATCGCAATGTTCATATCCCTTCTCGTTCAATTTTTGTCTTTTTATTATTTCTCTTTTGTTGTTTGTAAGGATTCCATCCCCTCATTGATTGTGTCTTCTCTGACTATTATTCTCTCTTTTATATAGGACCCCCCTTATCGGCATGATACATATGACACCCAGTATCTCCCTCTAATTTCATGCTTACATCTTCTATCCGTAGTATTTTACCGTGCTAAGGTACCTTCTCATAACATGCAATGTATTTTTTTTTTATCGGAGTATTACAACTAACGATAACTCAGTCCTCGTCATTGCGCAATACATCCCCTCTTATGTGCTATTATCATAGTTATCTCTCAATAATCCTTATTAGCTTCATTTTGGCAATATCTGTACGACATCACATCTGTACAATGTTCTATGCTCTCTCATCTCTTCTCGGCTAGTATTTATAACACGTGTCCCTTTTTTTAGATCAATCCCCTATTTATACCCCATGAGTCTTCTGTCATCTCTTAGTGTTATTCGCGTGTTCTAATTTCTTTAATTTCTACCTGAATTCTCACAACGTTTGTTGCCATATTTCTCACATTTTTAGTCAATTCCTTTCTGATTAATTGTGAATATCCCTCTCCCTCAGCTTGATGCGCTTTTTTACATCCTTTGTACATGGTGCCCAGGAATTTAACAGAGAGCCAAAATCCACGAAATTATTCATGTTGTCTTTTCTCTGTGAATTCAAGCAATAATGACTGTAACTCATTTAATATAACTCAACTTTTCTCAAAGTCATGACTCTTTCTTTTTTTCTGCTCACATCTTCATTACTACTTCTAAACGAGCCACTCTCCCCTCAACAGTAGTGATTGTGTAACATAGCCTTCGCATATTTAATGCGTGGGATATAGAACGGCATGTATAAAGTATACAACCTTTCTGTATTCTCTCTCATACCCAATCCCATTTATCTTTGAGAGTATCTAACAACATATTTTACATTATTTTTCTACTGTGTTCTCCTTAAACCTTATTTTTCCCGCCTCTTCTCTCTTTTTTCATCCTCTCTGTGTTGATATTAATTTCTCCATAATATTTTTATATTACTTTATTTATTCGGCTCTTCAACATCACATATAATTTTTATTTCATTTTAAACAGTACATTACCTCGTTTCAAATCAACTGCAATATTTTCTATATGCAGACATACCCACAGCGTGCTTCTTATCAGTCGACCTGGGAAGCCAAAACTCATGCACAATATTGAAAATGTATAAAATTTTTTCATATATCGATTAACATATAACATAACATAAGTTGAGAATAATATTAAAATCTCACTATCTTACTGGTACCCTTACTATATGTCACTCGACCCTCCTCTCGACTCCACTCTATTATTATTACCCATTATTTTCAAGACCTAATTGTAATTTAAGATTAAGGAATATGCAAACTGTGTATTGTAATATTCGTTTATGAAGACTCGCCAAGTAGTTTCCACCTTCCTCTCAGTCCCATTCACCGCGCCCAAATGATCTCTGTAGTTTACTCATCTCGCGGTTTTTCTCAAATCATTTCAAAATACTCACAATAACAGCCTGTCATCGCTTGCTGACACATTACCCTTTACTGATAGCCCATCTGGTTTATCCCCAGTCTCACAACAATATCCTTCCTCATTTATCCTCCTTTATCTACTATCACTCACTTTTATTATCTTCCCTATCCAGATACATATTACCCAGCCTCGCGATATGTATGACTGTTGTAGTTCAGGCGACTTTCAGGCTCTGTTGTCATTCCGCTCTCCCAGTTTCTCGCTTCGTCACTCTCACTCACACTGAGCTTCCTCGTATTTCCCTCATAATTAAGTGTCTACGGATTGACAATGTTACATTTAGACTGTCTTTCTCATACTGCGGTAATTCTAATATATACAAACTTTTGTTGATCAACTATCTAGGACGACCGACTACTCTCATATATTCCTCTAACAACTGCATCTATATTTTTTCTCCATTTAACTCTTTACAATTTCCACTTCCTTTTATGACTGATTAGTGGTAATTATCTGACTTTTATGCATTAATCCTCTCCATTTTCTCTACACTTCTGACAATACTATTAAATTTTATTTTTAATATGGCATTTTACGCGGCTTTGTGAAATCTCCTCCCTCAATATATTTTATTTGGATGCGAGTCTTCAAAGATAAATTCGGCTACCAATTGAACACTCTCTGTGTCGTTGCTATCTCTCACTCGCGTTCACGGCCTCTCTCGCCTCAGTAAGGCGCCCTTTCGTTTGAGCTCCCGCCTACGAAATAAGCAAAGAAATCCAAATCCGTCGTTCTTATATTTTCTTCATTTCTATTTTTCTCTATTGTTCTGTGCTCTTCACAATCATTTATCTAGTTCTCACCCTCTTCTCTGTCCTTGTTTTCGTTCTTCCTTATTCGTAGTGATTTAGGATGGGTAGCGATAACTGGTTTGATGTGGCGTATATCTCATCTCCCGACTTGCCCTTCTTTATACTCATAACAATAAGTTAATTATACCTTACATTAGGTAGGCGAATGTATACATTATTCCGTTAGACATTTATCCCTACCCACCCTTTTTTCTCTTTTTTTACTCTCTGAAATTTCTTATATAGCTTACGTCGATCAACACATTCTTCCATTTTTTTTTATAAATAATTGTATCTTGTGAGCTCTTTTCATTATAACTCCATCGTGTACCAATATGTATACTTTGGACGTTTAATACGTCATGTCACCACTCAGACAGCCGAGGTATCAGGCAAAGACTCTAGACGGAATACAACTGTGTAGTGGTTAATTTCCTGAGATTACTTGCAAAGATCTAATTCCGCAACTTCAAGGGCATTTAGCATCATCTAATTGTTTCTCTAACTTTACTTTTTCTTGAACAACGAATTTCTCATAAGTCACCATCCTCAAAAGATAATTCTGGTAACTTATAATAATGTGTGATATATATATTTGTTCAAAGGTTTGGCCCCGATGGGTTCCTAATGTCGCCGCGCGATTCTGTACTGCTTTTTGGTATTTTAGCTTTACTTCTCGATCACCATCAAATTAATCTTGAAAAGGTTTACAAATTGCATATTCACTTATTTTAACAAATAAATAACTCTACTCATATTATAGTTGAAATATTCGGCAAATACGAATTTATATGTGAAATATGGACGGACATACTCTTTTCTCTCATATATTTTCCTTTAGACAGGATATAAATATTTATTCAAAGAGAGAGAACAAGAAAAGGAAAATGACAGATGAACGTAAATCTTTTGTCCGCTTTATTATGTAATTAGTGCATTGTATCTCTTAGTTAAAAGCTTCATCTGCCATTTTTTGATTAACGTAATTTGACTGTGGCTCCCTTCCTAATGTAAGGGTATATCTTGGCATGTAATTACACTCCCTGCGAATACATATCTTTATTGACGTTCATATTAGCCTCGCTCAATGTGCGCTATGGTCATGATAGTCATAATTAGACATGATGGATTATGCCATTTATAGCGTTTATGCAGGTTTGCGCCACATGTACGACCAGGCCAGTCAGGCCTTGTTAGTCGTGAAAGTGTCCCTTTCGAAACACATACAACCACTCCGTCGTAATGCTGACAGACTCTCTTACTCTCCGGTCTACTCTCCTCTACAATTGTTTTTTTTATCTAATTTCTTTCCCTTTTTTCATTTTCTCTTGTAACCTCGAGTGGACAATAAATCTTTCAAGCCCTTTTATTTTCTTTTTCTCTGAATAAATAATTTCCCAGAAATTGGTTTTCTTACTAGTGGGTTTACATTTTTATTTCCAAATACTTAATTCATACTATATATAGATTTCATATGTAATAAATTTGCATAATTTCGAATATTTTTATCCCGCTTTTACTCGCTTTTCTTATTAAAGTACAATTTCCCATTTTTATGTGCCAAAAGTTATAACAATATGGAAAAATTTAGTACTCGCTCCGCCCGATACAGCTTAATTCCTCAGTATCTCGTCAGAAAATCTCTATTTATCCGAATCGTTGTACACTTAACTGACATTTCGTGTAATACCACTAGATTGACAGTCTCCATGTTTTGTGGCTCTCAGAATTCCCTTATAACTCTCTCCCTATTTATGCGTTTTGCATCTTAGACATAATTAATTGATTCTGAGCAAAGACTACGTGTGCATGTGCAGTGGCGTAATTTTCACCATTCTATTTCCATTATTTCATGTCACTATAGCGGAATTGCGATTGTCGGTCATTGTCTCGCCATATAGGACATATTCACTTACCCGCCCTTATTGCTTAGCTGCCGAGAATCCCCTGGTTTTGTGCCGCCTTACTTCCTTTCTAATCTATAATAGGGTCTAAATAGCGGATACTTAATCCATCTCCCTATACTCTCATATATGATTTTGATTATTAATTGTTCATTACAAAAACTCAAAACTTTATATTATCCTTCTTTTAGAAATTTACACTAATTCCATATTATAAGACTTATTCATATATTCAACGTGGGAAAGCCCATTATCACAATCCATTATTTATTTTTTGTCCTTATTACATTCCCAAAATTAGAGATCTATTTTTTGACTAATTAGTCCATGTCAATATAATATACATATTACGCAAGAATTATATGTACTTTGATTAATATGTATCCCTTTTTAAAGTCATATATTTACATATATGAGATTAATTCAAATAATTTGGATGTCCCCATTGATCTATCGTATATTCTTTCATTTTACTTTCACATTCTTAATCCAATGCATTTCAAGCGCAATTTATAGTATATTACGCTCTCACTCTCACCCATGCTCTACTTCTTTTAAATAATACTTAAACCCAAATTATTGATAGGTTATTACTATAGTGATAATTTTCCCGAATACTTTTCTATAATTATATGAATATATGAATTTATACTTCCATCACCATAAAAATAAATATAATATATATAATAATATATATATTCTCCACAAATCTATTATTCTCCTACCTTATATATATTACTTTATTTACTTACATACTTATATATCTGTGCTTCTTTTATCTCATCTATTTATATTTTTATTCAATAATCATCTAGTCAATTTCACTTAATACATTCACCCATACTATCGCATCACTACGACCATTTCTCTAGCTTACTATAAATATCCAATAATGGTTTCTTATAATTATGTTTCAATAGTTATTATACACAATTAATCTCTACACTCAGAAATAATGCTTCTACCCAAAATACATAGTTACATTTCAGTATTATTAGACATAATATATATAATCTGCCTCATAATTCCCTCTTTAGAATCTCCATACTTGAAAATTAATAAGTTGGTGGAAACAGGATCAAATCTTTGGTTGTTTTCCTTTTAACGAGAATCTCATTACCGATGTTTCTTTGCCTTTTCAATCTGTGCTCTGACCTATTTTTCACTCCGTTTTACCTCCACTTTAGTAATCTTTTCCATACTCTCGACTAAACATCGCTTTTCATATTTCTATTTGCTTTTAGTACTGCAGAATCTTTCCTACACGTTCGTATGGAATTTCCTCCGTTATATTCTCTCCTCCTTTGTGTCGTCATAATTACAGACGTTCCCCCAAATTTGATTTAATTACTGCTCATCCGTGGCGGTTCCCTTTTTACATCACCTACTCGTGTCTGTACATTCTATACATCTCCATTATTTTACAAACACTTTACCTTCTATTATCTGTTGAGGATTTCCTAGACATGATTTTTCATCTTTTTCTATAATGAAAGTTATAGATCCAACATCATAATTTTGATATAAATCCATTCAGTGCCGTTTCTAAGGTATATAATATCTCTATCTTTCTCTATATGTATTTTACTGTATTATTTTTATCTATAGACGTCTCTCTCTACCTTTTTCCCGCTCTAATGTTATTCTCACTGCCTGCTTCGCTCCTAAAGTAGCATCACAATACTAAAATTGCTCTAGTTGTTTTCATGTCCATAAATAATATGACTCCACAGTACATCTCAAGCTTGTTTTCCTCTGTCCGGCAATCTAATTATTCATCACGCTCAAGAACTGACGCTCTTCTTTTGCAAACACCTAAAATGAACTCTAATAAAGGTCATCAATCCATAAGTTTCACTGGTCCAAACATCTGGAATACCCGCCCCATTTACATTCGTTCATGTAATTCAGTTACTTTGTTCAAAACGAAATTAAAAAACTGATTTATTTTGTCTCTAATCCCCTTTGTCCTTGTAAGCACTTGGAGAGCAGAAATGTTTTTATTGTTAAATCAATTGTAAAGCGCTTTGAGCATTTAAAAAAATGAAAAGCGCTATATAAATAACAAATGTATGTATGTATGTATGTATGTATGATGGTTCATACATCTACATAATTATTAAACCATCAGATTTTGGGGGGTTTTTTCAAGGGGATTTGAGCTCTCTTTCCCGAAAGCAATGTTGATATCATCGGTTCAATACATAAATATTAGTTTCCATGGTAACATGTAGTAATCAGTGCTTCTTCTATATCTACTGTAGATATCATATTTGATCTCAGCACAGGAGTCAATAGAATTATGGAAAATCAAAATGGGTGAACCAGTCCAAATATCCAGGCACTATGTAATCATTGTGATAAATGTATTAAATGATTTAAGTGAAAACTATGGATAGTTTATTGCCTTTGAAATTCATGAATACAAAATACAAGTATATGCACGAGCTGACCATGATAGGCCTAGGGCAAACAACTATCAGGCGCGGATCCAGGGGGTTAGATTAGAAAACTGCATGCCTTTTGTGCATGAACCTTGTTTTAATTTTGTGAGCGCCCCCGTTAAAATTTAGGAATAAATAACTTTTTTTTTTTTTTTTGCTTGGCATTTCTTCGGAGCGATCGAGCGGCCAGACCCTACCCTACAGGTAATATTGTTGAACTTGTGAACACCTACCCCCCCCTGCCAGCGGAGGTGGGGAAAAAATTAGATGTGCCTTTTGCTCGTCCACATGAGTGAAAAATTAGGGTACGTTTTCGCTCCCGTAAAGTGCGTCTCTGGATCCGCGCCTGACTATATTTTCTACACTCTGCTCACCTTTTAGGTTTAAGTGAACATTATCGAATTTATGACTCCGATTCGAAACCCCTACATGCAAAATCATGACGTTAAACAGTTTCGTGCCTCATAATAGTCAAGCTCACAATAATGATAACGATTTAGCAATTACTGCCTATACTTTTCAAACAACCGTGTATTTGAGAGCTCTTTGTTGTGTTTCAAATATTGCCTCTTTTATTTGGTAGTGATTTTCACGTAGTCATGCAAAAAACTTTAAGGAAGAATCCAATTGAAATAAATTGGTTCTCATGAGGCAGAAATGAAAGAAATGAAAGATAGAATATTGAAAGTTATCTAGGGAGAATTTCTTTTATTATCTGATATATATAATTTATACAGATTCCTACAAGTTATGTGGCGTGAATGATCACAGGAGACATACTCGCCCCAACCAGATCATTTTGTACATCAACATTGGCGGCGATCCGGGGGGGGGGACGGGGGGGGGGCGTGTCCCCCCTCGATTTTTTCTGGGGGGATCGTCCCCCCCGATTTTAAAGCTAACATATTTTTTGTAGTGATTAGCTTGTGAAGCTATTAAGAGGTAAAATGTATGTAGAATACAATGCAAAGTTTATTATAAGGCAAATTTTCGGCTCGCGCTTCGCGCTTGCAAACTTTCCATTAGTTTCTGCATAATGTGCGAAGTATGCGAATTTTGAGTGTATTATTTTTCTTTCGGGTGTTTCCGTCCCCCAGTCTTGACATGAAATCGTCGCGCTTGTACATCAGCATTGAAACCATATTCAACAATGATCAATCAATTAATTTTGTCCAGAAAGGAAATTTAGTTAATCATTGAACATACATGACTATCATCTTGTTCAAGAAACTGTAACTATATCATATCATCTTGATCAATGAAACTGTAATTATCAATATCATCTTGATCAATGAACTGTACTATATCATATCTCTTGATCAAATGAAACTGTAAATCATATCATTTGATGCTATATATAAATGTACATAAATAGTATCTGTCAATGCTGTAACTGTATCATATCATCTTGATCAAATGAAACTGTAACTTATATCATCTTGTTCAATAAAACTGTAACTATCATATCATCTTGATCAAATGAAACTGTAATATATCTTCATCTTGATCAATGAAACTGTAACTATACTCATCATCTTGTAATAACTGTCATATCATATCATCTTGATCAAATGAACTGTAACTATATCATTATAACTTGACAAATGTAACTGTACTATATCATATCAATCTGTTCAAATGAACTGTAACTATATCATATCATCTTGATCAAATGAAACTGTAACTACAGGGTGACCCGAAAAAGGAAACCAACTTTGATCATCAATAATTTCAAAATATTACCATGGTGATATAAAATTTATATCACTGAAAGTGCAACTCATTACCATTTTATGATACCTTTCTCAGCTCACCGATGTCACGCATCACTGAACCCATTGTTTTGAAATGTTCTTGCAAAATTGTGATGGTTCACTTTCACGCTCATTGAGATGGGTTTGTGGCTAATGTGCTAAAAGGGAACCAACTTTCTCATCATCATTTAAAAACTGACAGTGGTAATTATGACGTTTAATATCACTGGAAAGTGCACTCATTATCATTTTATTGATATCTCTTTCAGCTCGCCAATGTCACGCATCACTGAACCCCATTGTTCTGAAATATCTTGAAAATTGTGATGATGCACTGTCATGCTTCTTAACATTCTCCACGGAGAACTAAAGGTTCTCTGGGTTGTTGTGAGCAGTAACATGATGAAATTACCTGGATGGTAAGATTAACGGACATAATAAGTAGACAATTTCCAACCCATTTTCAAACCCATTTATGTACCGAATGCTCTACTTAGATTGTTTAGGAACCTTAAAAGCACTCATCCAGGAGCATGAAAGAGAACATATCCAATTTTGCGAAGACAATTTTCAAACAATGGGGTTTCAGTGGATACATGATATTGGTGAGCTGAAGAGAGGTATCATTAAGAGTAATGAGTTATACTTTCCAGTGATATAACTTCTTAACACCACTGAATATGTTTGAATTATTGATGATCAAGTGGGTTCCTTTCCAGGCACATTCAACACAAACATCTCGTGGTGCATGAAAGTGAACCACGCAACAATTTTACAAGACTTTTCAGAACAATGGGGTCAGCGAAGCATGATATTGGTGAGGTGAGAGAGATATCATTAGAAATGGTAATGAGTTTGCACTTTAAGTGATACAAATTCAATAATCCCCAATTGGATATTTTTGAAATTATTGTTGATCAAAGTTGGGTTCTTTTTTCTGGGTCACCCTGTATATATATCATCTTGATCATGAAACTGTAACTATCATATCATCTTGTTCAAATGAAAACTGTAACTATATCATATCATCTGATCAAATGAAACTGTAACTATATCATATCATCTTGATCAAAATGAAACTGAACTATATCATATCATCTTGTTCAAATGAACTGTAACATATATATTATCTGATCAAATGAAACTGTAATATATCATATCATCTTGATCAAATGAAACTGTAACTATATCATATCATCTTGATCAAATGAAACTGTAACTATATCATATCATCTTGATCAAATGAAACTGTAATTATATC
>CALNVZ010003432.1:33275431-33380431 GCA_940671915.1 Paracentrotus lividus
ATGCCAAACGATAATCCTCAACAACCTTTTTGTTAAAAAGTCTCAGCATGTTGATTTGGGTTGTTTTGCCTCGAGATTGTACACAAGTCAATTGGAGGAGGAAATCAAAATTTTAACAAAATTGACATTGGCTTAATTTCAGTAATGATTTTGTTAAATCTACGGAGAGTTTATCATGAAACTTGGCACACAACTTCATGGTGGTACTAACTAACAGAACAAACGCTGAATGATAATCTATAAGGCACGGAGTGGGGCCAAAGCTCTGAAATTTCTTCTTATTTGCATGTTTGTTCTAGTTAACTTACTGCTCACTGAAGCGTAAAACCTGGAATTTCGTGAAACTCAAATCAAATAAAGTATCCAAGAAGGTCTGTGACAATTATTCAAAGTAGGGGAGACCGGATGGAAGTTACACGGGTCAGTTGTTACAGTTCTCAGTGTGCTAAGCTGGAACAAGAGAGGATGTGCTAACTGGCATCTATATACAGCCTACACATAGCTGTGATGAACTGCCGGTCGTGAGGTTTCTCCGTTGTTTTATTAAAAAGTAAATCAACAAAAAAAATTCTTTTACAGTTCAAAGTAAATTTTCGACAAAAATTGAAATTGTTAATAGCTCTTACAACTGAAGGCACATGAATAGTCTGGTATTGTAAATATAGTACATGTGTTGTCACTAATATACCCTCTAGCCATGCCCTGTAATTCTGCCTAATGACTGTGCTACAGTTGATTTCGTGTGTAAAATCACCCATGGGTAGGTGTGTACCAACAACCTACCCATGTTGATGTAACAACTTACCCCAATTACATTACATACTGTAAAATTACATTTGTCTCAATTTTCAGGTGCTAATATTTTTATTTTTCTATTATTACTTTTGTCTATTCTCAGCTCTACTTGATCTACTCTTAACGATGTCAAGAAACTGGAAAGTTGAATTAAAAGATGGTATAGAGATTTACACATCGTCAATTACCCGTATGGTGTAACAACTACCCCGTATATGGGGTAGGTTGTTACAAAAAAATGTCTTCACTAATTAAGCTTAGTAATTAGTGTTACATGTTTTCAAGTTTTATATGCCTCAGGTTTTAGCCAACATAATAGGCTAACTACAGACCCAATATTGGAGTGCGTGAGTTTCTTCATTAGAATTATCTGGCCCAAAAATGTGAATTTCTGTAACGTCCATACCCGGTCTCCCCTAAGCCAATTGAATTTTAGTCCACAAGCGAAAAAAACGGCTTTTCACGTATCACGTGTTCATTGAAGCGTGAAATTTTTAATAAAATGCCTAACATTAATTGAAAAATAATTTGACAACATATAAACAAAAAATGTTGATAAAATGATTTTATTACATAAAAATGGAGGCAACTACTTATTCTTAGAAATGTGAAAATGTCCTTTTTTGTTTTCATTAAGTTTCATTTAACCGTAATTGATGAGTATTGTTTAAAACACTCTTCCAGATTGCATATTCCGTCATAATCCAGTAATTTTTAAAGTAAACATGTGTAAAAAAAATGCAGTTCTTGCAAATTTTACCTCACGTGCATCCAACGTGAAATTTAATGCAAAAGTCGTTTGATGTGTAGAAATTAAGTGCAACAACCCTTCTGAAACATATCTTTTGTTGAAAGTCTGATTTTTTTCAAATAATATTAAATGAAGTTATGAAATTAACCTTTATACTTTCGAAAAGTGACCATTTTGGCCTTTGATGTACTCATTGAAGCATGACAAAACGAATTCAGTAAAATTCACTCAAATGGAAGCTGATAAAATTACTACAAGCACATGTATAAAATTCGTAAAAACTCCTCTTTGTTAAAAAAGTTACATTAATTTGATTAGGGGGGGGGGACTTACTTTTTTTGCTTGGGTATAGACCATTTGAACTTGAACGCCTGCGTATCTTCCTCGCCTAACAACCTTATTAGGGGCAGCCGAAAACAAAATTTACGAGTCCCCTTCTAAAGTTATACACCTTCTGTTTCTCTCACTCTTTGCCACATTATTTGTTTTTCATCTATAACTTACTAACTAACTTACCAATGTCATACCGATTAAAAAGGCAAAAATAAAATCACAGACACAAAAATTGTTTTTTTTCTGATATTATTGTTTTTAATATAAAATACAGAACTTATGCAGTTTACAAACAATAAAAACATAGCTATGAAAAGAAAGAGAGATGATACATGTGAAAAATGATGAAACAATTATACCTGCATGCCGAGAGCGAAAGGACATACTTATAATAAAAACTTTAATTAAAAAAACAATTATATATTTAGTGAGAATAAAACAGAAAGTGCATACAAAAACACTTTAGTACTTTGAATATTCTACATCTTTATCTTTTCAGAAGTTCTTATTGAAAGCACGAGAAAGCATAATTTAAACCAGGAGAAATTATAATGATAAATAATGATATGTAAATGCTGACTTTTAATTTTTTCAATGTTAAAAAAAATTTAGAATTGTGTATCATTGTATTTCCAGTAAAATATCAAATGAATTTGTAATCTGTGTGATTTCAATTTATTGAGCTGACGGATGCCTATAAACAGTTAAATGGCCTAAAAGACATTTAGGATGGATCCGACGGTATACACTTAACACAGTAACATACATCCATGGTAATGTCTATATGAATATTCTCATAGAATTGTATTGGAAATTAGATATCTTTCAGTAAAATTCCATTGTAGACAATGATCGAATTGGAGATTTCTTTACAAAAATAAAAATACCTGAAGATACTTATTACAATAATATTACAGAAATGAATATGCCAGCTTTAATACAAAATTTATATTTCGATAACACGCAGATAACTAAATCGACAACATTCTTGGGAGACAAAGATTAGGGCGAAATGGTGGTGTATCTCACTTTCGTGGAGTTCTCCGCGACGGAAAAGAAATATTGTCTCCGCGAAAAGTATTAAGACTCTCCGATACTTTTTCCCGTCGCGGTTCGTCTCTGAGACGTCTCCGCAGACAATTTTCAAAAACTGTCTGCAAAGTAGCCCAAATCCTCCCAATTAAAGTAAGTTTCCGCGATTCCGCGACTCATGAAACGTCGCGGGACTGCAGTGAGGAGACGTCTCGGAGACGTCCCGGAGGGTTGTCGAGTTTCCGTTTGTTTTTTCCCGTACAACAGGGGCTGATCGCTTTATATTTCGAAGTATGTCCGAACCAAAACATTTTCCTTACCGGAAGGTTCATTAACCTGAACATTAAATAAAGGTTATTTTATCCGATCATTTGTGCTATAAACGAAGTTTTTTTATCTGAAGTTCAATTTCCCACAATGAATATGGAATCGAGTATTCTCGATTCAGTGAAGTTCGATTCTCCGAAATGAAACATCGTTTCGGATTAGCGAATCTTATGTCACCTTTGCAAAGAAAGAAGAAGCAAACAAGTATCTCTAAATACGAACATATTTAAGGGGACTCTTTTTTTTTTTTTTTTTTTTTTTTACATTTTAGAGAATAAAACCTGGAATTCGAATAACGAAACCATACTATGAATTAAACAAAAAACAAAAAACAAAACGAACAAAACAAAACAAAACAAAAAAAAAACAAAACAAACAAACAAACAAACAAACAGAACAAAATCCCAAGTCCAATTCCAGAACCCATTAATCGAAAAAGATTATCGCTATCGAGGGAACGTAATACCTGTTCCGTCTATCTTTGATCTGGAAACGGTTTCAAGAGGCGCACTGGCATCATGCGATACGGAATAGTTTGTGATTTGAATGATGACGATGAGGATGATGATGGGTCATCTCTCACATTTCAGGCAACCATCAGGTCAGTCAGTGCGTCATCATTCGGCTGTACTACTGTATATGTATATAGATGACAATATACATTGATCATTAAAGATAGCTTAATTAATTTATACTTTTATATAGTTGAAAAAATATACAGTTAATATATAATATTGTTTTTTATTATCTATTGAATGAGTTATCTATCCCTCTATTCATCACCATGTTTTAGAAGGTGACCCTTTCAATTTTTTTATATTTATTTCTATTTATTATTTTTTCTTTACATAATGTGAAATGTTATACCTAAAAAAACAAAAAAAGAAATTCAGTACAATAATGATGAGAATGATAGAAATGATATTATCACTTTTACTATCATTTCTAATTTTCCCATTTACGAACGGATAATAGGACAGTAGAAAAAGCGTCAAGAACGAAGCTTAATACAGAAAGACAATGAAATACTGAAATGCAATACCATATAAACATCATGACATATTTTGAATATTATACGAAGAATAATGGCGATTCGCATTTTACTCATTTGATTTATTTATTTTATTTTTTTTTAAACATGTAATGCACACCAAGCAAACTGAACCATCTTATTTTTTTAGACTAATGAACAAGACTCAGTACGAAAAAACTTCAGAAAAACAAACGTAATTTTTCACTTTTTAAAATAACATTTTCACTTACTCTTCAATAACTGATGTCGGATTTCCTTTCACTATCCCTGATGTTGTGAGTTTTCTTTCTTTCTTCTTGGATGAAATATTATTTAAGGAATCCAACCCAAGGAGAGAATCTAACCTTACAGGAAAGAGGAAAATGAGAGGAGCAATCTAAAAAAAGTTTCATCAAAATCGTTATAAAATAAAGAGATATATGGAGTTTGAAAAGTCTAGTTTTCCTTCTATGGATCCTCAAATTGGCAACATCGGCTTCAAAATGGCGACTCAGGAACAACTCTCCATTCATTTTGTACACAGATTTCAGAATTTTCCCCATTTCTTCGAATATACTTTACCTCCTTCTGAGCTCAACATAATTTTGTGAAATATATTTTCCCATTACATATGTTGAGCTCAAGAAGTAAAGAAGACAAAATTTTGGAAAGAAAAATGGGAAAATCTGAAAATTTGTGTACAAAATGATATGAGAGTTGTCCATAAGATCGCCATTTGAAGCCGATGATCCAATTAGATCCCCATAGAAGGAACAACTAGACTTTTCAATCTTTCCATAACTCTTCTTATTTTATAACCGATTTTGATGAAACTTTTTTGAGATTGCTCTCTCATTTTCCTCTTCCTGTAAGTTGATTCTCTTCCCCCCCTTGGTTGGTATTCCCTTAAGGTCCACTTTCTGAAAATTTCCCCACGCACGTTTTTGGCCGGAAAAGGCCCAAAAAAAATAAGTGATGTTTTAATTTTTTTTTCATTTTTCTTGATTTGATTTGAAATTTATCCAAACGCTATCTCTGGTCTTATAATGACATAGACATATGCTACTCCTTACTCTTTGCCTGCCAAGTTCGACTATAGTCACAATTGTACTTATTATCTTATACAATCGTAAAATTCATTTTCTCTGTAATGCTGGGCTAAAAGAGGTCTGAAAATTCACGAAATGCTAGGACTCGGTCTGCGCATAATTTCTCGTAGTTCATACTAAGCAAATATTGTTATACACTTTAAAATTAAGCAGAAAAAAGTCTTCTTTTTTCCGCTTAAAATAATGTGCGTGTGCAAAGAGTTAATTTTGGAGCTGAAAGTGTATTTGACAAAAAGGAGAAAAACCTCAGATAAAACAACCATTGACAAGTCGCAAAATTTTCACCAAAATATGGCAGTTTAGGTCCACGATCAATACTAAAGTATTGACATTTATTAGAGTATGTATGAGAGTTCATGTTGATGTCGAAGATTGCTTTTAAATGATAGGGCTTTAAAATTTCACTCGTGTTAATATACCTATTGTAACGGGATTTTGACATTTTCCTTTACCTCCAACAAAGGGTGTTACGCCTCCTCCAGAAGAATTCCCTGTATGTGACTTACCCTTCTTCAAGCATGTTAGCTCTTCTCTCTATTGATTTCACCTTTTCCATCCAATTCTTTCACACACGTCACACATTCACCCATCGTACGATAAAGAAATATGAATTTTAATAAAGAATTCAATATTTATACAAGAATTAAAAAGAAAATATACTTAGTCTAAAAACATTTATAAATGTGTCCAATATTGAGTCCAATTTTAGTATATTATAAACCCATGATAATGGATAATTGTTTATGTCTCGGGAGGCATTACATTATAATGATATCGATGGTGAATGGTCAATCTATAGCACGGCAAGATATCTGAAGCGAAATGCCATTTTTCGAATCCATTATTTCTTTGTATTGCCCCTCTCCCTTCTAACTCTTCAGTGACCGCGGAGCTTTTGAAAGGAGGGGGGTAAACAGCATATAGATGGCCTGTTTGTAACATTACTTGAGATAAGTGGAATGGGGGATGAAGCCCCCACCCAGTCCCCCGGTTCCCGGCTCTCCCAGGCCTGTCCCATCATTTTGGATGTTGGGTTTGAGAGTCGCAGAGGGACAACAGCTTATATTGCCATAAAACACAAAAGTGAAGTGGGTGGTAAATGTCAAGGCGAGGAAGTGCACCTTTTTCTCCCTTTTTGAAAACGCTGCACTCCTCGGCCCCTTATAAAGTGGATTTACCCCTGGACCCTTTTATTCTCTTTAGAGTGTAATAATTTAATTTGCATCTATATAGTTCAGAATGAGAAAAAAAACCAACCAAAACTTAAATACCCAGTTTTTAGGCATAACCTCTTTGTTAACGATCTTCTCTCCTCTGTCATGATGCAACACATAGTTAAACAACCAAGTAGTACGATGACAGACAAGTGAAAAACACTAAATATTGTCGTATTTGGCGCCATATTCGGTATACTTTTAACGTCCTCTAGTCTTGATCGCACTTCTGACATAAAAAGAAGCAAATTTCACTGTTCCTGAAGACTGCCGAATATTACCACAATGAATATTTGAATTCCAAAGATAGAATCATTGATTAAAATGTTTCCCAACAATCAAGAAAAGAGTTCCACAACATATTATGTGGATTATGGAGACAATTTAGACAACAAAACAAAACAAAATGAATGGATTATTAATGCTTGTGGAAAATGTAAGAACCCACTGACGGAAATCAAATATTCTGCATGTCTCAATGTATTTCCGCCAGGTACGTAAAGAGAAAACCAGTTTTTAGCAGGAAACTTTAAAAATAATTTTCGTTTCAAAACTTAAAACATGATTCGTAAACAGTCGTTAAAAGACTTGCAAATCATACGAATCCAACGGGGACTCTGTGTTCGAGTTCACTTCGGAATTCCCTCTGATTTATAGCTCGCGGATCAAATCCAAATGTAAGAAATTAAGGATAGAGCGTCATCAGACGATAATCACAGGTACTGAGTTGGAGATCGAGCCACGGCAACAATTCGTGTCGAAGTCGCAATGTAGATCAGCATATGTCGATGTCAGAAATCAACGGATGAATAGTTAAATTACCGTGATGCGGCAGTAATGCTACTCTTAAAGTGGTGAGAGTGAAATTCTTTCGTTGGTTTGAACCCGGGCGACCACAAAGGCTTATGGATTGGTTTTGCCTTGAATAACTCACTGAGATTACAGTGATGATGTTCACTGTATTGGAATTCCCGGTATGTTTTAGGCTACGTCACAACCTGGAATCCCACTTGTATAACGTAAAGCTGCATAAATGTATGGCTACTGTGTTCTGATTTCTATTGAATACCAAGCTACTGTTGTTGTAGGTAGGCCTACATTATTTACTCGTCGTTCTACAAGTGGGAACTAAATTCGTTTCAAAGCTGTTACATAACCCTTTTTTTCTGTTAATTTGGATAGCCCTCATTTTAAAGGGAAGGCGGGGTCTCTTTAAGGCAAGTTGGTAAAGGTTTCATTTTCATCGACCCACACACGGTATATGAATAAATATTATTAGAGAAATAGTACATAAAAGGGGCGGGTAATGTAGGAGGACATTACAAGTTTAAAGTACTGCATTCATACTTAGCTATCCATACAACAGGCCTATCTTTTATTTTGTGATTTTAAAAACGTTTTGGTCTTTCTCCTAATATTGAAAAAAAAAAAAAAAAATGTGAAATTTCACACAATACCCGTCCAAAACGTTGTTTTAGTATTTTTTGCATTCACACTTGAAAAAACAACACAAAAAAAAAACCAACAACAAAAAAGCATGACCATTACTGAGTAATGTCTGACCGATTGACGAATTAAAAGTCAACTCCCATTCCGCTGACCATCGACCTCATCTGAGATCGTCTATCCCCAAAAATTCAGTTCGATGATCCGATGAAATATACCCCCATTCCACTGAGATTTCGGAGCATCGGTCATTAACGACTCAAAAACAAATTTTTAATCCTTCTTGTTACCCACGATGGTCTCATATCAAACTCTATGTCTGACTTGTGTTTTTTTGACATCAGGTATGTGTCCATGTGTTGGACCGATCCGAAAGAGAAAATATCCGGGAGGAACTAAGCTCAGGCCTTATACCCCCATTCACTGACCATCATTCTTTCATTCTGAGTCATCTAATCTCAAAATGTCAGTTTCGATGAGTTCCTATGAAACTAGCCGACAAGCGTTTGGTGACCCTGATTTCTGAATGTCCGCGAGATATCCAATACGTATCCGAGTAATCGGATGAAAGACTAATAAGCTGCCCGATATCTGTCCATCAATTTTCTTCTGCTTGTCCAATCCATCCAATGCTATCGGAGATAATTTAAGGATGACCTGACTCTAAACTGACACTTCCGACACCATCTGATACCACGCCCAACTCTAGTCACATCAATCGGTGACTACACGATCATTCGTTCATTGACCCGATAATACTAACAATCCACAATGGGCGTAAATCGACTTCTTTCGGCAAGCACTGATAAAAACAGATGAGTACCCGATCGTCCGATTCAATCAGATGTCGGCCAGAGACGTCAGAAAGCTGAAAACAAAAAAATCTGATACATCGGACTGACTGACACAATCATATCCATCCTAACTCGAGTCGAAACCGAAATGGCGCTCTGATTATGTCCGATCCATGGTCGACCAACTCCCTGGTCCGGCCCTCATTCTCATCACCCCCCCCCCCTCTCTCTCTCTCTCTCTCTCTCTCTCTCATTTATCCCTTCTTCTATGTTTCCTCCCGCTCTCTGTTCCTATAACAATCCACTATCGGGTTTGAAATCAATTCTTTTTCGGCAAGCGTGATAGAAAACAGCTACTTGCAATAAGATGAGTACCCGATCATCCGATATTAATCAGATGTCCGCAGAGACGTCAGACAGCTGAAAACAAAAGAATCTGATACACATCGGACTGACTGAAACATATCCAATACTGCTCGAGTCGAAACTGGAAATGGCCTCCGATCATGTCCGATAGCGAACTGAGGCCTAAGTTATATAGTTCCCTCACCGGACTATTTGGCGTCTCGGATCGCGTCCCAAACGTCGGACACATACCTCATAGTCGAAAACACAAAGTCTGACCATCAGAGTTTGATTGAGACAACTCGGTGGTCTTCTTCTTATTCTCGAGTCCTTTCTCCTATTCTTCTGTTTGATTTGTAATTATACTTGATTACATTTAAAGATCATAGTAGGCCTATTCATTTGCATATACATGTATATACATGTATTGGTTCTTGAGGAATCTGAATTAGACTCTACCCATTAGGTATTGAACGCAGGCGATCCCATAGGCGAAAGAGTAGTAAGGTCATCTTGGGACAGGGGCAGGGGAGAAGAGGGCATGTGTAGAAGGTGACTCATGGTCTCCTCCTCTCCGCATTTGCATACCTTCCTTCAGTGTCGATGCCCCATTTGGCCATTAACACCTTGCAACGGCCGACTCCAGCCCGCAGGCGGTTCAAGCAGAGCCAGAACGGCCAGGGTTCACGGAATCCTGGTGGGAGGGATTCCTTAGGGCCGGTGAGACATTGTGAGGCGCAGACTCAAGACGGTTGACCGTACCAAAAGGTCTAACCTACAGTTTGTGGGGGCTCTGGTTGAGGGACCGGTAGTGTGAAGGAAACTGTGGCTGGATCTCAAACGCTTTGTTGTTGCAAGGCACTGAAGAGAGGGTGAGTGGATCATTTTCTTGTTTAGTTTCTCCTTTGAGAGAGTGCAAGACCTCCTGATGTGAGGAGGGCGATGCCACTCAGGATGTAGAGATCGTCTACTGTGGTTGGTTTAAGGCAGTCTGTTATGGCCTACACGCGCTGTTGAGAGATGGGTCAATCTTCGAAGCAATGGGCTGACCTGCCCCATTACAGGACATGCATATTCTGCAGCTGAGTAGCAGAGGGCAAGGGCTTTTGTGCGGTGGTACTTGCATCAGTGCCCCATTTCGAGTTAGCTAGCTTCTTCAGGATGCTGTTCCGCCTGGCACTGGACCTTCTTCTTTGTTTTCAAGATGTGATTCTTGTAGGGAGGGAACCAAGGGTACTCGGTGGGTACTCGGTGGCTCAGCCCCTCCACTTTCAAAAAACGCTCCGCGGCCCTGTTCTATCACGCTTGCCAAAAGAAGATTCGATTTCAACCCGATTGTGGATTGTTGGTGGTATCGGTCAATGTACGACTGACCTCCGTGTAGTCACCCGATTGATGTGACTAGAGTTGGCGTGTATCAGATGGGTGTTGGAGGTGTCAGTTTAGAGTCAAGTCCACTTATATTATATTCTCCGACAGTAATTGAATAGATTGGACAAGCCGAAGAAAACGACGGACAGATATCAGCAGCTACCAGTCTTTCATCCGATTACCTCAGTATACATATTGGATATCTCGCGGATATTCAAGAAATCAGGGTCACCAAACTCGCTGTCGGCTAAGATTTCATCGGAACTCATCGAAATTGACATTTGGGGATCAGATGAGCTCGAGATGAGAGTCCGATTGTCAGTAGAATGGGGGTAGTTTAGGTGACCCTGATTTCTTGAATATCCACGAGATATCCAATATGTATCCGAGGTAATCGGATGAAAGACTAATAGCTGCCCGATAGCTGTCCATCAATTTTTTCCCCGGCTTGTCCAATCTATCCAATTGCTATCGGAGAGTAATTTAAGGGTGACCCGACTCTAACCTGACACTTCCGACACCCATCTGATACACGCCCAACTCTAGTCACATCAATCGGTGACTATCCGGAGGTCAATCGTTCATTGACCCGATACTACCACAATCCACAATCGAGTTGAATCGAATCTTCTTTGGCAAGCGTAATAGAACAGGGGCCGCGAGCGTTTTTTAAAATGGAGGGGCTGAGCCGAAAGTGGGGGGGGGGGCTGAACAGGAATAAAAATCAACATCTATTGTAATTTTGCGTTTTGTAACACGTTGGTTGAAAAATAAGTGGGGGGGGGGGCTGAAGCCCCCTAGCCCCCCGGCTCCGCGGCCCCTGTAGAAAACCCATCTGATACACGCCCAACTCTAGTCACATCAATCGGTGACTACCGGAGGTCAATCGTTCATTGACCCGATAAACTAACAATCCACAATGGAGTTGAAATCGGACTCTTCTTCGGCAAGCGTGATGGAAAACAGCTACTTGCAATAAGATGAGTACCCGATCATCCGTTTCAATCAGATGTCGGCCAGAGACGTCAGAAAGCTGAAAACAAAAATTTGATACACATCGGACTGACTGACACAATCATATCCAATCCTGACTCGAGTCGAAACCGAAAATGGCCTCTGATTATGTCCGATTGATGGTCTGACCAACTCCCTGGTCCGGCCCTCTTCCTCATCACCCCCCCCCCCCCTCCTCTCTCTCTCTCTCTCTCTCTCTCTCTCTCTCTCTCTATTTATCCTTTTTCTCTATGTTCTCACCCGCTCTCTGTTCTTATCTCCATCAATAAACATAATCAAGAAGTCTAGCTCTCTTCTCTCTCTCCTCTCTTTGGCTTTCCATCTCTCTCTCTCTCCCCACCGTCTCATGTCTAACTAGTATCCCCGTCTCTATCTCTTTGTCTTTCTTTCAATCTATCTCTCGCTGTTTCACTGTCCAGCTATTATACCACATCTTTCTCTCAGTGTCACACATATCCCACACACTCTTTCATACACACGCACACCCTAAAAGTACAATGTTTCACATTTTGATAACACATATACACTGCGTTTCACAGTGTGTTCTCACAGTTAATGTACAGCAAAAAGCTGATGTACAGTGGTAAGCGTACACATGAACACAGTGTTTTACAATGTGGTAACCGAAACACTTAGTGGTTTACAGTGTGTAACAAAACATGAACAAGGTGTTTTACAGTGTACTCATCAATTGTTGTTTCATAGTGGTTAACATAAGAACTGTGTTTCACAGTATTATGTAGGCACGTAAACACATTGTTTCAACAGTATTTTGACTCGTGAACACAGTGTTTCGCAGTATTATAATACATGAACACGGTGTTTCACAGTATTTTAACACGTGACCATAGTGTTTCACAGTATTTTAACACATGAACACAGTGTTTTACTGTATTTTACACAAGAGCACAGTGTTTCAAAAGTATTTTAACACGTGAACACAGTTTTCACAGTATGTTTACATAGGAACATAGTGTCTCACAGTATGCTATTACAGGAACGCAGTGTTTTGCAATATTTTAACACACATACACGAGAACACAGTGTTTCCGCAGTAAGTTGAAAGTGGGACACTATGAGGAATGTAAGGGACCAAAGTGTTTCAGAGTACATGTCCACATGAACACTGTCTCTGTGCATAGGCTTCGGAAGATTTTCAGGATTGGGGGGGGGGCTCAATTTTTTTACGGGATTTTTTTTTTATTACCCCACCCCCCCCCACATTGACAGAGATTTTGAAAATGAAAAAGTCTTCTTTTCATTTTTTTTTTTTTTTTTTTTTTTTTAATGAAGACCTTCTTGTATAATGTGTGCTTTATCGTTTTCTTTATGAATATGGGGTCTATGCGAGCGCGAAGCGCGAGCTCGGAAAATAAATTATATAGAGAGCGGAAAATTTTTGATATATCAACCTGAAAACAGTGCATGTGCATTTTAAGCGTTTTTTAATGCTATGCTTATAAAGAAAATCCTTTTATAATTATACAGTGCATTTTATGCTACGCTAATGAAAAAGATACTGAGCTCATAGAACAATGCGAGCGCGAAGCGCGAGCTGATTTTTTTTTTCTTCATTTATTTACCCTGAAAACGGTGCATTTTAAAGTCTTTTTGAGCTTTTCTAAAAAAGAAGATACTTCTATTAAAGAATGCGAGCTGAAAATTTGTTATTTATCAACCTGAAAACAGTGCATTTTTAAGTCTTTTTTTGAGCTATGGTCATAAAGAAGATATTTTCATTAAACAATGCGAGCGCGAAGCGCGAGCTGAAATTTTTTTATTTATCAACCTGAAAACAATACACTCTAAAAACTGAAGTGCTAATTTTTGGGTGCTCGTATAGTGACTGCACTTGAGGTTGTAAATCAGCAAATGAAGTGCTGTTTTAGCACTTACCCAAGTGCTAATTTATCAACAAAAAATGTTCACGGTCGGTATGGGATACGAACCGGGTTCACCTAGAAATGGAAGAGTACCGCTGACGTTACCAATAGACCAAAGGAGATCTCCCTAACCTGCCTGAATTATGAAAGCATGGTAAATAATTATGGCAACCTTGAAGAAAGTTCAAAGTGCTGTTTAACAGCACCCAAAGCAGTAGCGGACGCAGACCGGAGTCACACAATGAACTTACCGGGCCCAGACAATTGGGCCTCTGAAATGCATTCAATTCGATTTTCTTGGATCCGCGCCTGCCCAAAGTGCTGTTTTATCACTTTCACGTGAGCTGAACTTTCAGCAAAAATTAGCAAAAACGGTGTGACATCGTTGGGATTCGAACCTGGGTCCCCTGCATGAGAAGCGCTAACGAGCACGTTAGACTAATTCACATCTCACGATTGCTAGCAGATCATATTGTTACATGATGAACTTTCTTCAAATTTGCCATAATCACCTACTATGCTGACATAATTAAATCCAGTTAGCGAGATTTCCGTTGGTCTATTGGTAACGGTCAGCGGTACTCTTCCATGTCTAGATGGAACCCGGTTCGAATCCCATATCGACATTGAACATTTTTTTGTTGATAAATTAACACTTGGGCAAGTGTTAAAAAAGCACTTCAGGTGCTGATAGAGCACTTCAAGTGCAGTCTCTATACGAGCACCCAGAAATTAGCACTTCAGTTTTTAGAGTGTTCATCATGAAACAATATGATCTGCTAGCAATCGTGAGATGTGAATTGGTCTAACAAGCTCGTAAGCGCTTCTCATCCAGGGGACCCAGGTTAGAATCTTAACAAAGTCACGCCATTTTTGCCCGTTTTTGCTGAAAGTTCAGCTCACGTGAACGTGCTAAAACAGCACTTTGAGTGCAGTCACACTATACAAGCTCTTAAAAAGTGCTGATTTCAGCCTCTGAAGTGCTAAAAAGAGCACTTCAGTTTTTAGAGTGTAGGGGAGACCGGGGATGGACGTTACAAAATTCACTTTTTGGGCCAGATAATTCTAATGAAAGTACTCACACACTCCATTTTGGGTCTGTAGTTAGCCTACTATGGTGGCTAAAACCTGAGGCACATAAAACTTGAAAACATGTAAACACTAATTAACTACAGCTTAATTGATGAAGACATTTTTTTGTAACAACCTACCCCGTATACGGGGTAGGTGGTTACACCATACGGGGTAAATTGTTACTATTTGTAAACATACGGGTAATTTGTATACAATGTGAAAATCTCTTATACCATACTTTTGTGTCAACTTTCCAGTTTCTTGGTATCGTTAACAGTAGATCAAGTAGAGCTCTAGAATAGTACTAAAGTAATAACAGAAATATCAAAATATTAACACCTGAAAATTGAAACAAAATTACTTTACATGTGTAATGTAATTGGGGTAAGTTGTTACATCGACATGGGGTAGGTTGTTGTAACAACCTACCCCATGGGTGATTTTACACATAAAATCAATTGTAGCAAAGCCATTAGGCAGAATTACAGGGCATGGCTCAGGGGTAGGCCTATATTAGTGACATACATGGACCATTCTTGGTCACGTATGTGACCGAAATTATGCAATATCTTGACTTTAATTGGCTATAACTCTAACAATTTTAAAGATATACTGATTTAATGTTTATATCATGCTAATATATTTTGCTGGCTATCATTTGGAAATTTTTTTTTAATATTTACAAAATATGCATGTTCAAGGTCAGAGGTCAAAAGAAGGTGGGTCACGTGTGTGACTTTACAGAACGGCATGTTTTGAAAGTTCAATTTCATTTTGAAATTCCTGTGAGTTTTGAAAGGATGAAATGTTCTTATTGCTGTGAGATATGCATTATGGACCTGCTAACCATAAAATCCAACTGGATTGGAGTCATCTCTGAAATTTCTATTTTATCTTTATTTTATATCGTGATGTCGGGTCATGTGTGACATTTTAGTTGGTCATGTGTGTGTGTGTGTGACCTATAGCAAACTGTACAGAAAAATGAATATATTCATATACACTGGTTCCTCAAAAAGGTGGAATATTTTTTTCTGGCTCAATCGACATTATGTTGCTCCGTTATTAATTTCTTGAATGTGTTTGTCACCGCTTTCAACTTTCTGGGATCCTGGGTATATATTGGATGTTCCCTCAACACTTCCGGGGATTTTCTTCAAAAAAAGTTTGTCACCCCCACAAGATGGCCATTTTCGTAATTTTTTCTTATTTTGGGGGCTTTTTTGTTCACGCGACCCACCAAAGGCCCCCTCAGTCCTACCCCAAAGAAACACGTCTGAGGTGGAGATTTGTTATTGTTCTTTAAATTAATTCTAGATTTATGGTTACAGGCTCGATCCTTTTGTCTAGGGGAGGGGTCAAAATTTATTTTGATTGGGGTTCAACATTCATTTTATTCATTTTTACACCATGGAAATTTCTATCTTCCCTAAATTGTATTGTAAAATCGCAACCAAACATAAATCAAAATAAAATATTTATCAATAATGACTATTTACGGCCTTGTCATCAAGGCTAAACAAAATTTAAGGGGAAAATGATGATATTTAAGGGTTAAAGGTGGTTTTTCATTTCTTTTGTTTTCAGCATAAAAATGGAATAAAATATTCCAATTTCACCAATCTCGTTTTTTAGTTCAACCCTCCCCTAGACAAGAAGACCTAAGCCTGTCCCCAGAAATATAGTTTAACTTAAAGAACAATATAAAACAATACACCTCAGTCGCGTTTCCTGGGGGTAGGACTGAGGGGGCTTCATCGACGGAAACATAAAGGGGCCCAAAATGAGAAAAAATGACGAAAATGGGCATCACGGGGGTTGACAAAACTTCTTTGGAAAAAAAATGATATAATGACAATAATCAATGTAAGGAGACCAGCATATACAATCAAGTAGTGTCAAACAAATGATATTTTATGTACCATTTTTCTATTCAATTTTATATATGTTAATTTATGCAAATGAGCATGAAAAATTTGTAAAATTAAAGATAAAAATGCATTTCATGAAACTTCAGACAATTGCTCTATATGAATGTGCAGCTTAAAACAAAAGGGGAAAATTTTTATTTTTTTCCCAAAAAGGTTCACTTTTCAAAGAATCGCCCACATGTACTTATATTCACAATCCAGACTATCATCATGTGCCTTTAGTTGTAAGAACTGTTACACATTTTAATTTTTGTAAAAATTCACTTGGAACTGTAAAAATGGTTTTTGTTGATTTACTTTTTAATAAAATAAGGGAGAAACCTCATGACCGGCAGTTCATCACAGCATATGTGTAGGCTGTATGTAGATGCCAGTTAGCACGAACTCTCTTGTTCAACTTAGCACACTGAGAACTGTAACACCTGACCCGTGTAACTTCCATCCCGTTCCCCCTACATTTTAAAGTCTTTTTGAGCTATGCTCAAAAGAAGATGCTTTCATTAAACAATGTGAGCGCGAAGCACGAGCCGCAATTTTGTATTTATCATCCTGAAACAGTACTTTTTATGCTCATAAAAAAAACACTTATCTCAGTAATAAATAATAATAATAACAATAATAATAATAAAATCGTTTTATGTGAGCGGCGAAGCGCGGGTTGAAAATTTTCGATATATTGACCACAAAGCTTTAGATTTTGATCGCTGTATGCTCAAAAAACAGGATAAACATATCTTATCAAACATATGAGATGAAGTAATCCGACATGCGAGCGCGCAGTGTGAGCTAAAATTTTTGTCACTGAAAAGAAACCTGAAATATGAGCGTTCAAAACAAATTATGAGCAAAGGGGGGGGGGGCTCAAAAATATTGAAGCCCTCTGACACCGGGGGGGGGGCTCAATTGCTGACCCCAACCAAGATAGAAACCCCTTGTCCGTATTTAAAAAAAAAAGTTTCTTCTTAAAGACGTGCGAGCGCGCAGCGTTAGCCAAAAATTTTGTCCATAGAACCTGATGTATGAGAGTTTTATTAAAAAAAAAAAAAAAATGGTGGGTAGCTCAATGATATCCTACCCTCATTAAGATTATGGGAGGAGCTTAATGATGTCTGAGCCCCCCCATCAAAACAATTCAATGAATAATAATGATAAAAATCTTGAGTTAAATATCTGAATCAAATAAGACTATATCATAAGGGCGAAGGCTGATATCTGTATGCATCAAAATATAATGGGGGCTCAATGATATCTGAGCCACCATATATATATATATATATATTTTTTTTTGGGGGGGGGGGAGGCTGCCCCAAACCCCCCCCCCCCTCCCCTCCCGGTTCCGAAGCGTATGCTGTGCATTAGTGTTTTTAATACATAGTCTGACATGAAATACATAAACAGTAAATGTGATTTAGGATGGTAGTAAACAGAACAAAGCATGATATTTTATACTATCTGCAATTTTTATCCCCTAATATACCGTTTTTCTTAGTTATCATATTTTATGTATACCTTTTCAAACTAGGTCATATCAATTCTAGTTGTAAACTTAAGAGATAGAGGGCGTACCATTCTACTCAAAGCGAACGCGCCCATTGACTCTTTTTGTTTTTGGACAGTTTTCCACTTTATTTTCTTTATTGTGGCCGAGCAACTACCTTTTCAAAGAAATGTTCACTTTTATTAAGTACGCTAAGAGTCTGAATTTTCGAAAATAGGAATAACTTATTGCAAAGGAAAGAAAAAGTCCTGTCACTTTGTCAATTCGAAAGCCTAGTCAGATCAAATACCTGTACAATATGGTATATATTGCTCTCAAAATAGCTCATGGGCTGCATAGTTTTGATCCTCGATGTCGCATTAATACTATTATCATGATTATAGCTTATTGTTTCGCAGGGCAATTAAAGCTTGAATTCTCAGCTTTCCGGAGATGGTACATTCATTTTAAAAAAGAAGTCATGTCACTTTGAACATAATCATAAGAGGTTCTTTCCTCGACTAGTCAATATTTACGCTTATCAGATGCATATCGCATAGAAACATGTGAACGGCGTCTTCGCAAGACTTGTGACAAGTTCACAATCTATGTCATTTGTTTTGAGCATCAATTTATATGAATTGAATATTCTGATTACAACTCAGCAAAATAATGTTATAAGCTTGCCCAAATGTGTATTCCTCCATCTGGTCTGGAGAATCTATTAACTAACAACATGATAAAAGTTCATCAATTTCTTTCATCTCACGAGTAAATTGCTCAACCGAACGGACAATACCATTCCACTGCAGGGAAGTCTTCTTACGCGAGTTTTTGTATTGCAGCCAGCTGTATAGATTTCTGCGCTTCTCAGCCGTATTTCCAACGTCACTTTGTTGCGTCTGGCCTCTTAGATAATGGACGAGCCTTGTTTAATTACGATTTAATGCCGCACATTGGTATACGTTAACTTTACATTTATACATAGAGTAGAATTGATATGTGTTCTTGACAATTCGGAAGCTTGCCCGATGTTTACCCGGTAGCAACAATAATTTATGCCAACTGAGTTAAATTCATTCTTTAATGGCAGGTTTGTTGAATACCTCGCTTGTCCCAGGACGCGAAACATCCATGTTGAAATTTATGACCGCCGAAAATATGGGGAAATAATGATCGACTAAATATTTCTTCGAAATCTATTTTTTTTTAATCATTAAACAGACAAAATGAGCCATTAGGCATGTTCATTTCACTTCAATATTTGTTTACATTTATTATCTTTTAGTAACAATTTTCCAAAATATTTTCCTTCTCACATGTCACTTCAGTCACATGTGAAATAACAAAACAAATTGTGCATATAGCAATAAACATAACAAAAGAAGTAGAGAGAAGAGAGAGAGAGAAATCAAATCGAAATCGTACAACTCATACACACTTAAATGATTCTAAAATTCTGATTATTATCAACTAAAATCTACTAAACGCTTGAAAATTCACATTGCATAACCGGCCTGAGCGCTTTGCTTTAAAGACATACCTACTGAATACTGTGGTGATAGCATGTATTCTTGAGTCAATACAGCAATTGTATCTTTAACTGACTGAAGTTAGAAATCAATTATCACCGTAATTATCAGCTGGTAGTTCATTTGAAGGAGTTTGGGGGTAAAGAGAAATATCTTATTACCGATTGCACAGTCTAAAGTGAAAGAGATAGAGATGAGACGAACTTCGAGACGAAGCCGAGAACAAAGAGAAGATTCAATAGCACAAAAGTACTCTAAACGTCATGATTGCATTGTGAATAAAAGATAAATAACAGGCCGTTCTTAATATGTCATTATGTCATATTGATTACGCCGATGCACTACTCAACATGTCGTACATTGTTTGATTATTTGTTTTAAAGAGAAAGGGAGAATGATGAAAATGATAACGCTACGATTTGACGTCTCAAATGACTCAACTCTAGACGCAATTGTGAACACACAGTCACGATAAGACACCTTCTATATTAAAGATAACGAAACACTCGAGAAATTGTTATGAAAGAGAAGCTCTTATCTTTAAGGTATATCAGCTCGCTCGTCGAGATGGATGACGATAGACCTTCCATATCGACAATGCTTGATATGATCACCACCACCACCTCCACCATCACACATAATAAAGGTGAATATAAGAACGGCACAGGACACGGAATCATTGTTGTTTGAGTTATACATTTCACATCAATTAGACAAGAAGTTTAACAAGATTTCATGATGTGTATACATTGTATGATTAACTTTATCCAACGTATTTATTGATAATTGCGTATGTTTTGAAGATTTCATCTCTAAAACTTCAACCGCATTCTGATACACTGAAATTGATATTGATAACAAAAGTTGCAACTACAATTTATCTGTCATCATCGGTTTTGATATGACGTTGTCTTTTTTTGTCTTTTCTTTTGAATAAAATGTACAGTAACTTTCATAACATCTATACATTAGTACTGAGATCACATTTACATAATATATAATTCCATCTAGTGATAATAAGAATAAAAGAAATAAAGTATGATAATAAAAAATAGAAAAGAGATTACTCGTCAACTCACTCGCTCTTGAACTATCCAAGACACACTGACAATACCACGATACACAAATTAATGAACCACACGGTGACGTCACACTAGCCTGCAGTCACGTGACACCAGGCCACCGTTTCATAATAACAACGACATCGGGGTTTCCTTTAACCCAAGGATCAAAGACACTCCATCACTGTAAGGGTATTTAGCAACATTCAGTAAAAATAATAATAGAAATTAATAGACACATAAACCCAACCCAAATTATTTAATATAAGGCATAATGAAAAGGTGTCGTAAAAAAAATAATTGCCTTGAAACAATCACTAATGTTTTAATTCAAGCCCTTTGTCTTTTGGATTTATCTAATCCTAATCCTAACTTGCGAATTATAGTACTTTGATGGAATCAAATGGAGCAAATAGATGGAAAATGAGTCAGAAAATGCTAATACATTACATGTGATATAAGAATAATGAATAGCATTATGCATTATTGAAATATGCTTCAGAACAAAAGAGCCATAGCCTATGTAAATTCTTTTGCATGATAACCACACGGGCATACTGAGCCCTAATTTAAAAGTATATTTCGATACAACTCAAATTAATCGGAACCAAAGGCGATATTTTGACGAGCTCCAATCTTCTTGATATAAAGTTAGCGAAACCGCTGTAGGCCTATTCATCCTACAAAACTCCCAAGGAAGAGAGTGGACAATAAAAGGAAAAGATCCCTCTGTTCAGTTCAATTTATGGCGTTTTAACTTCAACATGTTTATCTTTTCAAAGCCATTCGTCAAATACCAATTAATTTCTTTTCCACGTCCATCAGATCTCCAACCCCTGTCCGTTATATATATTTCAAGAAGAAACAAACGACCATTTGAGTTGTATCAAAAAGCAAGCGGCAGAGTAGCGACAGAAAGAGAAAAGAGAGAAAGAGAGATAGATGGAGAGAGCAATTTAATGCTCCCTAAAATGGCGAAATTTGTTGATTTTCTGGAACTATGCCAACAAATCATCCTTGACGAGTTCTTCGTCCTTGGACCCGTGCTTGATTAGGGTACGAAGCCATTGTAATCGAGGTTGCCTTCCACTCGATTGGGGCTCCTTGTAACACTGTTCAACCTCGTCTACTGTGAAATGGTCACCAATGGTCATCAAGATGTCTTGAACTGACGATCACGATAGTCGGAGCGACGTGGATTGTCAAGGGCACGTCCGAAACATGAGATAAAGATACAACGAGAAAAAAAGAAAGGGAGGAGGAGGAGAGAGAGGGAGAAAAAGAGAGAGAGAAAGAAAGAAGAAGAGAGAGAGAGAGAGAGAAAGATGGGGCAGGATAACGATAGATGCAGAGAGATGGAGAGAGATAGAGAGAGAGAGAGAGAGAGAGAGAGAGAGAGAGAGAGAGAGGGGAGAGAGGAGGAGAGGGGGGGAGGAGGAGAGAGAAAAAAATATAAAGAAAAATATAGTATGAAGTTAGAGAGGATGTGGAGGGAAGGAAAAAGATGGTAAGAAAAACGTTACTATCTTTAACAAAGGAGTAACAAGAATTAGTTTATCGATAGAAAATGAAATTTTAATAAACAAGATAACATCACAAATCTCTTTCAGTTCTTTTCTTTTGTTTTTGCACAATGATTTTTGTATTTTAGGTATAAGACGTTTTATTGGGGTGACACTAATTGTACATAATTCTGAACATGAACAAAACTGTATGACTGACGATTTCTACTAATTTCGTGGAGTGAATTTATCACTCTTCATTTATAATAAGTAACAACCCCTTTTTGAGAGAAATAAGAGTGGTCCCTGGAATACTGTCACTATCTGGATTCGAACCTGGTCCGTTGTGCTTTCACACTTGAGTTGAGTGAAAGTTCTTTCACTATAAAATGAAGAGTGGTGAATTCTCTCCACTATAATGACTATACTGAAATTTAAGATTTTTTTTTTCTTCGATCGTTGTCATTTAGACAGTTTAAATACAATTAAAGATAATTTTTGAGCTTGAATGCAGTCCTCATGCATTTTTTTTTTGTAAGACAGGGCTTAGTTGTATACATGCCGAGCATTGTTCAAAAATGAGACATCACTTCATAACTAAAATTAAGTTCGTAAACATTTCTTGTCTTACAAGTGTCAGAGCTGACATGTTAACTGATTTGATTAGACTGAGCAGCATTCGTTAATATGGTAACTATGGATAAAAACATTAACTTGTCGATAAATCAGTTCCTGCTGCCGAAATGGTTGAGATTGTATTGGCATAGCACCCAAAAACATGCACCAGTCGTACGTAAAGTCATCGTAACTCTACGAGGGCGACAGGAAATGAATTATACAGTAACATGTAGTTATGAAGTTGATATTATCACTTTAAGACATGCTCGATAGAAAGTTTAGAAAAACGATTAATATGGAGACTTACTTAATCTTCGTTGTATTCTTCCCGGTTTTTTTCGTCGAATAATTTAAACGCGTTTAATATAGTCTCTTCGGATCCGTACCTGTATAAAGTGAAGCGATTGGAATCATTATTTTGAGTGATTAGGCCTAACATACGCTTTTACTGTATTATTAGTTAATTATATTTTATCTAGCAACAAAAAGCAGGAGAAGATAAAAAACTTAATTCCATACTAAATTCCGAATGAGGGTTATGAAGTAGAACAAAAAGTTGTTGGATTTCCTAATTTTCAGGACGTGAAATAATTCCAGGAATTTCGAGAAATCAGAAAATCACCAATTTAATACAATATCTGAGTTAAATTTGCATATTTATAGCATTAATTGGCCCATTTTTGGAGCTCAAAATTTTTTCGGATGGGCGCTTTCGCGCTCGATAATATGATTGATTTCGTCCCTATTCAGGAGGTTGCGCGACAAACGAGGTCTTAAAATCCTTGATTTCTTGGTCACTAGTATACTTCATCTTACTCTACCATTCTCTTCAAAGTTGATTTTTTTCAAGATTTCAGGAAATTTTGGATCATTTTGCGGATTTTTTTCCCTTGAAAAGTGGGAACACTTGTGGCGGATGAAAAGGGATGAGAGATTATACTTACCAAGAAAAATTAACCTTTCACCGGAACGTGAGGAACTGTGAAGTTGATGGGGCCTGGTGCATCCGTATCATCTCATCCAACTCCTTGTCTGAGGGTTCTTACCTATCAATTAACAAAGTCATTACGTTGATTACATTATTTGACATAGAATTCAAATTCTTTTTGAATAAAAAACAACTCAAATAGATTAAAATTTCCTTACATGTTATATCAAACATCTTTAAATATCATAATTATGCGTTCACACGGAATTTCTCTTCCCCCTTTTTTGGGTGTAATCAGACTTATTGCTACAATGATAGTTAAAGTGTTATTATTGGTTTATTTTGTCTTTATATTAGCCGTTGGGTGCTCGAGGAATAAAGCCAGTATAATTCTCCATTTATTTATTATCTATATTATCGTGAGTGCTTACCCATGGAAGCAACATATCGTGAAGATCATTCTTATCGATGAAACCATCACGGTTCGATCGATCAGTGTGAAACCTGAAGTGAAAAAATATATCAATAAGAAACTTTGATTAATCAACCATCTCCTTTTTTTTAAAGATTGCCTGTCAGGAAAAAAAACATTGTCAATAATGAGGCGTCCGTAAATCCCCTCCGTAGCGAAACATAATAGACAAAGCCCCCCCCCCCATATCAATTATTGAAATACAATGCATTTTTGTTTTTTGCGCTTTCGGGTATTATTTCTTTGAAACACTCGAAATCCAGGAGCTTCGAAAATAGGCTTTGTTTACTTCCAAAACGGGCCTGTATGAATATTGTGTGTGTGCGTTGGATGACGTTACATTATGGGCAAACTGGTTAAAAGCTGTGTGGGTTGACTGTGATTGCATGCGTTGTTAAGTAGAAAAGTTCGATTTGACAACTGTTTCACACGACTACCAACTGACCGCATGGTTGGAATAGCTAGTTACAGCAGTGGACAGTGGCGAATTTCATGGAGGGGGGGGGGAAAAATGGAATTCCAGATTTTGGTACACCCATTTTTTTCCCGTCACACCGGGCGACAAAAAGTTATTCTATTTCTGTCAGATTCATCGCTGGTCGTCGATAGCGGGGCGGGGGGGGGGGGGGAGGGGGGGCTAGGTCGTTACATTATTTTTTTTTTCGACCTTTGGTCCATCACAAAGGCTCATCAATATCGGTCAAAGGGTAAATCGGCGGGTTGTCCATTTTTTGTGGGGGGGGGGTGTGCGCGCGTACGGGTGTCAGTCGAGACGCTCGGGGGCAATGTTCGAAGGAATGCGCCGTCAGCGTGCCTCTGAAGGCCACTGCCCCCTGATCCGTGCCTGTTACAGTGTATATGTATTTACATAGCATATTGCCAATTCAACCTGTGACACCATCTTATCATTTAAGACCCTATTTCACCGTTATACAGTCTGTGTTTAAAAAAAATGGTACAGTCGGGAAAAAATTATTAAGGTATGGAATCTTCTCAAATGATGTGTGAATGTGGTACCAACTTAAAGCCAAAAGAATCTTCTTGCTGATGCACTTTGTTTTGTATAATTTGCTTTTGTAAAACAAAGGTTATGCTAAATTTTGTGCGGCGTTGAGCTAGTCGAAATTACACACATCTATTGTTTCGGTGCGCTTAATTCATGGCTAGTATGTGCGAAACAAATAGAAAAGCATGCGCAGAGTACATTTTGTTTTTGACTATAGAAAACTGGTCATATCTCAAAATCTACAGCACACAATGGGATGTAAGGCGGGGGGGGCTCTGGTGGGGCTTCGCCTTCCCATTTTTTTTCAGCAAACATGTACAAAAAAAGCAAATTGACATAATTTTTTTTAGCCCTGTTCACGCCCCCCCCCCCACTTCCGGCTCAGCTCATCCACTTTCAAAAATGCTCCACAGCCCCTGTTATAAGTGGAGAGAAAGCCTGATTTTCCTACTTTATGGAAATATAAAAAACTTATAGAATGTGATTAATTTTCATACTTTAAAAAAATGTTTTAAACTTGTACCATTTTATTTGACACAGACTATATATTTACATTTTGCTTTCAAAAATTTAAATAGAATAAAATGAAATGTTGAATGAATAAACAAATACAAATATTCATTCATTGAAAATGATGAGGAGTCTAAAATAATCAAGTCAGTAACAGATAATAGTCAAAATCGACTTATTGGCAAATACACAATACAAACAATCAAGGAGCTATGCTAAAAATAAATTTCACGTGAATTATTTTATAATATTGTTTGTATTGTGTATTTTGAAAAGGAAATAAATGTTATTTGAACTTGAACTTCAAAAATAGATTACCTCTTTGAATTCCTGGATCTGAGACTGGTCGAACATAGCGAAGACATTAGAAGTCGCACGCTGCGCGCGCTTCTTTGTCTTCGATCCGGTCTTCTTCTTGCTGGCCTGGAAGAGGAAAATTTGAAATGAGAATGGTAATAAGAAAAAAATGATAGAAACAATATTTCATACTCTTAAAAAAAAAACCCCGATATAATTGTGTGGTTACTTAGAATGATTTTTTTTTAAATCTTTCTATCTCTCTCTCTCTCTTTTTGTTTTGCCCGTCTTTACGTGCATGTAGAAGATTACACAATTATTTTGATATATATATTTTTTAATAAAATGAGCAGAGAATCTAGGATTCCAAATCTCTGGTCAGTTTCACTCTTTAGTTGTTCACAATTTTGATATAGTTACAGTTTCATTTGATCAAGATGATATGATATAGTTATAGTTTCATTTGATCAAGATGATATGATATAGTTACAGTTTCATTTGATCAAGATGATATGATATAGTTACAGTTTCATTTGATCAAGATGATATGATATAGTTACAGTTTCATTTGATCAAGATGATATAATATAGTTACAGTTTCATTTGATCAAGATGATATGATATAGTTACAGTTTCATTTGATCAAGATGATATGATATAGTTACAGTTTCATTTGATCAAGATGATATGATATAGTTACAGTTTCATTTGATCAAGATGATATGTCATGTATGTTCAATGATTTAACTAAATTTCCTTTCTGGACAAAATTAATTGATTGATCATTGTTGAATATGGTTTTAATGCTGATGTACAAGCGCGACGATTTCATGTCACGACTGGGGGGACGGAAACACCCGAAAGTGAAAAATAATACACTCAAAATTCGCATACTTCGCAGATTATGCAGAAACTAATGGAAATGTTTTCGAGCGCGAAGCGCGAGCCGAAAATTTTGCCTTATAATAACATTTAGCATTGTATTTTACATTCATTTTACCTCTTAATTAGCTTCACAAGCTAATCACTACATAAAAATATGTTAAGCTTTTAAAAATCGAGGGGGGGGGACGATCCCCCCAGAAAAAATCGAGGGGAGGACACGTCCCCCCGTCCCCCCGGGATCGCCGCCAATGTTGATGTACATAAATGATCTGGTTGGTGGCGAGTATGTCTCCTGTGATCATTCACGCCTCATAACTTGTAGGAATCTGTATAAATTATATCTATCAAATAATTAAAAGGAAGTTCTCCCTAGAATTAAGTTATCTTTCACTGTTATTTTCTTTCATTTTCTGCCTTCATGAAGACCAATTTAATTTCAATGTGGATTCTTCCCTTAAAGTTCTTTTTGCATGACTACGTAAAAATCACTACCCCAAATAAAAGAGGGCAATATTTGAACACAACAAAGAGCTACTCCAATACATGGTTGTTTTGAAAAGTATAGGCAGTAATTGCTAAATCGTTAGTCATTATTGTTTGAGCTATGACTATTAATGGAGCGCGAAACTGTTTTAACGTCATGATTTTGCATGTAGGGGTTTCGAAGTCGGAGTCATAAATTCGATAATGTTGTCACCGATTAAACCTAAAAGGTGAGCAGAGTGTAGAAAATATAGTCAGGCGCGGATCCAGAGACGCACTTTTACGGGGAGCGAAAACGTACCTCTAATTTTTTTCACGTCATGCTGGACGAGCAAAAAGGCACATCTAATTTTTTTCCCCACCTCACGCTGGCAGGGGGAGGGGGGGGGTAGGTGTTACAAGTTTCAAGAAACAATATTACCTGTAGGGGTAGGGCTGGCCGCCTCGATCGCTTCCGAAGAAATTGCCAAGCAAAAAAAAAAAAAAAAAAAAAAAAAAAAAAAAAGTTATTTATTCCTAAATTTTAACGGGGGCGCTCCACAAAATTAAAACAAGGTTCATGCACAAAAGCATGCAGTTTTCTAATTCTAACCCCTGGATCCGCGCTGATAGTTGTTTGCCCTAGGCCTATCATGGTCAGCGTGTGCTATATACTTTGTATTTTGTATTCATGAATTTCAAAGGCAATAAAACTATCCATATTTTCACTTAAATCATTTAATACATTTATCACAATGATTACATAGTGCCTGGATATTTGGACTGGTTCACCCATTTTGATTTCCATAATTCTATTGACTCCTGTGCTGAGATCAAATATGATATCTACAGTAGATATAGAAGAAGCACTGATTCTACATGTTACCATGGAAACTAATATTTATGTATTGAACCGATGATATCAACATTGCTTTCGGGAAAGAGAGCTCAAATCCCCTTGAAAACCCCCAAAGATCTGATGGTTTAATAATTATGTAGATGTATGAACCATCATACATACATACATACATACATACATTTGTTATTTATATAGCGCTTTTCATTTTTTTTAATGCTCAAAGCGCTTTACAATTGATTTAACAATAAAAACATTTCTGCTCTCCAAGTGCTTACAAGGACAAAGGGGATTAGAGCAAAATAAATCAGTTTTTTAATTTCGTTTTGAACAAGTAACTGAATTACATGAAACGAATGTAAATGGGGCGGGTATTCCAGATGTTTGGACCAGTGAAACTTATGGGATTGATGACCTTTATTAGAGTTCATTTTAGGTGTTTGCAAAAGAAGAGCGTCAGTTCTTGAGCGTGATGAATAATTAGATTGCCGGACAGAGGAAAACAAGCTTGAGATGTACTGTGGAGTCATATTATTTATGGACATGAAAACAATAGAGCAATTTTGTATGTGATTCTCTTTGGACCGGTAACCAAGCGGAATCATTAATCGAAAAAGGAGTACAGCTTCTAACGTTTATTTAAAAATTAATACATAAAAAAATAAAATAAAAATATATATATACTAGATACTGCTCTGAATTATTTATATTCAAAATTCATGTAGATGTCGGATCTATATCCTTTCAGTTACTAGTATATAAAAAAAAATCATTCTAGAAATCCTCAAAGAATAATAAGGTCATTTTGTTAATAAGGATGTATAGATGTACAACAAGGTGTGATATAATGGACACGCCAGCGGTGAGGCATGTATATCAATATTTGGGGAACGTCTTTAATTTGACGGACACAAAGGAAGAGAGAAAACGGAACGAGACGTGTTGGAGATTCTGCAGTCTAAAAGAGCAAAACAATTAAACATTTTTATCGGCTAGAAGATTACAATGATGTAAACGTGTGAATTATTAGTCAGAGCAAACGGATTGAAAAGGCAAGAAACTCGTATTAATCTTCGTTAACAGAAAACAACCAAGATTTTCCTTTTTACCACCCTTTATATTTCAGATATCTAAAGTTTATGGCAATTAAATCTTGTCTATCTACTAAAGAAACTATTTTTTTAAAGGCTTTTGTGTAGGATTTTGTGTATTCTTTGCAACATAGTTATAGAGAACCATTTTTTATTTTATAAAGCTGAATGTTCGTAGGTGGACCGAATAGTTGGGTGCCAAATGTATTGTGAATATGCATATATATATATATATGATGTTAATCTTTAATTATTTGTTGTTTATAAATATTACATTCTTCCAACACGTGGAACTTTCATCAATATATATATATATATATATATATATATATATATATTATAACTATATATAATATATATATATATAATATATATTAGAATATATATATTATGAATATATATTATATATTATATATACTATATATATTTTATTTGAGAATATATTTGAAATATATATTTATTGATATCCATATATATAGAAAAGTATCGGAAAATATCCACTATTATAAAAACCTACCAATAATTTGTATTTTAAGTATTTTATTATAAAAGAAAATAATATGTTGATATTGAGCGTACATATATATTGCCCTTAATGGCATTGATTAAATGTGAAAGTAAAAATGAATATATAAATTCAATAGGCATCCCAATTATTTGAATTTCTCTTCATAATGTAATATACTTTAAAGATACATATTCAGTACATATACTCTATTCCTATTATATTTACATTACAATTACTAATTATCAAAATATAAACTCTATTTTGGATTTTAAGACAAAAATATATATGTGATGATTGTGATAAGGCTTTCCCGTTAATATAATGTCTTTTTGAAATATGTAAATTTCAAAAAGAAATAATATTTTATTTTTTATGATCAATTAATATCAAAATCATATTTGAGTATAGGACATTAATTCCTATTTAGCCTATAAGTTAAAGGGTATAGGCGGGCACAAACAGCAGGGGTCTCGAGCTAAAGCAAGGCGGTGTGAATAATGCTAGGCACATGACATACCGCACATTCCATTCCGCTATGTGGACTGAATAAGGAAATATGGAATGTGATAACTACCAACCGCATGTACGCGGTAGTCTTTGCTTCCAGGTCAATTAAATTATTTTAATCAACAACATAATCCTCTTGGATAAAAGTTATGGAATTCTAGAGCCCAAACTGGAAGACTGTCAATCTATGGTATTTAAGGAATGTCAGTTTATTACAACGATTCGTGGAAATGAATTCAGCTGTTACTGATTTTGCTCTCGCGACGATTTTTTTTTTTTTTTTAATTTTGCACCTAAAATGGCTTCAATAAGAAAAACATAAAGCATAAACTTCAAATTCACTTTTTACTTTTGTTCTCATTAGATAGTGAATAAATTTGAATTAAAAATGTAAAACATGAAAACCATTTCTGGTGCCCGATTTTTATTCAGAGAAAGAAAATAAACGCTTGAATTATTGTCCACTACGGGTTCAAAGAAGAAAAAAAGAGGGAAAATTTAACAACAAAGAAATTTGAGAAGTAGACCGGAGAGTAAAATCTGTAAGCATTTTCGACGAAGTGGTTTATATCGAAAGGGCATTCGACTACTGGGCACTGAGCTGGCCTGGTCGTACAGTAGCTCAACTGCATAACTGAAATGCCATAATCCTCCATGTCTAATTATGACATCATGCTGACCAAGCGCATTGAGCTGAGGCTAATATGCGTCATGATATGGTATCGCAGGGTTAATTTCATGCCAAGATATACCCTTCATTATGACCACAGTCAAATTACATTTCAAATGCGATGAACTTCTACTAAGAGATCAATGCATTTTACATAACTAGCGGACAAAATACTTACATCTTCATTTTCCTTTTCTTTTTCTCTCTCTTTAATAAATTTTACTATCCTCAAGCAAAATATTTAAATGATCGATTTCTCCATATTTCACTATAATATCTATATCCTATATTTCTACTAAAATATAGGTAATTTTATTTAATTATAGGAAATATGCAATTTGTACTTTTCAATAATTGATGTGAATCATGATAAGCTAAATCAAGCTGACAGATCCCGCCGCACATTGAACCCATCGCCAAACCTTATAACAAATAATATATCACATTTAAAAGTATAGAATTATCTTTTAGAATGTGACTTCATATTTCTTCAAGAAAAAGTAAATTAGAAAAACTAAATGCCTTAAAGTTGCGGATTTTTGCAAGTTATTGCAAGGAATTTCCTCCACATTTCTCCCTCTAGCTTGCTCATCTCGGCTGTCTGTGTAGACATGACCGTATTAAACGTCCAATGTATACATATGGTACACGATGTATTATAATGAAACAACTCAAGATAAATTATTTTAAAAAATAAGAAATTGATCGACTTAGACTATATAAATTACAGAAAAAAAAAAAGGGGGGGGGTAAAATCTCGTTTCTTACATCTTGCCTCCTTTTTGATATTAATTAATTTTGTTTGATAAAAAAGGGCAAGTCGGAGATGAAGTATACCGCCACACAACCAGTTATGTACACCATCATAGCAACTACGAATAAGAGCAAAAATGAGACAATAAAGTGGTGAAACTAGATAATATGAAAACCATCAATATGATAAAAATAGAAAAGAAGAAATAAAAACTTACCATTTTGTTTTCTTTCTTATTTCCTAGGCGGGATCAAACGAAAAGGGGCGCTTACTGGCGGACGAGCGTGACGGGAGTGAGAGATGCTACGCACCGCACGAGTTTCATTGGTATTTATCTTCTAAGACTCGTCATAATACTTTAATGGGGTGTTTCAAACCGCGTATTGCATTTAAATAAAATATTAATATATGTAGATAGAATAATGAAGTTATACATAAGTCATAATTCACCATGATTATGATAAATAATGCAGTTGTGGATTTAGAGTGGATCGTGCTGAATATTGACAATACAAAAGTTTGTTTAAAACGTTTCGCGAGAGAAATGGTAACAGTCTAAAGGACATTGTCATCCAGTAGAAATTATAAGGGAATGAGGAGCTCGTGTGTGAGATGTCTAGCGATGCGGATACCACCCCTATATCCAAATACACATATACAGGCTGGGTTAGACTGGGATAGGAAGTAAAAGAGATGAATGATTATATGAGGAGGATAATTGTTGTAATGGATAACCGATTTGCTATATAATGTAATGTGTCAGAGCGATGACGGCTGTGATTTTGTTGTTTGTTTGAGAAAGCCGGACACTACCTAACTTGCTCAGTGAATGCTAATGAAAAGGTGATGATTTGCATGTTTTCATCCGAATTTCAATACACATTTGTTTCTTAATCTAAATTCTTAAGCCTTTAATAAGGTAATAAATATAGTTGGGGGAAAAAAATGTCCCGGGAAAGTAAGTATTATTATTAAGGTAAACCAGTAAATAATTATTTAATAATTTCTTATTATTTATATATTATTTATGAATAATTTTTCATTTTCATATTCATATTTTCTCTTAGCCAGGGCACGGATGCACTGGTTGGAATGCTATGTAAAAAATTGCATTGATTTTTGAACAGTATTCCTGTAAAATGCAATAAATTTATGGGTATTTGAAAGAGCCGATAAATAATAAATAAATATTATAATGAATAAACAATTAAAAGAAATATGTAACAGATATAATGATTAATACCTCAAAGGTAATGGGATTGGTGAAAATCAGAAAGGTATACTTTAACATCCTTCTAAATCGCCACCACTCTTATATTGTGCAGAGCCCTATGCTTTCAACAATCCTTTTGTTCAGGAATGCTTGGCTCTTTTAGAACTAATATAGGGTGTAGCAGAAAAAAAAAAGAAATCATGAACTTTAAATGGAGATTTAATTCATCATTTTGCTTGAATTCAAGAGAAAAACAACTGATATTCTGGTTTCTCTTTAATTCCTGGGCAGCAATGTACAAATGTATACTTCAAACTGGAGTTATTTTCCATTAACATAAGGTTTCTAAAAAATGTAAAATATGGGCCACGTTTAATTCAGTAATTAAGGAATTGGAGCGATAAGTAAATAGACTTCATGGTATATATGATTGTCTAAAAGGCCCATGTTCTAATATCTACCGTAGATGACGATAGACTTTGTCATGTGTGTTTCGTAGTGCCAAAATACTATAGCTTTGCTCTTAACCTAAAATGTGTTTCCGGCATAACGAAAGACTTGTTTGTTTTGTTTATAATTTTTCCGTTAAAAAAACATATGCATGTAGTATTATCTTAGCACGGTTACGACGGATGCTATTTGTAAGAATAATAACTGTTCTCTGTATCATGCCATGGGGTTTTAAAAGGGAATTTATGTACGGAAGACACAATCATGAGGGATGGAATCTTAGCAAAAAAAAACAACAAATTGCGAGGAGGGTTGAACATTGCCGTTTGCCTCTAATGTATGAAAAAATTATAAAATCTAAAGGTTGGGGGCAAAAAAGAAGAATACTGTATAGAGAAATTATCTTCAGTGAAATTATTGTGATGCAAGATCAGATTAACTATTGTAATTGAAAAAAGAAAGCGACTTGCATGAAATGTCATTGATAAATGTTTTGAATATGAGGAATTAATTAAACCGAGCGTGGATATTTTAGCATTTAAACATGGAGAGGAGAGAGAGAGAGAGAGAGAGAGAGAGAGAGAAGAAAGAGAGTGAGAGATAGATAGAATAAATCCTGGATAGCGCCCTGATTATAGATAATTTTGTGTAGTGTTGACCTACTGGATATAGGTATGGCTTAAACTGGAATTAGCAATGTAATTAGACAAATGATTAGTAGAATAAACTGTGTTTAACAAGTGGAATCAACCTCTTAAATCAAGAATGTTCGTCTACATTTTACCCTCTCGCCATTTTTTACGGATTCCTCCTTTTTCTCTGCTCTCTTGCTCTCTCTCTGTGTTGTGACGTCATCTGTCCTTCTTAATCCTATCATCTTCCTTCCTCTCTTTTCGCACGCCATCACCCCATTCCCTCCCCCCCCTATCTCTCTCTCTCTCTAGTCTCTTCTTCTCGTCTCTCTGTAACTGATTCTTTTCTTCTTTCCACTTTCTATACTTCCACCTCTCTCCTGCTCTTGTTTTTAACACATGTTAAGAATTAACAAAAGAAAGAATATCTCAAGAAATAGGCACAATTTATATTCATTTGTTACGAATACATAAAGCTTGTTCGCATGACAAACAACCACATACACATTCATATGTGGTTTGTATCAAGATATACATATATAAAAACATCAATATATAAACTATGTTTACAACAAATTATCATGAGTTAAGCATATTATCATGACATATATACTTTTTTTTTGTATTTCAAATGCGTACCAGAACAAAATAATAATATGTATACAACACAACTTAACCATATTAGAATTGTAAAAAGATCAAAGTTTATATAAAAATTATACAACATTACAAATTCTGGTATATTTCAATGAACTTTTTCATCAACTACATGTACGTATTATGAGTTTGAATATGTAAAATATGTTATACATTTTTAATGTAAAGAAAAGCATAGTTCTATGGAAAGATATATGAACTGAAAGTTATAAAACATTGAAATTAAATTCACAACAATGTAACAGAGTAATTTTTTAACAAAAATAAATGGAAAAAAAAAATCAAATGCATGTAGTCACAATGTCTGGCAGCTGCAAAATCATATGAATTAAAAAAAAAAATACATGGCAAAAGCAGTCTGTCATTTTACTTTACATTTTGCAATGCAAGTTAGAGTGGGGCCCCGTTAGAACAGTACATCTGAGTGGTGTTGCATAAAACTTTTTTTCTAACCTGAGTTTTCTGGGGTTAAAAAAAAAATCAATTTATGTAGACCTATTTCTCAGGTTATTGAACCTAAGTTTTAAAACCCCTAAAAATCTATTGCATACTAGTCATTCTTTTGAAAACTGAAACTGAAATTTGAAGTGTTTATGCAATGGAAAAAAATCCGGTAAAATATTGTAACCGGAGTTTTTGGACTTTAAGTGGAGTTTTCATATTTTTACCGGAAAAAAACTCCGGTTAAAAGTTTTATGCAACGGGGCCCTGATAACACAATCTGCATTCGGGTTTATTCTTCAACAAACACTATTCCTAACCTGTTTCCAAATTTTCCATTCTTAGAAAATACATTCCAAAAATTGAAAAGTTTATAAACCTTGTTTACAGTCAGAATTATTCTCAACCAATAGTGTCGTGAGATTATTATTTTTAATACCACTCTGAAAATAAGTCATAATAACTTGTTTCTCAACAATAGTTAGTATTACCTCTAAAAAATACATTCATAGAAAAATAAACAATTTACTTTATTTATATTTACTAATTTTTGTGGTTATTGTAAAACCTTCTAAATTATTTTACACCAAATTCAGTCCAATCCATGGGCATTTATTTCTGTAATCCTGATACCCTTTTGAAAATACTTGTCTTTAATGACCCTCGATTTGGCACTTTTTAGGTTAGCAATAGAGATTTACATAAATCATGGTACAATTATATAAGATAATTTTATTATTTATCTATTTTACATTACATCAGGTATGAAGTCCATTTTTCATAAGAAAATAATAATTGGACTAAGGTGAACTGATTCTAATAAAGTATAACATTTTACTACAGTATAGAACGATACAATCCTGCGTAAAATTTAGTTATGAGTAATGAATAACAATGAATAACAATAAAAAACAAAAATGAACAGTTATCGATCAATCTATGAATCTTTCTATTCTCATTCAATACATGTATCTACATATCTTTGGTACATATTAATTGAACTGAAAAAAAAAAGAAGGAATAAAATGCATTTATCATAACACCATTCTAAGGAGATCATTTTTTAACAATTTTATTACGAAAGACTACTAAAACTCCTATAAAACACAAATCTACGATATGCTATATCCAACTGCACTGCTACAGAGTATGATGTACAGAATATGACAAATACTGATGTGATTTCTTTTACAAATGTGTATGATATAGTTGATATCTTTGTACTGGTAGTAAGATCATTGAAAAGAGAGACTGTAATTAAGTACATAATGTAATATCAAAGTATTAGAATCTCTTCTTAAAGGGACGTATAATTGATAAAACATTGGGAATTCACCTTATCTCGGGTGAAATGATAACATTCCAATCAGAGCCCGGCGTGTTGCGTAATCTCCAGGCGTCAGGGTGTCTGGAGTATAATCCTTCATGGCTAGACTAACTAACCAGAAGTCCGAAGTAAATCTAACCTATGTTTTGTTTTTGAAATGTAGCATTATACAAGTCCTCTCTTTGAATTAATACGAAGAGACCCGTTGAGAGTCTATAAACTAATCCGAAGCTATTGACCCTATTGTCAGACTGAATTCGGCCAATTTCGTCATGTTCGTGCTGTCCGAATGTTAATCCCTAGTAGGCCGACCCTTGCGTAAGCCTCACTGTAGATTGTGTATGAGTCAATGGAGCTCAAGAAAAACGCGCATTCCCCACGATCTCCGACTTGCGAGGGCCTTTAAAGGGTCTGATTACAGAGTGCCATTTTGTCAACAGTTTTTGAAGCCAGTTAAACCCTAAATAATAGTGAAAACAATTGGTACATTATATTAGTCAACAACCACGAAAGTGGCTAGCTTTAGTATAAATCCTCCCTTTATCCTTTCAATTCTGAACCCTTTGAAATATATCGTATAGGCGAGAGAGATAAAGATTTGGTCCCTTTAACTTTTTGATTAATTTCAGATGTTCACTTGAACTTTTGTGACTTAGACAAAGAGTTCAAACCATAATATCAGTAGGAGATTAATTTCTTCTTTTTTTCAGTCAAAGGTCATTAACTGTTATGATATAATGGAGTACTTAGTCCCATACAAAATGAAATTAGAAAGTTAAAAATCCAACATGCCCAAATAAAGCTTTAGCTTGGAAAATGCTAATTAGGTTCACCAATCAAATAAAAAAAATTTTTAAATAACCCCAGAACGTATTGATGAAAGAGATGCTATCACATATGAACTTTAGTGATGTAGAATCTCCACTTAAAACAAATGTTTTCTTGGTAGCACATCATTCCTCAAAATGGTCCTTGCAAACAAGTATTTTGGCATTACAATATGTTTTATATCAAATGGACCCGTTTGCTAAAGGTGGTATCGCACAGAAGAAGTCTCTGAGATCTGAGATGTCTTCAAGACATCTCTACAACCAGTCCCAAACCCTTCCCATGGCAAGTAAAACCATAGGTCATTCTAAAGCTATGTATGCTTTTCAATCAAGGATATTGTTGACAACCTGAAATCTGCCAGAGACTTGTCAAACAAATCAAGTTGAAGTAATGCATGCTATGCAGATTAGATTGTATGAATTGTTGTTAATTCATTCATAGAATATTGCTGGAATACCCTGTAACTGCATGTATACGTCCCAAGGAAAGAAATATCCATTAAATTAAATCCCTTGGTAAGCAATTCTATTTATCTGAACTGATGTTAACAGATAGGCATCTTGTACAAGTGATACAGGAAAAAAAAAATCACAAAGTCAAGGTGGAGCGTCTGCCTTACAGTTCTTCAAAATTTCCTAAAGTGAATTCACTCAGACTCATATTTTGTCTATCTATACTGAATAGTGTGAAATTCCCTTATTTTGTTCAGTCTTTCTGTTCAAGAAGAATTTGAAAACCTATTTATTTTGTCTCTGATACTATAGACAAATTTGGTTTGGGTGATGTTTTGTCATGGTGGCAGCCATTGCTGGGGGGCTTCCAATGTATTGCGCATGCTCCTTGTGAGCGCATGTTTGCGTAACAAAGGAAAATGTACAAACGGGCAGACACACATGCACTTGGCGCATGCGTAGTACACTGGGTAACCCCCAGCTATATGGCAGACACGTAGAGGGCTCACTTCCACAAAATGCTGCCCGAATTTGTCTATACTGTAAGAAGCAAATTGGAGAGCAGAAGAAGTTTTTTTTTCTTGTTCATTTCATAAATATGTATTGTGAAGCACTTTGGGCATTTTTTAATGAGAAAGCGCTATATAAATGCCCAAATGTATGTATTATGTATGTACAGTCTGTGTCAAAAAAAAATGGTACAGTCGGGGAAAAAATAATTTAGGTGTGAAATCTTTTCATATTATGTATGTTTTGTGGTGCCAAATCAAATCCAAAAGATTTTTCTTGATGATGCGCTTTGTCCTGTATAATTTGCTTTCGTAGAACAAAAGTTATGCTAAGTTTTGTGCGACAAGGAACAAATCGAAATTACGCACTTTCAATTGTTCTGGGAGCGCTGAATTCACCGGTCATTATGCGCAATCATACACAAAGGCATGGGACGGCATGCGAAAACAGATTTTCTTGATTGTAGAAAATTAGTCATATCTCAAAAAATACTTCTCCAAATGTGATGAAAAAATTGCAGATGAAAGTCTAATTACCCTGCTTTATGAAAGTACTAAACAATTCCAGGTTGTGATTTATCTTCATGCTATAAAAAAATGTTTTCCACTTGTACCATTATTGACACAGACTGTATATTATATCTTAATTCATTTGGACACGCTTAGATATATTGTAAACCTGAACCAGAGTTCTACTTTAACTGACATTTCTGATGATCTTGAACTATATTTCAAGACGCAGTGATACACAATGCACACTAAATGACATAAGGGACTGGATATCCAGCCCAATGAACAACAATAATGTAGCTGTTTTTTACTAGTATAGTTTATATGAAAATAGACATACTGCTACAATAATCTTACCTACTTTTTATTTGCACTTCCCCTTTATGAACAAAAATGGCAGAGCCATTAAGAATCCAATGCTACTTAAACGGTTGATCTAAACAAATGTCTAGCAATTCTAGATTTAAAGCCAGATGTAGTTACTCAAATATCCTTGTTTTAAAAGGAAAAGAGACATATAAATCCTTCACAAGCTTTTTTTTTTCTTATATAAACACAGCATGGAGCAACTTATTATCAGCAACATATACACAATGTAAGTATTATCTCAAAGTACTGTGCTCAATGTTTGTAAAAGCACAATACAATGTAGAGATTTCTTTTGAAATGAAGTTGTAAAGACAATAAAAAAGAGTTACATGTACCTACATGTAGTACAGTTGTATGTAGTTTTCCATGACAATTCCAATTGCTACATCATGTTGTATGCATGAACTCAACACATATTGCTCCGATGGTACATTTAGTTCCAAGTACAAAATACTGCATAATATGCTGAATAGGTGGTACGGTCATAAATATGTACAGTGCATATATGTGAATTATTTTACTTCACTTTCAATGGAAATAACTTTCACAAGAACATGTACATTATGTAAACAACGTCTTCAATACCTCCTAATACTTTCTAAAGCAAAAGTACAACAATTCCAAGGAAATATCATTTACTCCTAATCAAAAGAATTTAGTAGGAATAATATATTTATGCAAATAAATTTGAGATATTATGCACTGAATATTAGCACCAAAATACCATCTTTACTACCATGTATGTATATTGTAATTTATAACATTGAAATTAAAAGTAAAAGAAAGTTTTATGCTCTAGGCTATGTAACACAAAGTTTTGCAATCAATTGCAAAATGATTTGTCCAAAAGACCACCGATGACCAATTAAGATTACTCTTTCAAATCTGCAATTGATCACAAACCTTCATGTTATGGGACCCTGGTATGAAAAGGAATATCATTTGCTGTAAGAGACTGGATTTTCATGTGCTTCAATGCAAACTGTGTGAAAATCTTTTTCTCATCACTTTCAAAAACCAATATAAATGTCTAGGGTATGAATAGATAGTATGATTAATTAGGGAACTTTGTTTCTTTAAAGACACAAACTTCTTCCAACACGGAAGGCCACATTACACCTATTGAGTATAATATAATTGAAGGCCTTAATTATAGAGTTGCATTGTGACTTTTCCTTCTTTGACATTTCTTCGCAGCGTGTCCATCGTATGAGTTACATAGGATGAGTAACATGTTACATGTATGTGCAAGTTTGGCATTGCTCCATACTACTATTTGAGTGAAAACATTAAAACTCAATTTCAGAAGCTTCTTGGATCATCTTAGTTTGAGTTCGTTCATCTCATCTCAAGAATAACTCTGAATTTTATTCTCCCTATGTGCAATACCACATGGTATCACATAGCTGCAAATCTAATTGATTTGTTTGCTTTTATACTCTATGCTGCATCTTCCCAAAGTTGAGCATGCACAGGAGATACTCTCAAAGTACATTATCTGTTAACGCCTCAAGCGTAGTCGTTACCTCACCAACAACATTTAGTACATCACTGTAATGATTTGATTTCACACACAAAACCATTGCTCCCATTGATCCTTCAAGTGTCTTTCAGCAACGCTTTCTCCTCCTCGCAGGACACTTCCTCTACGGGCTGCAAAGGTAGGGCCATCATGATCTTCTGTCTCCTGGGCCAATGGAGGTCTGGGTACGGTAGGAACATCACCGCAGACTTCTCCCGCGGCACGATGATCTCAATGTTATCGTACACGCTAAAGTCCCGTAACCGGAAGATCAATCCCAGCGCCGTGAAGACAAGGATCTCCGGGACCTCGAAGGTGACCTCCTTGACCCAGGCGAACTCCGAGAGGAAGGTAGCCATGGTGGTGACGATAGCAAACACCATGGTGTAGATGGCACAGACCAGCCGTAGCCTGAGGTAAATGTCCCTCTTTTTGATGAGTTGTTCTTTGAAGCCCATGCCATCTCGGAAGGTGATCTCCTTCTGTATCATGATGGCTTGAGTGATTACTATCTGTCTGTTGATCAGTTCAATGTTGTAGGAGCACCATTTGAGAGCACGGTAGATCACAAACACAATGCTGCAAACAGCAAATGCCTGATGATGGGAGAAAAGGGTGATAAAGAGGAAAACATTTTAATATCAATACAAGTGTAGTGCCCAAAAATACCTAAAAAATGTAAAACTAAATAAAACTAGCTATATTTCCAAACCTGAAGATTTTACAAATCAGAAGTTGTTATAATAACAACTTCACAATTTAAATTTGTTTTGATGCCGCAATTTTGTATTTATGCAATTTTTACTCAGAAATTAATATTCTTTTATAAACATTTGTGTTACTAATCTCTTTTCCACATAAATATAAAAAAGATAATCTCTTTGCTTTATCTCTAATTGCTTTGGGAACTTACGAAGATAAACAGGTATATTATATCGGATGGCTCAGAATGGGATAGGAGAAATATTCTATGAAATCGGACCTATATTGCATCAATCAAAGATGAATGCAATACAGGTCCTAAAAATTGGAATATATAATTTTTTTAATCCCATTTTATTTATTTATTTCTGATCTTTATACAGGGTGGCATATTATCACCAATATAGGTGGTCTTCCCTGAGGCCCTGTTGCAATAACACATACAACATAGAAAATCAATAATACAAAATAATCAATATATACACACTCATATATTACAAATTCATTGGTATCCTAATAAATAACGTCATCCATTTCATGGAAATTGATTCCCATTTAAATTTGAAAAAACTCAGATCAGGAATAATTTAAAAATTCGCGAGAAGTTGGCCTATATGTTTTGGAAGATTATATTTGTAAAATAAGTAAAGCCATCCAATATAATTGTACTGCATGGTCTAATGTAATTAATCCTTTTTACAGTTTATGCCTTCTGAATAATGATCATAAATAAAAATATTTACATTGGATGGCTTTACTTCATGGAATACCAAAATATTCAACTCGTTTGGACCTGTATTGCACTCATCTTTGGTCATTTTCAATTTAAAGTGGACATTTAGCTGAAATTTTAATGTGGCTTTAAAAAAGCAATTTAGGATCTGAAATGAACACAAAGGCTTCTTTAAAATACAACCAAGTATTTAAGTTAAAACATTATGTGATCCAGTTTTCTTATGCTGAATAATTGATCAAACAGGAATTTGCACACATGGGACTTTAAATGCCTCTAATTCTTCTAGTCACTTTTGTCAGATATTTTTTGCTTAAAGTAATTATCATGGACTACTCTAACATGGCATATACACACAGGTAATTTGGATCTAGTTATTTACTTGAATTGTTGCATTTTGAGCACTGGTTGTGTCACTCACGACACATTGAGGTGGACCATTTTCCACAGAGAAGGAATGATTCATAAGGACTATAAATGTGAGAGAGGTACACTATTCATGTACATATACCAGCACTTATGGTATCCTTAGAGATCTACTTGGGTGCAAATCAAACCATAACCAATAATGGTCAGAAACCCATGTCCAAAATTTGTTATGTCACTCACGCACCATTTTTTAATCATAATTTCTATGACCAATTGTAAAATTCAAATCCAACTGGTAATGACACATGCCAGTCCTACATTATACATAATATGGTAGTCATGATCCATTCATAACCTACAAGTGCGAAGATATGCGCCCGTCTATCTGTCCGAATGTCATGTCACTCACGTTTGAAAATGACCCTTAGATTCATGCAAAATTGGCCCAAACTTTTTATAAATATTGCTAGTATCCCATTCTAAGTCATCCAATATAATATAAATATTGCACAGCTAAAATGCCCAATATAGATAACAATGGGTTCTAATGTGTCAATAGATGGCTTATTTGACTGTATACTCACCATGAAATAGCTATGAACCCAGACCACACAGATCACTGAACCCAGGAAGGCAAGAAATAATACTGAAATATAAACAAAAGGAGGATATGAATCATAATAAACCGATGTTTGTTCCCTACTCTTCTGTGTCATTTTGTCTCTGACGAAGATTCTGCTAGGATTGAAAGCTAAGGCTCCTTTTGACTTCATTTTACTCCATTACATGTAGCTCTCCTTTATTGGATAAGCAGTTTCAGCAGTTCTCTTATTTTGTATCATAATATACTTGTCAGGAATGATAACAGCCCACATCATTTACTCCAAGACAATACTATATTTCATGAGCCAAAAGTCTGTGTTTAAAGGACTCATCTGGGCTGGAGTTTGCATTATAAGAAAAATAAAGTAAAATAAAAAAAGGACAACACTCGAAATTTCATCAAAATCGGATAAGAAATAGCAAAGTTATGAATTTTCTTAGGTTTTGAATTTTTTAGGAAACAGTTCTTCAAATTGGCAAACTGATGATGTCTCAGTCCCCCTACTTTCTTTGTATTTTATTGTATGAAATACCAATTATCAAGATTTTCTGCCGAAGGACATAAAAACACGGATTAATCCTTGTGGAATGTTCAAGGTCACAAGTGCTTTTACTTATTTCAGTATGAGGGACAGATTTTCTGTATACGCAATATATGAAATAATGAGATAAATAGGATTTCATATAATAAAATACACAAGAAGTAGGGGGACTGTGACATCGCTCATTTGAATATTCAAATATTCAAATGAGACAATGAGACAATTGCCAAGAACTGTTTTACAAAAAAAATCAAGACCTAAAAAAATGCATAACTTTGTTATTTTTCATCCGATTTTGATGAAATTTTATGTGTTGTGCTTGATGAATTTTACTTAATTTTACAAAACTTTTTCATTTCAGCCCGGACTCCTCCTTTAATAATAATATAGTTGGGTTCACCTGGTTATCCTAACAATCAGGTTATCTTGAAGTTTTAAACCTTGAGGTTATCTTGTCGTTTTAGCTGCATGGAGGACACACTCAAAGTTTACTTAAAGTTTCAAACCACTACAGATATGATGGTTTTAGCATTAACTTCAAACTGCAGATGGTCCCCATTCTTTGTTACTGATCAAACTTATATTTTCATCCATTCATTGGAAAAAATGATCTCACCTACATGTATCAAGCTAGGCTTCCAGGTCAGGAATTATGCACAGACATACATGCTCTGAAAATACACCCCCTTCATGAATAGTACACCCAGCAGTGCTTCTGGTTATAGCCACAAGAGGGTTAGCGTTAAAAGGCTGTGAACTTAACTCGTTAAAGGCTCATAGATTATAACTTTGAGGTTTGGCTAAATTGAAATCTTAAACTATGACTGTGTTGTGTGAACCTAACAGAGCACATGTCATTTTGGTTGACAGTAAACAATATGGAAGTAATATCCAGCTACTTGGCAATGACAGCCTAATCTCTTGAGGCAAGTTGTAGGCAAGCTGTAGAGAACTGACAAATGTAATGGAATGAAATTTAGTCCTTGGACATTATGCCTCAGAGTTTTCTCTAAGTATAGCTAACCTAAATTCAAAAGTAGTAGTGCCTTTCATTGATTGGTTTATTGTTTCTAAAGCCCATGTATCCGTTTCCTTTGTCCCTTGTTACTTTATTATGGGTTCAAGCCTTACACAATATGCAAAAATGTGCCAAATAACAAAATTTTAAAAGGTAAAAACAAATCTATTGGGTTATTGCCAAGTATGTGAGATATGTTACCCTTATTTTATTGAACAATCATTCTAACATTTCCTTCAAACATCTTGACACATTCAGGATATTTGACTTTGTTCCTGCAAAGAAGATTTTGGTGGAGATTTTGTTGTGAAAGTCTGAAAGCTCATTTCCTCTTTCCCTAACTTTCCTTATCTGGTAGTAGTGCATGGGGGATAAAGCAAACATTATTTGATATCACCCACAAACAACCATTTTGACACATCCATGATCACTGACTTTGTTCCTTGAAAATAAGATTTGAAAGTCTGAAGGCTCCTTTATTTTCCTTTCCTCAACCGGGTTATAGTGCATTAGATAAACCAAACTTGATTTACATTTTGTAGTATAAGTTTGAAAAGCACTAAAGCCTCGTTTTAATAGACCTTGTCCGGACAATGTCCGGAGAAAGCCAGGGTAGAAATAATAGAGCAACATTTCATAAAACCCCAGTTGGTCAGACGATTCGCCCGTCTTAATAGAGATGCTCTCTCAAAACTTACCCGGGTAGGCTTCCATAGTAAAGTGTGGAAGTGACTCGATGAAAAGAATTCTCTTCTCTTCTGTATCGATTCTTATGTATTTGTTTATTTTATATTTCTTTTCCCTTTTTTCCATCATATAGATTCTTATGTATTTCTTTGCTTGTTTTATCTTTCTTTCTTCATCTTCATTATTTCTTATCTATTTCTTATATTTATCTATCTTTCTTTCCACTTCTCTTCCGTTATTTTGTATTTATTTCTATGTTTGTCTATCTTTCTTTCTTCTCTTCTGTTATTTTCTTATGTATTTCTTTGTTTTGACTTTCATCTTCTCTTCTGTCTCTATATTTTTTTTTTCTTACATTTCTTTGTTTTGTCTTTCATCTGCTCTTCTGCTTTTATTTTTTTTATATTTCTTTGTTTTTATCTTTCTTTCATCTTCTCTTCTGTTATTTCTAATGTATTTCTTTGTTTATCTATCTTTCTTTCCTCTTCTCTTTCGTTATTTCTTTGTTTATCTATTTTTCTCCCCTCTTCTCTTCCGTTATTTCTTATGTATTTCTTTGTTTATCTATCTTCCTTTCTTCTTCTCTTTCGTTATTTCTTATGTATTTCTTTGTTTATCTACTTTTCGTTCCTCTTCTCTTCCGTTATTTCTTATGTGTATCTTTGTGTTATATTTCTTTCATCTTCTCTTTTGTATCGAATCTTTTGTATTTCTTTGTTTTTATCTTTCCTCTTCTATTCTGTTTTTTCTTATGTATTTCTCTGTTTATCTATCTTTCTTTCTTTCTTATGTATTTCTTTGTTTTATATTTCTTTCATCTTCTCTTTTGTATCGAATCTTTTGTATTTCTTTGTTTTTATCTCTATTTCCTGTTCTCTTCCGTTATTTCTCATGTATTTCTTTGTTTTTATCTCTATTTCCTGTTCTCTTCCGTTATTTCTCATGTATTTCTTTGTTTTTATCTTTCTTTCCTTTTCTCTTCCATTATTACTTATTTATTTCTTTGTTTTGTCCTTCTTTCATCTTCTTTTTGCATCGATTCTCATGTATTTCTTTGTTCTGTCCATTTTCCCCACTCCTCTTCTATCATGGTGCAATATTTAAATCTTACCCTAGTATTACCCCGAGAGCGTCTTAACAGAACAGTTGTCCGGACAACGTCCGGGTAAAACTGGGTTGTAACCGCGACTTTACCCTAGTCCTACTAGGGTAAGAATTTGGTAAATGTCCTCCGGAGAACCTCTGGGCGTTACCCTAGTAGAGCGGCTTAATAGAAATCTTACCAGGGCAACGTCCGGACGTTACGTTACGCGGAGAAGGTTGTCAAAAAAGTGTCTGTTAAGACGGGGCTTAATCTTTTTCTCACCTGGTAATAGAGCATGACGGATGTTCCTGATCCGCGGCCTGACAACACACCAGCCTTCTGAAGCCAGCATCATAACCATAAACAGCATTGCTTGTTCTGCACTCCTCAACACATAGAAGGTGATTTCAAGCCATTTGCATGCCAAACCTAAAGGAATTCAAATTGAAACATAAATCTTTTAAGAATGGAAATTTCAAAATAGATGTCCTAAAACAAAACATATATCAGATTTTGACAAAAGCAAGCATAGTACAATCAATTGGCATTCCAATCCTACAGTCAAGTTGGACATCAATAATATTTTTCTTGTTGTAAACTTGGCACTCCCAAAATAGGTGTTGTATACACTTGTATTTTACAGAACCAAAACTTATTGTACTTTAACTGGGTACTGTGATACATGTGCTAAAGTTTTCAAATATCTGTACTTTACATCAAGTATGCAATGAACTAACTGACAACTGAAATAAAGAGAACATCACAGATGGGTGTTATATACGTGTATTTTACAGAACCTGGGGGGTGTTTCACAAAGAGTTAAGTAGACTTAAAAATCGCACTTAACTCGTTATTTTTGTGCGTTATATTACGCATCACATCATTGGTCAAAGCATGCTCAGGGGATGCGCGCCATTGTGAAATCTATCAATTAAATTGCGCGTTATAAAACAAGATGCGCGTAGAAGTTAAGTGCGACTTTAAGTCTACTTAACTCTTTGTGAAACACCCCCAGAACTTATTGTACTTTAACTGGGTACTGTGATACATGTGCTAAAGTTTTCAAATATCTGTACTTTACATCAAGTATGCAATGAACTAAAACTGAAAATTGAAATAAAGAGAGCATCAAAGATGTTTTATCAATTTGATTTCTTATCACTATAACAATTATTTATTTGCCAGGCATGAACTGACAATGTCAAATAATAATCATTAATTTTCCAGGCATGACCTGACATTGTCAAAGAAAAAATAAATGTGTGACTATATAATAACCTGTAAAGCTATTGTTATAAAGGCTATGTATTTGGAGATATGTATTCTGAACATGTCCTTGACTTAAATGGACGATACATTAAAGAATCAAAGCTCTATTGAAAGTTCATGCCATTGTGTATTCACAAAACCAAGGTTTAGAACAAGAACTACATGTATGTACATGTGGGCAATTCCACGGTAACTGACGTTACACACAACCAGAATTTTCTACATTCTTCGTGTTGTAGTTACATAAATTAGAATCACAGTGGTCTCAAATTAACATACCTAAAGAAGTAAGTGTTAGAGCAAGTCATTGTATAAAAAATTCCCACCCAAACCTCATTTCCATTGAAACGCCAAGCAAAAACGTGGCGGTAACTTGACGTTACAGAACGGACATGCAAAATCAGGGTGTTTGATCAAATCTGAATATTCATGTCCACGACGTGTTATAATGATAAGTCTTATATGACATCATACCTAGGTCTTTATGAACAGATTGCAACAATAAGAAGATTTTTCATAATTTTTGTTTTGCTGCGGAAACTTTTGTTGAAGACATGTGGTAACTGACGTTACGTAACTACGGTTACCCTTACATCTTTCCATAGACTTTTCCATTGTGTAAAATCCAATTTTGAATCGGATCCAAATATTTTTTTCCCCTGGCTTTTGAGAATTATGTGTTATATTGATATCATACCTAGATGTTCTAGGCAACAGATTGGCCAAATAAGAGTAATGTTAATCATTTTCCTATTATTCTGCTAAACTTTACTGTGAAACTGACAGTTGTACACGTACATTCCTAGAGGTTTGTACAGAATATTTTGAAAATTTTATTTCTTACTACTATCCATCACATAAATATTGGAATATGTTTAGTATTAAGAATATCAGAAACTCTAAAATAGTTTTTTGAATGATAAATATAGGATGTCCACACATGTATTTTTTTGTGTGGTGCATGTGAATCTTGCAGAATTGGGTTCACTTATTATCATTGTTGATACTAAATCCTCACAGCTAACAATTCTTAGGTGAATTGTTATCAACCTTTTTGAAAATCACTTTTTAACAGTTGCGGTGGGAGTTCCAAGGGTAACGGGCCAGTGACATTCAGAGCAACATTCAGCATTCAAAACAAGTTTATCATTCAAGCTTTTCAATCCTTATTACAAAGAAATGGTTATCATGAAAAGCTGATGGTACCTCTTTTCAAAATGATAATTTTTTTTTACAGCGCATCCTCTTTATTTAATGAGAATAAGAATATTCATGATCATTGGTTACGCAGTGCGCAAATGACATGCAATATTTGAGCAGAAAACATTTGCTTGTTAAACTCTGTGAAATTTTAATGGCGCTATCACAATTTTGAGTTATTGATTGGATTCTATATTATTCTAGGTATATATGCCAACTTGCATAAAAAAATTGGTTGAATATTTTTTTATTATGGCTTAAAACTTGAACCTTGTCCGGTTTACGGTTACAGCCAGTGACGTTACGAGTGACGTGTGGTTCCCGGTCTTTTTCATCGAGGAGGAAATGCATTATAAAGAAATATTAATACCAAAGTTTGTTTGGAGGTAGACCATGACAATTACATTTAGCCAAAAAAAATTGGCAAAAGTGACGAGATATAAGAATTGAGGCCATTTTTAAAGCCCCATAGTCCCATACGTGCAAATTTGGGTTTGATCGATTATTCAAGCGCAAGAATACTGAATCGCATATTTTTTAACTTAAATGTTTGGTTGTATTGTAAAGAAGCCTTTGGTGGTAATTTCAGATCCTAATTTGCATTTTCAAAGGCACAGCGGCACATTGAAATTTCAGCTCCATGTCCTGTTTTGCTTGGAACTGCCCAGTTTCTTCCCCAATTCAAACTTAATGTATGAACAGTAATTTCCATTGAACTCATTTTGTACAAAGTTATGATCAGTAGTAATGAAATGCTGAATTTCAAAGCTGGGTATTGAAATTTGATGAAAATTGCTGTTAGTCTTTGGCATCAAAATGAAAGCCTGTCAAAGTAAAGTGTTTGTTCTATCAACAATCGCGTACATCTCAGCAGATGCACAGACATACATGTAGGAGCTTTGATCATACTTTTTTCTTTTTTTTTTCTTCATTTATGTATTATAAAAATACAGCGAGAAGTTTTTTTAATACAACCAAAAATTGTATTTACTTTTATCATAACATTTAAACTTGTTGGCTCATATTCCAAATACAGGATATATTTCAATGAATCCTGATCACATCAATAGATAATTACTGAAAATCTAAAGTAGATTTGGAGGGGCTTAGGCCTACATGAACATGTACACTACATGGCTTTTCCCAACTCTTAAATCATTCAAAGAAGAAGTTACCATTAACACATACAGTCTTTTTATCGCTAGATGATTACATGTAGTTTAATCAATGGTAATTACTTCAGATACATACAGGAGTCCAAATTGTAATTGTTTTCTAAGAAACGATAATTGCATATGGTACTGACGTTACCTTAGGCATAAGACATATCAGCTGTCATTTTAACCTTTGTTGTATGTTGAATATCCATAGCTTTGGTATGATCAATATGAGATGCGTCATACATTAGAACTTTTTTGGCATAGTTGATTCTTTTTTCGATTTGTGGAAAAACGTAAACCAAGTCATGTTTTCGGTAACTGTACGTTACATCCCAAATGAGGGTAATTTAAATCTTCAAGTTTTTACTCAAGATCACATTTGAACCAAATTTTGAAATACAGTTTATAAAGTGTCTTTCAACCTTTTCCATGTGAAAGATTATCTGGAACAGAAAAGTTTTAGTTGGGAAAATGAAAATGAGTTTTTTGTAAATATACCTTTTCTATATCAAAAATCTATTGGAATACTTTGCCGTTTGTTTAGAAGGTGAAAATGGCCGCCATCGGTAAAAATTTTATTGATTCTTAAAACTTCAACTCATGTATTTTTTGAAAATCAAAATTATTTAAACCAAATATCACTTTGAATTTCTGGCACCCTTGTCCGGATTTCTGTGGAATTGCCCATGTATATTTGGTCTCATCCTACATGGTTTTATTCTGTTTCATCTACAACCAGATCGTCTAATTGCCCTTTGGTCTTATGGCCAATTCGCCTATGTACCATTTCGTCTAATTCCCATTTTGTCTAATTTCTATTTTGTCTAATGTCCATTTGGTTTAACACCACTTAGTCAATTCCTGCAACAAACTGGCAGACCAAAAGCAGTGAGACCAAAAGATAATTAGAGGAACTGGAAATTATTACAAGTGATCATTAGACCAACTGATAATTAACCAAGAGGAAATTATATCAAATTGTAATGGAGATACCTACCAGTGGCATTAATGTACTCCCATCTTATGATCAGGATGACAATGATGACAAACTTAAGGGCTGGTGCCACAAACAGCAATTTGTGGAGAGTATTGGAGAACTGCAAGATACAAACACAAACATTTCAATACCCCTGAATATGTAGATTTATCATACTACAGTCCACAAGCACAGAGGCGTCGGCGAAAGGCTCTGCGAAAAGAAAGGATTGGAGGGGCAAGCCATTCTGTGTTAACAATGGCTTGCCTCTCCAATGTTGTGTCTCCTGAAAGCCTTCTGGCACCTCTGCACAAATACAGATACAAGATTTCAACATTACAAGGTGTCTCTCCCACTCCCAATTTCTAACATGTCCACATATATCAATGTGCCCATGTTATCAGTAAAACAAACTTTCTTTATAACAAGGCATTTGGCTGGTCACAATCACCTCCTTCTAAAGGGAGTGGACTGTCATTAAAAAATTACTTTCTACTGGAATATTTGGTGGTTCTTTTACGAGTACGATGAGGCTGGCAATGATGAGGTCTTCACAAAGATGTTTAGGATTATGACATGTTTATTCCAAACCTGAAGTTAGATGCTATTTACATCTGATATATGCAATATAGCTATGGTATCCGCCAGTGGTATAATAGTATAGCGAATAGTATATCGCAACATCCCGCTTCCTTTGTAAAGAAGCAGAATGTGTACATTCAATGATTGAGTATACAGCAATATATATTGTTTTGATAACAACACTTTTGGCATGTATTGTTTTGGTAACAATACCAATTTGGATTGTTTTGGTAGCCTGTTAATTTTGGATAATTGTTTTTCCAATGAAATAAAGTCTAACTGGTTTGAGTAGGTTAACTGTTTGCATTTTCAATCTGACATTGAGTTTTCCTTTGATGCAAATTGAATATAACTTTTGGTATAACTGTTTTGATTGATAAAATCAATAAGTTTTGGTAAGCATATGATTCCAGATAATATGCTTGTTGTCATACCAATAATATTGTACTGTACAATGATTATACATAAAATTTGAATAATAAACTTTTGAATTGAACTGAAAACTATATGCGTCTTCAGACTTCTTTTGATTTCTTCAAGAGTGTCTTCTGTTTTCTCTCTTCTTTCAAAATGTTTTTAGAGTTATCAATCTTCAATCAGTCTCGCTGGTTTGCGGATTGTTCGACCATACATGTACCTCGTGGTTTCGAGTTTGTCGCTTGCTTTTGAGATTGATTGTTTTGAGTTTCCGACGTCGAAGTTGGTTGATGGTTGTCGTTCTCCTCTGTTGGGGTATCTGTGGTGTGGTCTTTGTCGAACCTTACACGTCTCGGAGTTGGGTGTGCTGTAGGTATTTCCCTCAGGTGAGATCGAATACCTCTCAGGATTCCTCCGTTGGGTGTTTTGATTTCATACGACCTTGGTTCATCGCAGATTTTGGTTACTTTGGCTGGTATCCAAAGGTGATCTTGGGGATGTAGGACCCTGGCAGGTTGTCCCACATGGAGAGACGGAAGTTCTGATCCTGCATGTTGGTCATGCATTTCCTTCATCTTGTCTTTGCGGTTCAAGAGATGATCAGTTGTCATAGATTCTCTTGACAGATGATGACTTGGAAGTGTTGTTCGGATCGGTCTCCCAAATAACATTTCAGCTGGTGATCTCATGTGACTGTCTACTGGTGTTGCTCTGAGATGCAACATGGCTAGTTGACTATCTTGGCCAGTCTGAGAACATTTTGTCAACAGATTCTTGACTGTACGAACCATCCTTTCTGCTAGTCCGTTGGATCTTGGATAATGCGGAGAAGATGTGGTGTGTTGGATTGACCACTTCTTACACATATCTTGGAATGGTTTTCCGAAAAATTGTGGACCGTTGTAAGATATGATCTCTTCTGGTGGACCAAATAGACTGAAGAATCCGCTCATCAAGTCTGCTATTGCTGCACTTCTAGTATCTTTCAGCTTGTATATTATCGGATACTTACAGTAATAGTCAGTGACGAGTAGATATTCTTTCCTACTGAGCATGAACAAGTCTGTTCCAAGTCTGTTCCTAGTCTGGTCCAGGGTGCTGGTGGTACATCATGGGGAAGCAACGGCTCGTTCTGCTGCTTTGCTTGGTGTTTCTGGTAAGCATCGCATTGTCTAACGATCGCTTCTATGTCCTTGTTTATGTTAGGCCAGTATACCGTACCGTGAGCTAGTCTTCTTGTGCTTTCGATTCCCATGTGACCTAGATGGAGCTGTCTAAGGATGTCTTGTCAAAGTGTCTTTGGTATGATCACTTGACTTCCCTTGAAGAGTATTCCATGTGACACTACGATTTCTTCTCTGTCTGACCAATACGGTCTGATAGGCGTTGGCAGTTCCTGAATAGTTTCCGGCCAACCCTGAGTAACTCTTTTCCATGTTGTTTTCAGAACAGTGTCATTCATTGTTTCTGTCTGCACCTCTGTTCTTTTGATTTGTCCAAAGATCAGGTCAGAGCTCAGAACATTATGGTTTGGATTGCTAGCACTTGTGATAAGTGTATCTGCATTGTTTACACTCTTGATGGGTGTATCTGTATCATTCACACTTGTGGTAGGTGTGTCTGTGATGTTTACACTTGTGGTAGGTGTAACTGTATGGTCTACACTTGTGATAAGTGTACTTGTGTGATTTTCACTCCTGGTAAGCGTAGTTGTGTCTTCTACATTTGTGATAGATGTAGGCCTTGAGAAAGTTTTGGATGTTCCATGGATTGTGATAACCCCTAGTTTGGTACATGATTGTAATCCTAGAATGCAAGATCCCTTTACGTCTGCTATGTAGAATGAGTGGGTAGTCCAGCCTGGACTGTTGTACTTACATTTTAGATCTATGGTACTCCTGCACGGTACTTGTGCCTTTCCATACACTACGAGCTCTGTAATTGTAGGTTTGAGTACTGTCTTGTATCTTTCTCCATACATGTTTTTGATTGTTCGAAGTGTGAGCGTGTTTGCACTTGAACCCGAGTCAACTTTGAGCTTTAACACATGCTGTCCAGCTTTCTGTGTCTATGAAGGCATATGCTACAGTACTGTTATTGTGAACTACTGTATGTGGTTCTTCAGTTTTGTTTGTATCAAAGTATGCAAACTGATCTCTACTCACTTTGTCTTGATCTTCTTGAGTGTCCAACTCGTTTACCGCTTTATGACTCTTCGACTTTATTCGAGATTTGTTTCGCCTTTGGCTTTGTGTGTGTTTGCAGTCTTCTGACTTTGTTTTGTCTGTTTTCCGCTGATCTTTTTTTTTTTCTTTCTGCAACACTTTGCCCAGTGGCCCTTCTTTCCACAGGATCGACATTCATCGTTGAAAGCTGGGCATTGCTTTGGCTTATGACTGCGACCACAGTTTCCGCAAGTATTACGCATCTTTGGTTTGCAACTCCGGAACGCATCAACGCTCTCCTGCGCTTGAGGATTAACTAGCGTGTTCAGACTACGTCTGCTGGCTACGATTGCCTCAAATTTTCACCCTTCGGTTAAGATGTCTCCTATTTTAAAACCTTTTTGTTTCTCCAAGAGCGATTTAAGAGAGATGTTTACGATTACGACATGTTGATTCCGAACCTGAAGTTAGATACTATTTACATCTGATATATGCGATATAGCTATGGTATCCGCCAGTGGTATAATAGTATAGCGAATAATATATCGCAACACTTTAAATACTTAAAAACACAGACAAATATTCTGTTTGCTATGGTAACTAGGACTACTACAATCATACATTAGCATTCATAATATTAGTTTCAATAATTGCTGAAAAGACATTTTGCAATTATCATGCATTTTAGAAACACTGAAAATTGTTCAATATGGGTGTATTTTTACCAGAATTAAACCACTGAGCAATTGCATGGTTACTTTTATCTGGTTTTTCTTGAAATACACATCGCCTAGTGGAAGACCTATTCTTCTAAAAATATATCTAACGAGGAAAGAAGACATACATCACAAGGCTAGTGTGGGACTACAGACATGAAATCTGTACCCTGACCTAGCTACATGCAGAAATAACAATCCACATTTACTTTTAAACAGGTTCTCTACAGACGTAACTATATACATATATAAGTAGAAGTTCCGCATCTAAGAATAACTTTAATTACAACTAAAACTGAACTGGACTGAAGATATATTTAAGACACCATATAGTAATCAACATCTTGATTGTGGGAAGCACTTGAAGACATCATGGTATCCAATGAATAGAATACAAAGGATTAGGAGATTAAAGATGGAAAACATATAAACTTGGGTGCTAATCAAAACAACTTTCTCCTCTCAAACTGGTCATATGGTTTCTGTTTTATAATCAATTAAATACAGTAAGAGAGTTGTCTGATATACAAGACTTTCATCTGAGACTTTTTTTTTTAAAACCCCAAAATCAAAACGAAAAAAGTACTCGCAAAATAAGCAGAACAGGGCAAAAAGGGTTTCTGCCCCCCCCCCCCCCCCAAAGGATCTAGGGTCCACACTAGCATTCATTTCTACAAATTCTCATCTTTGCCTTATAGCAATTGCTTCACAGTAACTTTTATTGCAATCAATTTTAGTTTTTTAAAAACTAGGGGGGGGGGGGGGCTTACTATAATTTTGTTTTATATTTCAACGGGTTAACAATGAAGATTGAAGGTCACCCTGAATGTCAGAGGCCATTAGGTCATTGTACTCCTGTTGTAGTGCTCTTTCACATGACGTGTGTGGATACAATGGTTCCAGATGAAAAGCGTGCATACATATGAAAATAATTATGGATAATTAAGTTGCATCCTCCAATGCTTTATATACATATAGGCCTACACATGTATCTTTACAACATGTAAATAGCGATTATACATTTCTTCCGTTGCCAATTAAAAATGTTCTAAGATTATTTTATTACACTGTTCTATTCAAGACCAAACTACCACAACCAGAAGCACTTTCATATAAATTGTTAATGATTTTTGCCCTTTCTTTGATAGTTTCAAAGGTAAGGGATGAGCAGTTGCATATCCAGGATTTAAAATAAGGAGGGGGGGGGGGGGGTTAGGAGGCACTGCTGAAAATTTTCTAATTTTAACATACATTCAATGAATGATTTCAAACAATGATTTCAAATTACGCGATGCGTAATATATGTCCCGCCGATAATGTAAATTCCCATATATCACGATGAGTCATATCACATAAGGCAAACAGAATCGAAATCGCGGGAAAATGGCGAAGAAGTTAGCATTTTGTAGCCAATGTACAATATAGGTCAAAGTCAGGTCAAAGGTCAAAGGTGAAAAGTCAAAATTCTGTGAAGAAAGGTTTGTAGCCTCACTCTAGTGCTAATCACATAAAGGCAAACCGGATTCGAAAAATTGCGATGAAAAATGGCGAAGGAGTAGCATTTTGTAGCCAATTAACAATATAGGTCAAAGGTCAAAGGTCAAAATTCTGTGAAGAAGTTTTTAAGCTATTACCTAGTGCTATCACATAAAGAAAGCGGAATTGAAATCGGATGAAAATTGGTGAACGAGTAGCATTTTGTAGCCAATGTACAATATAAGTAAAATTGAAGGTCAAAGGTCAAAGGGGTCAAAATTCAAAATTCCGTGACGAAGTTTTGTAGTCCTCACCTAGTGCTATCACATAAAGCAAACGGAATCGAAATCGGATGAAAAATGGCGAAGGAGTAGCATTTTGTAGCCAATTAACAATATAGGTAAAAAATAAAGGTCAAAGGTCAAAGGTCAAAATTCGGTGAAGAAATTTTGTAGCCATCACTTAGTGCTATCACATAAAGCAAACGGAATCGAAATCGGAAGAAAAATGGTGAAGGAGTAGCATTTTGTAGCCAATGTACAATATAAGTATAAATCAAGGTCAAAGGTCAAGGGGGTCAAAAGTCAAAATTCTGTGAAGAAGTTTTGTAGCCCTCACCTAGTACCATCATATAAAGCAAACGGATTCGAAATCGGATGAAAAATGGCGAAGGAGTAGCATTTTGTAGCCAATTAACAATATAGGTCAAAAATTCAAAAGCAAAGGTCAAACTTCTGTGAAGAAGTTTGGAGCCATCACCTAGTGCTATCATATAAAGCAAACGGAAATCGAAATCGGTATGAAAAATGGCGAAGGATAGCAAATTGAAGATTTTGATCACATACGACGCACGGACGGACGGACACACACACACACACACATACACACGTACGGAGCCCGTTTCATAGTCCCCTGCTCGAACTCGTTCGGCGGGGACAATTAAAGGGGGTGCACCTCCCCTGTGCCCCTACCTGTATAGACCCCTGCTAAGCATCACTTGAATGTGACACTGTCTTCTGTGGGTTAATTGTATTGTCGTTCACTTGCCATCTTGTTCTCACAATTCTAGGACAACTACCAACGGAAAACTCCCCCCCCCCCCTGCAGAAAATCGACCAACTGACCCTACACCTAACCCAAACCCTATTTATGAGGGGGGGGGGGGAAGTTTTGCCATCCCATGACAAAAGGAAGCAAGTGACATATCAATTAATTTTGAGTTTTTGACATTTTCATATTTAATTTGGTGCCAACTTCCTTCTGATCAAGTTTCATACATGTATTCAAAAGTTTGTCCAGCTTAAAGATATTTAAAGTAAGACATTTCGAGATTCCATTGACATCAATGTAAATGACGGATATATTTTCCTCTTATACAGTCTGTGTAAAAAAAAATGGTACAGTCGGAAAAAAAATATTTAGGAGTGAAATATTTTCAAATGATGTGTGTATGTGGTACCAAAATAAAGCCCAAAGATTTTCCTTGCTGATGCGCTTTGTTCTGTATAATTTGCTTTCTTAAAACAAAAGTTATGCTAAATTTTGTGCAACGAGGAACAAATAAAAATTGAGCACTTCATGGCCATTATGCGAAACCTATACACAAAGGCATGGGACGGCGTGCGAAAAATGGATTTTCCTTGATTGTAGAAAATAAGTCATATTTCAAAAATTACAACACCAAATGTGATGAAAAAAATTGCAAGTAAAAGCCTGATCTTCCTGCTTTATGAAAATACCAAACAATAGTAAGCTGTGATTAATCTTCATACTATAAAAAAATGTTTTCCACTTGTACCATTTTATTTGACACAGACTGTATTACCGAAAATGTCATTTTTCAGAGTTGTTTCCTTTTGGCATTCCATTCCATTCTAGGACAACTATCAACGCAAAATGGATGGCAGAGGTGTCTGGGAGGCTTATGATCCAGGAGGTAATTATCCTTATATATGTTCACTCATATACTTACCCAATAATACTTGATCCAGTTGATGACCCAGATGAAGAGTAAAGTTCCCCAAACAACAATCAAGATTTTATGAATAAGCAGTAGGGGTTCTTCACCTTGACTCAGGTGGCTTTGTCCATTGTTGTTCATCAATGTTAAATTGGCCTGCCAGGAAATAGGAACATACAAAAAGAGAATAGATTTTATTAAAGGTGTACGTTCCCCATAGTGTAGAGGGAGTTCAAAATATGTGCGCCGTAACAAACTTTGCAACGATGTGCGACTCTTACGTAGTAGTCCAAAAACAGAAAGCTAAAATGCCTGAACGATTGCTGAAGTCATGAGCCAATTTCTTATCGGCAATGATTCAACTGCGCTCGGATGCATGAGAGAACGGGTTGTCCCCGCCTGTGCAAACGAGAAGTATGCACGTGATAATACATCTCGAGATCCGAACAATGCATGCATTCACTGATAGTGCACTGATACAGTGCCGTATACACACACACACACACACACTTGCAAGTCTCGCACTCACAGCGCGATCGCTATTGGCTGGCTTGTGTTTGCACTAATTTTGATTGACAACCGTATGCAAATTAAGTCGTGTTCTTCATGGAACAATGGCGGCGAGTACACAGATCGCATATTGAGTCCTCGTTTCAGCTCAGCTGCGGACCACGCAATATTACGTGATAATGCTATTGTCTGAGCTTTGTCTGTTTTGACGCACTAGTGCCACGCTGGTCATACCCGTACTATGCAATAAGCACAATGCAGCAGTTAAAGGAGGTCTCTGGTTTTGGTAAATCCCGAAAAGATGGTTATTACTACATGTATGTTAATTCATCCCCAGACGGGGTTCTTCACCTTGACTAAAGGGGGCTCTATCCATTTTTATTCATCAATATTAAATTGGCCTGTCAGAAAATAAGAACATACATAAAGGTTGGGTTTCATACATCTTGACAGAGAATTAAAGTTGGTCTCTAGTTTTGGTAAATCTCGGAAAAGTATTTATTACTATGTCAACTGATCACCTGATGATACATGTATAAGAAAGATTGTATCATGAAACCAAATGATACTTTGAAATCAAAATGTAAAATACTTAGCAGTGTCAATTCCAACAATGAGCATAACTAACAAAAAATTTATTGTGTTTAATCAACACAACATATAATTATAAATACAAGAAAGTGTTGACTCATAGGGGTCATAGTGTAGGCCTGGTTTTAACCAAGTGCTTTCAGACATTTACATACCGGTACCAAAAATAGGATTGGAATATCACACAAGCTCTCACATGTATCTTTTTATGCAATGATGAAAATATGTGAGACAATGTTGTACATGTCTATGCGATAAGTTTCAATATATAATTCTCTTTTTCTAAACAAAATCAGAAACCACCTTTAAGATACTGAAGCAGACAAGACAAACAGCAGGAAGCATGTTGTTTTGAATTACATGGTATTTCCAATGAACAGTGACTTGAATATAATGCATATTGATGTTCCAAACTGCCTGCTGAAAATAAATGACCTGCATGTAGATGTAATCATACAGTTGATATTTTCTAAAAAAAATTTAAATGGTTAAAACTTTTATATTCATCTTGCAAACATCCATGAACATGTAGACCACCTCCACCCAAACATTTAAATGTTTTGAATAAATCAAATTAAATAAATAAGATATGAAAAACAGGGTGACAGATAATAGTGCTTTGCCTAGCTGTGACATCAAAACACAATATGCATCTTGAAAAACAAGTCAAAGTGATATTTTTTTATATTTCTATAATTTTATAGTTCTTTCTCCAAACAGACTGGCAATTCTTCCTTAATGAGAATATTACGGACCATGGCAACTATTTTTTTTAAAGAATCTTTGTCAAAAAATACAATGAGGTGTTCTTCTTCTTCTTGTAGTATACAAACTTTCTAGATTAATTTTTTTAGCCTAAGCTGAACAAAGTTAATGGAAATAAAGTCACTTAGCCTATAATAAAGTTTGTGACTTACTAGAGTTAAAAACATTTGCCTACATAAACAGTCTGCAAATTGGCACTTTGATATAAATGCAGACAGGGAGTACTACATGTATAATAGACAAGATAAGATTAAAAGTTTCAAAGTTCAAAACCCATTCTAATCAGTAAATTTACCCAGCACGATTCCTGGTCTTGTTGTGTATGTGTTCCATTGTACACCCCTTGCCATGGGCACTGTAGTAACATGAATTTGTAATACTCGTGCTCCGGGAAGAGTGCGTTCAACCGCCAGGAACCGCAGGGGGAGCCCGGTGCGCCTTGGTTGTGGTCGGAGCACAGAACATGGTGACTCTTACAGAACCGGGCAGGTTTCTGGGAACTGTGTCCGTTGTACTGGAGAGACTCACAGACAGAGTTCAGACGACTTGTTCTGGGCTCAAGTACCTGCAAACATTAAATGGAAAAAAAATTAATGCTTGCAAAATGTACATGTATACATCCTGTAACACTAGAGTTGAAAACACTTTCATACTGTATGAACATTGGTTAGGGGAGACTGGGGTAATTATGGCCCCCTTTTTCACATTTCCTATTACTACCATTAAATGAAAAGTCCAATAATATTCTAATTATGTAAAAATACAGTCAGTCTATATACCTGTAATATACAAAGGAAAATATCAACCTGTGACTTCTCATTTGCATATTAATTATTATATCCCTTATCTAAGATTGTTTGCATTGAGAGTGTACACAAGGAGAAAAAGAATAGTTTAACTAAGAAAAACGTTTCTCAAGAAATAGTTTGTTTTTCTTCATGACGTCACGCATAGTACATTTTTTCCCTAGGGAAAAACTGGACTATACGTTTTTCCGACCCCCCCCCCCCCCCCTATTCACGAGTTGCGCAACGCAACGCGAGCGGTGCTACTCTGCTGCTTTTACCTGAATTCTCCACTGCATGCCACAGGAAACTTTCGGCGAGCTGCACTGACCAGGTGCGCTTACATAACAGACGATCGATTAGGCAAGACAAGTATTTTCTCAACTTCTCTACGATAAGGTAAGCATAGACTATATAATTTTGTTCATTAAAAAAATTAAAAGGAATGGTATTATAGTGGAAGGGATATAAAACAAATATACAATGACTCATTCTCAGAACAGGTTAAAACTATTCGCACTCAGGAACATCACATAGTACTATTCTCTCTCGGGCCGATGGCCCTCGAGAGAATAGTACTATGTGATGTTCCTTCGATGCGAATAGTTTTAACCAGATCCTCGATTGTCATTGTATATTTGTATACCATTATGTTAACAACTTTGTGGGGCCACAATTACCCCACAGCTATGGGGTATTTATAGCCCCTATTGTAATGACTGTATGAATTCAAAGATATCATGCTAATTAATGATGGTAACGTATAATAAATGTTGTTGGGTATTTCTAATACACTTATCAACCACCAGCAATGATTTAATCAATAATTGGTTCAGCCAAAATGTTGAAATTTTGCAGTCATAGCAATACATATATTTATGTACATAATCATACAAGTTAATATCCCCATCCTATGCTTCTACATTGCTTATGCATTGGGGCCATACATGTAATTACCCCCAAGTGACATTTTCAATTTTATCCCACTTTACAGCTCTTCTACTGAAGATATTCGGGTGGAAGTTTTTTCTGTTGTGTTTGTTAGTTCCTATTGTTTCTGTTTCAATCAAAATTTCATCTTAAATGATTTTAATTAATGATATCACACCCCAAATAAAAAAGCAGACTTGCCACTTTCCGACGAACAGAATTGTGATTGCCATACATTTTAGGCTCCCCTAAGTACACAATTGGAAGTAAATGGCTTATTTTTCTCATACGATAGTAGGAAGAGTTTAGCTAGGCATGTGCAAAAATTAAATTATCATTGTGTATTAATGCAGCAAAGAATTATAAGCTCTCAAAGACAAAGGGGCCATATTTACCATGGGGCCATAACTACCCCAGTCTCCCCTATACCTTTTTTTAACCAATATAAAACATTCTTAGATCATGTAAATATTATTTGCATAAGTGGAAGGGTAATTGACTGGTCCCACTGGTTATGTTTCTATTAGGGTTATTGTATTCACTACATGTACGTACTGGTCAGTAATATGTCTATAATGTACAAAGATGAAGTATAATCAAAATGTTATTGAAGTTAAGATGATTTATAACTCCATGTATTTTACTTACATCTCTCAATTCTTGTGATGTACAAGTAAGAAGCCACAAGTCAGGCCTTGGACCACTGACCTACAAAAATAAAATAAAGAGAAAGAGATTTATATCTAGGTTTAAAATGTGGAATAACATACATGTAATGCATCCAGATCCAACATAATATTCATATAAATATTACAACTGCAACATAATTGAGGGATTGATTTTGTGTAGTGTTATCACTTAATTGGGGCATACTTCAAAGCATCATAACTGTACCATATGACTTTAAAGACCGTGTCATCCTTTTGCAGGCAAAAATCTTACATTTCTAGTTTTTGATAGGATATAGTAGTATACATTGTATCAATGACTATACTTCCCACAACATGATTAAGCTCAAATGTGTATACTTGTCATTCTATTAGATAGAAGATAGATAGAACTGGTTTATTCATTAAAATCACATCAAACAAGCAGCTCGCAAGCTGAAAATGTTCAATTTACAATTTGTTCAATTAACAATGTGAATGATAGTACTTATCTAAAACAAATATTATATGAAAAATCATGAAAATTTGAAAGGATTATAATTATGATACTTTCAAGATATAATACATCATTTTGAAGAATAAAACCAGCTTAGATTTAAAAAAAAGGAAAAATCTCGTTTAAACTTGCAACACTAGTGAGGTAATTCATAAAACTGGTGCAATATATCGGGTAAAATAAGTAAAAGTATATATATTGCATATTTGTATCGGTATATATTTATAAACTAGTCTACTTTTTCACGGTAAAAAAAAAGAATTTTTGATCATAACATTAATTTTCAAGATAATACGTAGCATAAACAAAAACAAGCCTGAATAAAATCTTAAAAGTGGAAATTAATGAAGTAATAAAATGTGATCAAGTGTAACCAGGTAAATTGAGCTAAAGAAACATAAGTATATAATATTATTGCAGGCATTGGTAATGGTATAGGTTAAACCAACTAGTTTACATAGCAAAAGGTAAAATTTATTTTAAGAAAATAACATTCAATTATTTGAAATATATTTGAAGTGTGTGTTGGCAGAAAGAAAAACGCAATATAATTCCAAATGAAAAATTGAATCAATAAGAAATGAGTGTGATTCAAATACCGTGTAAATCTCCACATTATTGCACATATTAAAGACGTAATCAGGTAGTTTAAGTTAAAGAAATATATGTATATAATATTATTGCAGACATTTAATAATAATAATGGTGTATTTAAACCAACTAGTATACTGTGACAACAAGTAAAAGTTATAATCATTAAAGAGAATTAAAAATAATGGATTTATACTCTCGACATTGCGTTGTAATTATATGAAACTTAATTGAGGTGTGTGTTGGCAGAAAGAAAACACAATTATAATTCCAAATTAAAATTTCAATCTGACTTCAATATTTCAATAAGAGTGTAGAAACAAAGAGATGGGTGTGATTCAAATACTGCATATATCTTCACATTATTGCACATATTAATTTAAAAAAAATGAATTGTGAAACTTATTAAATGTAATAATTAACATAAGGATAACACTATATTTTAAAGTATAACGATACAAGAAAAACATGCGAGACAAATGTTACTCACGGTTGACCACTGATGATATTAAAACAGATAATATACACAAAAACAGTTTAAAATCTCCAAGAACGGTAAAAAGTTAGGAAAATAGTGTCCAGTTGAAGAGAGAGTTAAAAACATGGGCAAGCAGCAAAACAGCGCCCTCATATATTGCGATCATCAAAATTCATTCCTAATTTTTCGTACCACGAATCGACGTACGTACCACGTACCACGTATTCAAATCGACCGTTGACCATTAGCGCAGATAATAATCCACGCTGATACGCCATGTGTATATTGCTCTGTGTGGTCTGTGCTGAGTGGAGCTACACGCACTGTAATATCAACGATGCTGAGGAAGAGCTGACCTAGATTGATAGTCATATTTTTGTTTCATATTACTGATCTAGGCAACCTATGACAGTAAGATTGAAAAGACAGTATAGGTCGATAATACTATCTAAAGTTATGCCAAGTTGTATTAGTTTTCGCAATTTGTGAAAAAGGATGACACTACATTTAATCTATGACAATAACCATTCCCTTTAATATAAGGACTCAGCATGAGTGTATTGTTGTGAAACAAAAAGAAAAGTATTTGTGAACCAAACTATTTCAATAGGGTAACTGAATTTTTAAAGCGTTTTTTATGCTATGTTTATAAGGAAGGTTATCTCATTAAACTATGCGAGCGCGAAGCATCGTTTAATGAGATATGTATCTTCTTAAGAAGCATAGCATAAAAAAAAACTTTAAATGCAATGTTTTTAGATTGTTATATAGTTTAATGAGATAACCTTCCTTATAAACATAGCATAAAAAACGCTTTAAAAATTGCACTATTTTCAGGTTGACATATCATTAAATTTTCAGCTCGCACTTCGCGCTCGCATTGTTTGATGAGATAAGCATATTCTTTATGAGCTTAGCATAAAAACACTTAAAATGAAATGTTTTCAAGTTGATTGAACACAAATTTTCGGCTCGCGCTTCGCGCTCGCATTATTTAATGAAGTATGTATCTTCTTTATAAGCATGGCATAAATAATCTTTAAATGCACTGTTTTCAGATTGATATATTAAACATTTTCGTCGCATTGTATAAAATATGTATCTTCTTTATAAGCATGGCGTTTTAAAAAAAGCTTAAAATACCCTGTTTTCATGTTGATATATCAAAAATATTTGGCTCGCGCTTCGTGCTCGCATTGTTTAATGAGAAGTATCTTCTTAAAAAGCATAGCACATAAAAAAACTTTAAATGCACTGTTTTCAGGTTGACATCTTTAAATTTTTAGCTCGCGCTTCGCGCTTGCATTGTTTGATGAGATAAGCATTTCTTTATGAGCTTAGCATAAAAAGGCTTAAAAAGCACTGTTTTCAGGTTGATAATCTAAAATTTTCTGCTCGCGCTTTGCGCTCGCATTGTTTAATGACAAGTTTCTTCTTAAAAATCATAGCACAAAAAAAAAAACTTTAAATGCACTGTTTTCAGGTTGACATATCTTTAAATTTTCAGCTCGCGCTTCGCGCTCGCATTGTTTGATCAGGTAAGCATTTTCTTTATGAGCTTAGCATAAAAAAGCTTAAAATGCCATGTTTTCATGTTGATATATCAAAATTATTCGGCTCGCGCTTCGCGCTCGCATTGTTTAGTGAAAAGTATATTCTTAAAAAGCTTAGCACAAAAAAAAAAACTTTCAATGCCGTGTTTTTAGGTTGATATATCCAAAATTTTCGGCTCGCTCGCATTTTTTAAAGAGAAGTATCTTTTTAAAAAGCATAGCACAAAAAAGCTTTGAATGCACATATTTTCAGGTTGACATATCAAAAAATTTTCAGCTCACGCTTCGCGCTCGCATTGTTTAATGATATAAGTATTTTCTTAATGAGTTTGGCCTAAAAAAAACGCTTAAAATCAAATGTTTTCAGGTTGATATAGCAAAAATTTTCGGCTCGCGCTTAGCGCTCGCATTGATTTAATACATTGGCTTGTTCATAAAAAAAAAAAAAAAAAATCAAGATTAAGTTAATTAAGTGTCTATAGCCTATAACAGCCCCCCCCCCCCCCCCACGGCACTTAGCTTTTTAAACCGCTGATCAAAGGAAATTGGGGTGGAAAAAAATTTCCGGCCCCCTACTGGCGATGCTGATCCGCCCCTGGATTCAGTTCGCTTTTCGCCTTCCATGGCACAGGTGACGCCAAAATGAATAATAATAATGTGTGAACTATTTGATTGTAAAAATGATCAGGTGTTTAATGAGCATTATGAGGGAGGGTGCCTGGATTTTTTTTTTCCAGTAAAACATCCATGCTATACTAATTTTACTGTACAAGCTACGTACAGCAAGAACAGCAAGAATTCTTGAGAGTTATACTTGCACCTGAGTATTTTTTGTGCTATAATGAAGAGTTCACGGAAATCAGGCTACTGCATTAGCTATAAAGTTTAGGAGGGATTATTCCATTAACACCATAATGTCAATGTAAGTCAGCGTCATCTTTGAGTAAACCTTATGCTGTTTAATCTCCTGAACACTTTCAAGTTTATTGAACATGAAGACTAATCCCAAATAAGTTGAACATGAAGACTAATCCCAAATAAGTATTGTGGATAATGGAGCAGTCAACTACATGTAGTAGCAGCTTGTCAAGACAAATATCAAGAATTCTTGGACTATATTCGCAAACACCCACATCTTCTTGGCACTGTCATAGTATATTAGGAGACATATAATACGTTCACGCACACTTGTACTTCATTTACAGGAACATACATGGAGGTGGATCCAGGGGGCCTAGGCGGAAGTGTCCCCAAATATAGGGAAATCGTGTACACGCCAAATGTGATTAAAATGACACGCCTTCTTTAATCGCCAATTTAGACTTTAATGCTGGAGGTGAAATCAAAAGTAAATTCACCAATGTTGTAGGGAATTGTCTCGGTTACAACATACTGAAAATTTGAAAAAGAAACGACACATATACTGAGGGACACTCCATTTTGTACCAAGATTATGTCGTCATGAAACTCAAATCTGTAATTTTGAAACACAAATCAGAATCTTGAGTTTGGAAGCTAATATTATGATAACGTTGCAACGACCTGGAATAAGACATGAGATATGAAATCGCATCTACATCTCATACTGTATCCAATTATGAAAAGAAAATTGGGGGTTGCCGTTTATCCTGAAGAGTTATAAAAGATTTTGTGTACCGGTAGGCATGTTTTTGTTCAAAAATTGTATATTTTGACAAAATTGACTAATTTGTGTGCGCATCGGTCTAACTTGAACAGACGCTTTTTCCATTATTAATGGTCTAAAAATGTTTTACATGGTATCAAATTGTTAAGAAATGTTTGAAGATTACATTTAAAGCAAAAAATTAACCATTTCTTGCTGCATTCACACTCAACGTGCAAGAATGCGTGCATTATTGTGTGTATGTTTTTAAAATGCTTAAAACGACCTGAAACGAATTCTAAATTGGCCAAAAGGAGATTTTAAACATTTTTAATTTTTTGCGCGTGCGTACGCGCACGGAATATTAGCAAAAAAGTTGCGCAATTAATTGAAGTTTCATGTCAAGAAATATGAATTCGCAATGATTATTATTTAGAGATTTAAAGAAAATTCTGACGAATACAATATGTGCTATCTACATAAACTTGTACATACCACCTTAAAAAGGAAAAAAGAAAAGAAAAAAGGTAGAGGAGAAAGAGAAAAAGAAGAAAAAGAAAAGGAATGATACTGTACGTAGGAGAAAGAAAAGCAAAGAGTGGAGAAAGAATAGAAGGAATCAAATGAATGACAATAAACAATGCAAATTACTAAACTATAGAATGATGATTAAACATAAAATTACTCCACCTTCTCCCCCCCCCCCCCCCGAAAAATGTATGATGAATTGGCACCGCAGGGAGGCCTCGAACATTTCTATCCTCCATGCTAGAATACCATTCCCTCTCCCTGCTCTGACAACATGAACTAATTCAATAATTGTGTATGTCACAAGCACTCCCATCAGCAATTCGTCTGTAGTAAATTTTAGCACAAAATTAATTCAAAAGCAACACTGCACCTCACTGAATCTAATGAGTATTCAATAGGCCTACATGTACTTCTGGACTACATACGTACAAATGTAAAGCCAGCACCCTTTCCTTATACATGTACATGCATTGTGTTACATGGCGCATCAGCGTGCATTATTCTCTGCGCTAACGGTAACGGTTCGCACCGTACGGTATATTTTTCGAGGTTCGCAAAAATAGGAGTGAATTTTGATAATCGCAATATAATGACAAACATACACATTTGAGCTTAATCATGTTGTGGGAAGATATAGTCATTGATATACTACTATATCCTCTCAAAAACTAGAAATGTAATATTTTTGCCTGCAAAAGGATGACACTACCTTTAAAGTGCCTCTTTTCAAGATGAAAAATTTGAACTGCCAAAACATGAAATACATGTAAAACAAATTAGTTAGATCATATTTTAAAGCATTAAATCATAAAAATTATAAACTAATTTTATTATTTACGATATGGAAATATACATTTGCCTACCATTGCTATTCGACCTCGAATCGCCCCAAACCGAAAATTACAACCGAAATTTTGCCTAGTGTTTGCCTATTTACCCCCCACCCCCCATTAAATAGCGCCCTCCACTCGACGAGGATGCGGCCCAAGCGATCTTATACTCCTCTCTCTAACTCTCTCGCCCCAAAAACTTCCGTATGTTGCAAAGGATAGGGGACGGAGGGAGGGAATGTAGGCAAATGTATATTTCCATTCGTAAATAATAAATTAGTTTATAATTTTTATGATTTACTTCAATAGAAATTACATTTGCCTACCATTGCTACGACCAGCACCGACAAAAGTCTGGAGGGCAACCATAACGGTTATGAACTATGGAGGACGCCGCCGCTTTGAGAGGTGCGGTGGAGAAAACACCCTCACTAGCGCAATGTCTCTCAGATAAAAGGAGGTGAAGAAATTCGCAGAAGCCAAAAGGCAGCTTTGCAGATATCTTCCACCGACCCCTGTAATAGGGCCCAAGAGGAGCTGAGCTCTGGTCTGATGGGCCTTGGAGTAGATCCCTCTTCAAGGGCCTTCACTCCCGCAGCCTTGATAGCGGAGACTATCCACCGGATAACGTGTCTCTAGAACCCCTTTATGTGGTTCACGGGAGAGACAATAACTTGTGAAGATTTGCGAAGATTCTCCGTTCTCTGATGTACATTTGAGGGCCCTAACGGGCACCATAATTTGTCTTCTCTGATAGATGAGAACCCCGTCAGAGGCGAATGAAGATCTCGATAGAGCCCGACGATGCTGTTTGGTTTCTTCGCAATAAACGATGTGATAGGAATCATACGAACCCATGTCTCTCCCAACGAATATGACCTGGTGATATTGAGAGAGCATGTAGGGAACTCCTCCTTTGCCCGGAGGCAAATAGCTAGGAGAAAGCTAGTCTTAATGGTTAGATTCAACAGGGAAATCGAGTTCAAAGGCTCGAACAGGAGGCTTTGACAAAGCCTCCAAGACTTTGGGAATTCCAGGCTGGAGTCAAGGGCTTAGAAATAGGGCGTTTAAGAAAAAGGCCCTAATCAACGCCGAGAGCTGGGGGAGGTCGAGACCGATCCCCATTAGCAAAACCAGAATGAATGGCCGCGATAGCCGAACGATATCCGGAATCGTCGAAAGAGACCTACCTTATCGAACAGAGAAATAAGGAATCGGCAATAGAGGCAAAGAAGCCTCTGGGGGACACCCCAAGAGGTTCGCACCAGGCAAGAAAGCCTCAAGGCGCGAATTGTATACAATCCTAGTCGATTTCCGTCTACTTTCAACTAGCAGCTCAGCTGCTCGGTCTGAAAAGCCTTCACCCTAGCCCGCTGGCTGATGAGGGCCAAGCAGTGAGATGAAGGTGCGATGGATTCGGATGAAGAACCCCCGACAAAGGTTGAGAGACTAAGTCCGGTACGGCCGGAAGGAGCAGCGGCTCCCTACTAACAGGAGCAACAGGTCTGAACCAGGCTCGACCCGGCCAGTGGGGAGCAATCAAGACCACTGTTGCCTGATCCTCCTGATCTTCCGGAGAACCAGAGGGATCAGCTGAATGGTGGAAAGGCGTACGCTTCCACCCCTTCCAATGAAGAGAGAACGCGTCCAGAACGAAGGCCGAAGTCTCCCTGACTCGGGAGCAAAACCGAGGAAGTTGTTGTTCGGGAGGTCGCAAACAGATCTATTTCAGCTCCCGAACCTCTGAACTACTAACTCGAAGACATGAGGGGACACATCCATTCCGATGGCAGCGAGCGACCTCGGGATAGAAAATCTGCTATCAGATTGTCCTCCCCGAATGTGGGAGGCACCGGGGTGTCTCCTCCGATTGCACCATTCCCAAAGGAGGAACGCTACCTCTGTTCAACTCCAAGGAGTGTGTCCCTCCTTGTTTGTTGATGTAGGCCTTCACCGAGGTGTTGTCCGTGAGAATCACAACGAACGGCCCACCAACAGGTCGCGAAAACGTTGGAGGACAAACAGAACTGAAAAAGTTCCAGAACATTGATATGAGGCAGCGGCCTCGGAAGGGCCCAAGATCCGGAAACCATCCGACCTTGACAATGGCCCCAACCCTGAAGCGATGCGTCCGTGGTCACTGTAATTGAGGAAGAGGGTCCTTGAATCTCTTCCCTGAAGAAGGAAGGTACGGTTCGTCCAAGGGGAGAAGCTTCTTGATCTCCACGTCACAGGAATCCAGACCAAAAGGGAGCTGAGGTTCGGCTGAAAAACTTCAGGAGATGCAGTTGGAAAGGTCTCATAAAGAGACGACAATTCGGCAGATGTCCACCAGACTGGCTAAAAGCCCCAGCCATCTCAACAAACTCGGCTCGAACCCTCCGCATCGCCTCAAGAGAGGGAACCTGGCCAGACTGTTACCAGAGTCTCCACCCTCTCGAGACTCGGTCGAGCCAACTGATTCTTGATATCCAACTGGGCACCCAGGTAGATCGGAGTTCGGAAGTGAATGAATTCCGATTTGGCCCAGTTGATCATGAATCCCAAACTCTCGGTCGTTTTCACTAAAAACGAAAGATGGTGTGACAACAGGACCTCCGAACTGGTGACGAGGAGCCAATCGTCTAAGTATGCGAAGATCCGAAGACCTTTGCCTCTGAGGAACGACATCAACGCTGAGACCACCCTGGTAAAAACCCTGGGAGCGGGACGCAGCCCCCGAAAGAAGGCGCTTTTAAGAGCGAAAGGTCTCCTTCCACAGCAAACCCCAAAAGATCCTCGACGAGGGTCTATTGGGATGTGGAAATAGGCATCGCTCAGGTCGAGGGACACCGCAAAGTCGTCCTGATCGAGAGCCGGAAGAATGAGGGCTAGAATGGTCCATCCTGAAGGCGACTTTGCGATGTGCCTGTTGATCCTCTTCATATTGAGGCATCATCTGAGCGATCCTGAACGCTTGGATTACAAAAACGGGGAGAGACACAGAAGGTGTGATCCCTCACCCGTTCGACAGCGTCCTTTCTCAGGAGAGAGGTAACTTCCGAACAATATGCTCCTGAAAAAGGATCGACTGCGGCGTGATCGACTTCGGATAACACCCTGGAAGAGGCTCTTCTAGATCTATCCGAAGACCGTTCTTGATCACAGAGAGGACGAAGACGTCGTCCGTGATTGACTTCCAAGCTGGAAGAAACTTCCGAAGTCACCACCCACCGGATCTCCAAGCGAACTCGGGAAGTCATCTGGAATAATGCCTCCCGCCCTGACGAAAGGCTGATTCTTCGCGACACCTCGGAAGAAACCCTACCACCTCCACGTCCTCGACGAGGAGTCTGGTCTTGAAAAGACACCTGTCGATCATGAAAATCAATGAGAGAGAGTCGGCAACTCTGCGATCCTGAGGAGGAACTGCCCCGACCTGGCAGGAACAAAAGTTCTCTTGTCCTTCTTCTTCTTGCCCTCCTGAAAAGAGGAGTCTTGAAGAAGCCAGATTTGCTAGACCTCGAAGACGAAGGGCTGGACGAACATCTTCAATAGATGTAGACAATTCCTGGCCTTCTTACGTGCGTCAACTTCTTTTTGTAAGATGTCTGCCAAGTTGCTCCACAAAGGGAGGAGAAGTCACGTCAACTCTTTGACCATATCCGGGATGAGATGTTGCTTGATATGAAGAGCCCAAGCACATGAACTCTACGGGCATTATCCAACAAGTTGGATGAAGCCGACTCGAGAGAACAAAAGAGAAGAAACCTCTCTAAGGGCCAAAAGAATCTCAGCCTGGTCCGGCGGAGAAATCTCCAATTCCTGGGAAACGCAGCAAGAGTTCCAAAAGCATGTCATTCAGGACGACAAACGAAGACTGCCCGTGATAGAAGACGAAACGTCAAAATCATCTTTGTCCGTTTCTTTCATAGGAAGCCTTCCCGACTTGTCAAAGACATCCGCCAACTTCAAAACCTCGCGGGAGATGGCTTTGATGAGTAAAAGACTATCGTCCCCCTCCACAAAGATACCCGAAACTACTTTCAGAATATCTTTAAGGTTTCTTCGGTTTGTGTGAAGCACAGACGAATTCCTCTTTATGAATGTCCTGTACTCGAAGCTGAAAAGACGTAACAGTTTTCGACCTTGCCGAAAAGAAACCTTTACGCCCCTCCGAAGTTTCAGGGGTCACTCGACCTGCTTGGAACGTATTTCTGAAATAAAACCCGCAACTCGTTTCGCCAAAGGAAGCTCTACAACGACTTCAGGTTCATCTCCATCGGATTAAATCCACCGGAGCATATAACCTGGGAGGACGGCGTGTCAACCCTATCCGAGTTGCGGTACAAGGGAGCCGGATGCGATTCAACAAAGAGACGCGAGAATCAGTCACCGAAACGATCCAGTTCCTCACACAGGAGGGTGGGACCACCCAAAGAGTGAGCCGGAGAGTGGTGACGTACGCTGCCTCGTAACGTTTCAACCCACTCTCGCAACCTCCGGAGGTACACCCAAACTAACCGGATCGGTATCCGGGAGTTGATGTCGCCCAATAAGGAGTGACCGACCTCGGGGAACAGGGTTCCCAACGCAAACCGGATCCGGGTTTGGCAACGAACAAAGTCCGTCCGAAACCGAAGTGCCGAAAGAAAAGGGGCACTGTTCCGCGGGGAACCGGATCGGGATCCGAAACTGCAAGTCTACGACGCTTCGCTACAGAAGGCCCGCACCAGATGCGATACCAATCCGAGAAGCACCGACTTGGAAGCCGAGGTGGGAATCCGGCTTGGCTCACAAAAGAAGCGCCCGCCCGTAACAGACCCTGGCTTCGAACAGAAACCGGAGCGGGATCCGGAACAAATAAAAGAGAAAGAAAAGTGTTAATACACAAAAATAAAGGGGCAATAGGCGGGTCATCAAGAACGGAGCACAAAAACTCTGTGCGGCGCTACACACACACAACACTCAAACGTAAACCACGACACGTATTACATACACACAGTAATGAACGTACGAAGATCTACGGGAAGAGAGAGCGTGAAAAAGAAAACGATCACCGAGAGATAAACTATCAAAATCTCGGCAAATCCAAAAAACTAAGACCAAAAGAGAGCTCAGAATACTCAATATGAATCCTGAGAAATACAACCTCGCAAAACACCGCAAAGTAGTCCAAAAGGGAGAAAAACACGCTTTTTTTTTGCGCAGGCAAAATGTACGACTTATCTCGACGAAGGCGAGAGATTAGAGAGGAGTATAAGATCGCTTGCCGGCCGCATCCCGTCGTCTGTAGGAGGCGCTATTTAATGGGGGTGGGGGGTAAATAGGCAAACACTAGGCAAAAATTTCGGTGTAATTTTCGGTTTGGGGCGATTCGAGGTCGAATAGCAATGGTAGGCAAATGTATATTTCTATTGAAGTAAATAAAACTAATCAAGTGGAGCAAATATCAAACTGGCTCATAAATACCACTTACATTTTACAGTGTATACACATGAAGGCCTAGTGTTTAGTGAATGAACCAGCCAAGGAATATATTTACATGCACCATTCACTCACAATGAGGCACGAAAAGGTTAAAAGACTCCTCACTTTGAAACTGATTCAAAATATTTGAGATCACAGATAAACGTATCACTTCTCATGATAAGATCACAAAATAACAGGAAACTAGAGTAAAGACATTTCCTCTAATTTGATGCCCTTGCATACACACAAGAGGAACTTTGATGAAGTGAAGACCTTGCATTGGAGTGGAGAACTGGGGGCAAACATAGAAAGCATACAAAACTAGACTGAAAAGAGAAATTTAAATGTTAAATTTCAAATGTAAACATACATGTATAGGCCTATATGTGTAATGTACATAAGAATGCATGATTTTGTCTAGTACATGTACGCTTCTCAATCAAATTTGACAGAAAAAGAAAAATGTTGAATGATTTTAATGATTAAAAAACAATTTTTATCCTTTCTTTTCTGGGGGGGGGGGTCCTCTATTTCACATCCTGTAAAACTGGTACGCCCTTCAAATTTGTGAAAATCAAGGATAGGCATACACAAATTTCTTTTCAATTTTGAAAGATAAATTACATGTGTAAGTCTGAAAATAAACTCAATCTCTGATTGACCCTGAATGAATACATAAGTCAACCAAGCTTGAATCTCTATTTAAAAGTCTGTCCGTCATGACATATAGGGCACTGCCATCTTTATTTTGAAGTTCAGACAGACTTGAGCAAAACCTTACCATTACAGAATTATGTAGACCTACTCTTTAAATGCCACATTAATTTGAGGAGAAAAATGGTAATTGTTCCCTCTATTCTTAAAAATATTGAGATAATGTCTTGAATGGCATGAACAATGGAAATTAGTCTACAACACAACACACAAAGTATTGTCATTTCTTTAAATCATCTACAATGTAGCACCAGCATCAAAGAGAAGATAAATTATTATGATCGTACAAAAATAAAAAATATGGCAAGTAGCTCACAGAGTTTACAGAAAGATAGCATGCACCCAAGACTAGCACATTTCATTCTTCGTGTTCTTCTTCTTCTTAAAAGTACAGGCCACCACCTGGTGCATTGTCGTACTGTTGAAGTGCAGTGCAGACGTGGGTACAATATCCGATAAAGGTTCAGAATAATGTGTGTGAGTAAAAACATCCGTAGTCTAACGGAGATGGATTTTTTTGTACCTCCTGCTATACATGTAGATTAATATATTGTTTTACAGTAGGGGAGACTCAGGTTAGTTGAGCCACTTTTTACTCAAGGTCACCTGGTGCCCATGGGTGAAGTTTTTTTAGGCTGTTGAGGATTGGGATTGAAAGAGTAGTATGTTAGGCAAATTATAAAAGGTATATCCCGAAAATAGCACTTTCGGTTTTGGAGCCCCGGGCAATTAAAAAAAAAGTGTCAAGTGGCTCAATCAACTAACACCAACACGCAGGTAAGTTGAGCCAAGGCGTTGGGTTAGTTGAGCCATGCGGTATAAATCAATTTTGGGGGGCTGACTCCCCCATCCCAAAAGACACACATAAACACACACCCACACCCTCACATACACCAACTCACACGCATGCACGCACACATTACGGTTACTTTTTGGTACATTTAATTTTTCTTTCCTATTTTCGCAGGTACGTCCTTCATAAATAGTCTTGGGGCATGACAGATGCTTTTTTCCTGTTTAATAATGATAACAAAATAGTTAATTCATGTAACACGCCATACAAAACCCCAAGATATTCTTTTCAAAAATTTAACCCATGTAGGTATAGGCTCAACTTACCCCATCAACAGCGGCTCAACTAACCCCACACATTATTTTTTTTACTAATTGGGGTGGAAAGTGAAATTCTTACTAGACACAAATCTAATGATATGGTTAAATTTATATACAATGATACTCCTTTCAACTGTAGTATGATAGTCCGTTAAATCTTTAGGGTGTCAAAAATATGAGCACACGTCACTTTTCACGGAAGTCACTTTGACCAGTAAAAATCAAATTTTGTTGATTTTAACAAGCTTGTAGTCTGCACCCATATATCAAATTTAGCATGTATGGTCCATCTATCATTATGTAACAAGGGATGGAAGCATTATAAATTTTAAAATGGTCTTGACCTATTTAGAGGGGGTGGCTCAACTAACCCACTGGCTCAACTAACCTGAGTCTCCCCTATCAAGTACAGGTATCAAGAATGATCCAACTTAAAAATTTCAAATTAGTTCTTCTAAATAAAAATCTGACATAAACGTCGTACACAAGTGTACGCTGGTCATATAATTTATTATAAATTATATGACCTAACCAGCGTAAATCCACGATTGTGAAAGAAAAAAAATGCAAAGAACATGATTTCTAAATTAATCTCTACTTCAGCAAATGCAATTTCATACAAAAAAGTATTTTCCTACATAAGAAATTTGTAGATCTACCCCCTAAAATGTCTTAAGTTTGAAACTACGAATAAAATGAGTTTAGTGTGCCGACATGGTGGGCGCAATCCAGTTTGCGGCAGTACAAAATGCCTTTCTTAATGATGAAAAAACATTGTTCTTGTAAATATTTTAATGGCCAATAATACTTGTTATTGATCACGAGATTACACTATATGTCTTAAATGTCTTAAATGATGATGATGATGATGATGAATGACAATGAGGAGCGTGACAACGACAGTAATAATTCAAATAATAATATTTAGATTTAATATTCGTTTGAACTAGTCTAGGGTCTTGTCTCTTGATGAGCCACAAACAGTAGAATAACTTTCATGATTTTGTACTCTAACGTTACTCGTTAGATATCATACATGTACATGCATATCATGCTAATACCCTTTTCTCAAGTACTAAAATTTCCTTAGCCCCGTACTATAGGTAGACTCTAGTACTAACTTGCCATTTAGCCCCACCTATAGTACGGGGTAAAGCTTATTCCACTTTCTGTTCCGACGATGTTTTGGCAAAGTAGGCTAGCCCCACCTTTACTGCGGCAGCCCGTACACGAAGTGTACGGGCTGCGAGTTATTAGCTTCAAAACATGAGGTGCCTTCCCTTTTCCAGACAAGGATGTCAAAATTATGGAATAAAAGATGGACAAACCTATTTTATTTATTAGTTTATGTACTTACAATACTAGCCGGATGTCTATCCTCATTTTTTATGATGATCATAAAGCAAAAAAATGGCATCAGAATTGCTGTTACAGGGTAGTTAATGAGTCACATTCGCGGTGATTAGTTTGCAACACGCATGAGCGACATCGGCAGCAGCTATAATACTCTACACGCTAGTATTTTGACAGAGATCGGAGGAGACTCTGAAATGGACTGGAAAATACAAGATTTCTTCAAGTGCACACAATTTTTTAGGAATATCTGATTTGCATCTGGTCTGTTTAGGTAAGTGACATTATATGAATTAAATTTTTGCTATATTTTACCGATTCTTAGTGGTATTTTTAACCATTCCAAATCGCACTTAAAAATTTTTGAAGGGTTTCTTTCAGGACGCTGCCACGAAGTGGCAGCGTCCCGGGGCTAGCCCCACCTATACAAGTACGGGATTCTCTGGCCCTGCAAAATAGCAGGGTTAGCCGGACAATTGCGGTGTTTAGAGTGAAAAACCAGGATTACAAACTCTCGTCGGAACAGAAACCCGGCTAAGCCAACAGCTGTGCAACGTGCACATGCCGTACTAGCGAGCGCCAAGCCACAACACGGAGGCTAACGATAGTACGCCACTACGGGGTTACCGATTTCTGGGTGAGAACAGCGTGCATTTTCTTAGCCGGGGTTAGGCAGATATTTTGGCTCGTCGGAAAAGGAAAATAAATAGTACGGGGTAAAGGAAAGTATGGGGTTAACGATAGTACGGGGTTAAGAAAAGGCCCGTGAGAAAAGGGTATAAGAAAACTATTTCTATTGAAATTAGGCCCTAACAAGTTAGATCTATTTGAAATAAAAACTTAAGGTATGGTGAGAGTGCCTAAGTCTGCGCGGTGCCCATGTCTGCGCACCCACGTAAATGCGCGAATTTTATAGAACAAAACCCCTAGCTAATATCAACCTGCAATCTTAACCTCAACAATCCATTTTGATACAAAAAACTGCGAAAAAAATTGATTAAAAATGGTTTTCAGCAAGTTATATTTGCTACCCTGAAAATTTCAACCATTCTCAAAAAAAGAATGTCCAAAACTTGCGTGCGCTTGATTTGCGTGCAAAATGAGTTAGTGCGCAGACATGGGCACTATTCAATTCTGCAATACAAAATGATAGCCCTTCGAAAATCGTAAAAAAAAACATTGTTCTTGTAAATTAATTCTTGAGATTTTTTGCTTCATTGATCAATAGAATATGAAGAATGGAATAATATTGATGAATCTTAAAATTATACTTTACTTTTTATTGAAATTGAGGTCAAATTTTAGGTGCGCAGACTTGGGCACCGCCATCATACTTCTGATACAGGCTACCATAATCATGATAATATTCTAATCTCAAACTACTTGTTGCACCTGACAACTTCAAGTTTGATAATCTGGTATCAAACACATTCAATTGACCCTACCTCTTGTAATGGGCAAGTTGCATGAAACTCCAGTGTCCCAGTGTTTGCGAAGCCAAAACCGTCGGTTCGAAGTCGAAGTGCCTCAACACTGGCTTCCTCAGAACCGTAAATGAGTGTGACATTTTGATAGAAAATTCTGGCCTCTGATCGAAAGATATTCACAGACAAGACGATGAAAACAACACTGTAAAACATCAGTAGGTTTTCCATGATTCTTTAAGCACCATACTTTGAAGGAAAGTCAGATTCTGATCGAAGCTTCTGTCGTATTTATATGCACTGGATCAGCTGTTACATCTTCAGACGACAGCGTTGTTCGACCTTTCCGCTAATGATATGCGCTTTCTATGCAAATGAGCATTTAACTCTTCGGCAGTGGGACGACTCCATAATTTTATAGGGATGTTTTTAACAATTCAAAATAAAATAACACTAATAAGGCAATAATATTCATGAATATTTCTCCAAAGCAAAATAATTACTTGAAGTAAAATAGTAAACACAATAGGTTATATATCTTTTATGTTGAAAATGATATTTTAAAATTTGTTTTATGATCTATTGCACCCCTTTAATTAAATAGAGTTGTGAACACAAACATTGCTAGCTGTCGACCCTTGGACTCAATTCCCAGGGATACCCGTTAATTAGGCAGTTATTTTAATATTATCATCAGATAAAATTATTCTATTTTTACACCATATTTGATATAATAATATTTTATATCATGTGTAGTATAGCATAATATCACCGTTTTCCGTTTTTAATTGATTTTCAAATACTACTGTAGGCCTACATGAAGTAACATTTTGTTTTACTTATTATGGTGTAATATAATTGTAGGCCTGACATTAGGCCGGGTTTTATTTCAACCAAATCTGCCAGTCTATTATTTAATAATCCTCTGATTTTCCTTATTTAACTTATGGTCGTTTATTGGTTCCGTTCTCACGCATGGGTAAACAGTGCCCACTAGCTACAACAGTGTGTAGTCTCAATTTGCGTGAAAAGGGTAAATTTTGTCCTCCCAAAAAATGGAAAATATGCAAATTTTTCGTTGCGAATATTCTATATTAATCATATTTTAAATATATTTTTTCAAGTGATTATATTGAATCGTAAGAGTAACTCATAAACTTTCCAATGATATATGATTCATATTATATACTAATTCCATCATGATTTACAAGGACGATATATTAAAAAAAAAAATCTCAAAGAGGCCCCACAGCTCATTTACGTATTCATGCCATATGCATACGTGTACGATGATTTGGGCGTCTTCTGTCCGTACTGCTTTCTGACTGGATAGCTGCATGTTTAATAGCCAGCTCCTCGATAATTTGTCATAATATAGACCAGTGTCACTATTAGTCATAATCTATAATATAAAACATTAAACAATAGTTGTATGAACTGAATATCATTAATAGTTTAACCTGCAACTTAAAGCGAATTGTATGCGCCTACATTAAGACTAATGAAATCCTATTCAAAATTGAATGACATAAACCATCCAAACAACAACAACAACAATCATTGTTGTTACGAATAGAATAGAGTTTGCGCACAAGCTGTTTGTGACAACTATTATTCTAAGACCGAAGACCCTGCCTCCTGTAAATACTTATTTTGGGAATTCTACTTAGGTCCTATACGATTTTTCAGCACTGGTGTGTAAATCTGAACCATGTAAAAGTTTTGTCCGAAATGTTTAAAAATTCAAATCTAAGCAGTGAAATTTAAGTATAACTCAAAGGCCTTTTTAAAGTCTTCAATGAAAAGTGTCATCTTACTATCAAAAACTAGACTGAACAATAATTATAACAGCGCTATTACACTAGCCCATGCAATGGTCGCGTGTCCTATTGTTATGATGTGCATGTGTTTGTTGAATGGCCAACTGGGCTGCGATTAGTCAGAACTTGGTATAATGTAAACACACAACCGTTTTCGATTGCTTTTGTTTTTCTTTCACTTTCTAGATTTAAGTTGAGTTGTTGTTGCGTAAAACTCAAATTTCCCTGATATTATTGTGTCATGGCTTATTTCTGTACAGGCTCTTATTTGCCTAACCATTATATATTATCATATGTTTCTCTGAATGATCGTTCACAATTATGAGGACGAATATAATAAAAATGTTTTAAAAATCGTAGAATTATAAGGAGAAGAGTAGATAAGATACGATAAGAAGAAGAAAGTGAGGAGGAGAAGAAGGAAGAAGAGAGGAGAGGAAACAAAATACTGAATTTAAGAGAAACTTATAGAATAAATGTTTAGACTAAACGTATATAAACATAAGCAAAAATATTAGGCTAGTCATTGTCTGCTTAATTTTGAACAATTTGTTACTTCAAAAATAATAATCATATATGGCCTTCCATACTGAAATTAAAGTCTTCTTTTTTTTTCTTTTTTTTTCTTCTTTTTTTCTTTTTTTTTTGTTAGAGATTCTGTCTATAATGCCGATGCATGGTTAGCCTTTAGCCAAGGCACTCGGCGCTTGTATTTCCAAAAATGCGCCAAACGAGTCTATAGTCTTATGTATTCAGACTCGTTTAGCGCATTTTGGGAAATAAAAGCGCCGAGTGCCTTGGCTAAAGGCTAATGCATGATCCGAAAGGCTATGAATAAACTATCTACACATTGGTGGCTTGCTTTTTCAGAGAACACAACAAAAACACAGCAGGGAAAGTTTCATATAGGAAACAAGAATAGGCCTATCAGACAGTGCTGTATTTTCGTCCAAAACAATTAGATATATGTTTTTCCCTAAAAACACCGGTCCGATGCATAAGGCTACGGCATGTGCCACTTTTAAAAGTTACCCAAAACAATTAGATATGTTTTTCCCTAAAAACACCGGTCCGATGCATAAGGCTACGGCATGTGCCACTTTTAAAAGTTACCCAACTAAATTTCATTGTTAGAACATCTCCAATACACCAAATTCATACGTTTTCTTTGTAAAATCAATGAATATGGTGGGTTTTATATGAAATAATTATTAATAATCTTTCGGAGTTTATGACACCAGTATACGTTGGCCATGAATTTAGCAGTTTACTTTATAAAAAGTATGATACTCTTCTCTCTTTCCATATAAAGATAGATTTAAGTTATAGATTTAAACAGAAAAGAAATTCGTTTTCCATGCACTTATTATTTATGCACGTACTAGTAATTGTATTGGTATTCCTCAACCTAAAACATTTCTTGATCAGTGAGGTAGTGATTTGTGTAACTACAGCTATAAAAGCGGAATTCTGTCTTGGGTGATAAATGACAGGACTGAAGCTCGGTTATTATTTTACTTTGATTTAAAGGTGTAATTAGGTGTTATATAGGTCTGGTGTACGAAGAGACTTACTCCTGTTTTGTGCTTGGTACTGTGTCTATTATGTTCAATGTCCAAATTTCTATAAAATAGTCCTTTTGTCAGTTAAGTTCCTCCTTTTTTTTTCTATTTATCTCTATCATTATTAGTGGTATGTAATATACATACCACCTCTTGTTATTGTCCGAATTTTTTTTTTTTTTTCTGTACAAATCTTGTACACACGATAACTAAAAAAATAATGCATTAAAGTATTTCAAATTTTCAGCAATGATAGGCTTATTCCTAACCCCTCGAAACTCATTTAAATGATAGGGTTAATGTTGTTCTTTACGTTGAATTAAGTTTTACGGTTATAGGCTTTGTGTCTCTTTTCTAGGGGAGGAGTTGAAGTAAAAAGTGAGATTGGTGAAAAATTGAAATATTTTGTCCTTACTTCATGGTGAAAACGAAGGAAATAAAAAACAACTATAAACCCTTATTGACAAGGTTGTAGATGGTAATTATAGTATACTTTTCATTATGATTTGGCGGATATTCTACAATACATTTTTGGGATGATAGAAATTTCCTTGTAAAAATGAATAAAATCAATTTTTAACCCCAATCGAAATAAACTTTGACCCTTCCCCTAGACAAGAGATGAAATCCTTTAACCTTCAAACTTTATTTAGCGTCAAGAAAAATAACAACCCTACACATCAGACGCGTTTCGTGGGGATAGGATTGAGGGGGCCTTGATCATCCGGGTAAAAAAAAAGGGGGGCCCCAAAATGAAAAAAAATTGCGAAAATGGGCATTGTGGGGGCTGACAAAGTTATTTGATTTTGCTTTCACATGGAATAGTTGGGGAAACGTCCAAAATATAGCCAGGGTCCCGATAAGTGGAAGCGGGAACACATAACGTATAGAAATTATAGCCGGAGCAAAATTATGTTGCTGAAGCACTCAAAAAAATATCCAACCTTTATGGGCAACAATGTATTTATGATCGTCTGTTCAAGTTGGAACTACGCGCACGCGAATTTTGTCAATTTTGCCGAAGTATGCCATTTTTGGCCAAAAACATGGCTACACAAAATCCTTAATAATTCTTCAGGATGAACGGCAACCCCCAATTATCTTTTCAGAGTTGGATACACCATCAATTGCAAATGCCTTTACTTTTTTTTTTCTCTTTTTTTTTTTTCTTTTTTTAATAAGTCCATAAAGCGTTGCGTCAAATTGTCGCCAAATGAGTTGTGACTGGTCTCAAATTAAAGAGCATCATGTTCCTAATAAAAAATAATTCGACACCCTATTTGATAAATGCTTTTAACGGATTGAAAAATCTCATTAACCGGTGCGTCAAAAATTTAAAAATTCTCAAATCATCCCATAATCATACAATGTATGTTTAAGGCCATTTCAAGCATTTTGAAAAATTTCCACTCGTAAGCGCCTGCGCGCACCTCCTTAAATAAAGTAAAAACTTCAGAATTTTTTTCTTGATTTTTCTTTCAGACACTTTCTTAAGAGTTTTCTATCTATTTTGATTTATTTTCAGCCGACCATGAGACGCACACGAGCCATAAAATTTCAAACTCCGCGCGTGCGTCAATGGGGCAAATAACGTAAAAACATTTTAAAAGCTCGTCAGATATTAGGTAAAAAAAATTCCGAGGTTTTCTTTACATTTTCTGAAAGTTTATGACCATAGGAAATATAATCCACCAATAAATTTAGGGGTCAAGGCAGGATAGAATATCGCTATATTCTCAAAGTTTTTTTTTTTTTTTCAATCTAAATGTAGTTTATGTTTATAAAGATTGGTTGGTTTTCTTCCAAATTTTGATATGCTATTTAATGCTATGGCTGAGAAAATTCCCAACCAGTTTAATTGTAAAACGTAAATCATGTAAATTTATCACATTACACAGTTCAGATATCAGTACATACCACCGATAATTGTACGTATTACACTTATAAAGCTTAGTTATCATTATATTATTGTTGTTATTAAATATTATTATTGTTTTGACTGAATAAAACACTTAAATAAAAAAGAAGAAAAAAAAAAAAAAAAAAAACCTTCAATTTCGTCCCTTCCTCGACCTCATGTACGGCATACCAAAATACTTTTCTTTCCTTTCTTTCTTTTTAAAAAATATCAGTGAACAGAAGTTTAGATTTTCACTGCTAATATTGGCTTAAACATAGTTCATTATAATTTTTTTAAATGTTATGTTTGCTTTTAAAAAAAAAACCTATTTGATAAACGTATTTTGGTTATGTTTTCGATTTCGGAACATAGCGCCACCAACGTTAGGTGGTGAACAACTTCTAAATGAAAAGATTGTAAAGAAATCTAATCAGCATAATGAACAAAAAGAAAAGGGTCCTATACGATTTCCGGTTAAAGCAAACAAAAACGAAACAAAACTTTCAACCGAAACTAATGTAATAAATCCTATGTATTCTATTTTATTAATTTACCATGAACGGCGGACCTAAGGACGTCAACTACCCATTTGATTTATTTATTTTATTTTTTTTTTTTTATTTAGTAGATGTGTAGCCTAGAGAAACGCGAACATTTCATTACATTTAGTCGATTGTATATTTTTGTTCCCCCACTTTTGAAATTATACTCTGCAGCCCCTGTTTTACATTAGTTGGGGTAGTTTATGATTTTAGGATTAGCATCACCGGTAACCATTCATGAATTAGCGCCCCCCCCCCTCCCTCCTTGGAAGAAGAAGCTGAAGATCAAGAAGATCAAGAAGGAAAAAAAAAGAGAGAAATATTTACACAACAAAAAGGCTCTTTCACCTCGAACAAGCGCCTAAATGACAATGTAATATAATTTTTCCTTCTATATGACATAAGGCTCTACATGGCAATGATGATATCAAATTCATAACAGAATGCCCGATTCACAATTAATTTCTGATGATGAATTTCTGAAGCCAATTTTCTTCTTTCGTCATAATTATATAGAATTCTTCTCCTCGCTATACATCCTAAATAAACAAAATTACCCAGCATCTGAATGGAAAAATATTAGGCCCCAGATGACAGATGCAGCTATCATGATCAAATTTTAGTTAATATATTTCGCTGCTCTTTCTAACCAAATATTTTCAATGAAAGTAAGAATAATTGAAGGGATTGCATTCTGATTATTGATGATAAAGTTTTTTTTTTTTTTAAATCTGATAAAGTTTTTTTTTTCTTTCTTCTCTTCGTGTATGATTTTAGGATTGGCGAGCGGGCGGGCGGGGGCGGGGGGGGGAGGGTCTCGGGACGGGTTGAATGGTTTTAGGCAACTTTATTATTAACACTCGATATATATATGGCCATAAAGTTTTTGCACCTCATCCTTGCAACAACAAAAAAAAAAAAAACATAAAGTATAAGGCTATAATTTCTAAAAAGAGGGACATGAAATAAATAAAGATAAAATGTAAAAAATATTTTATAAAAATACTACAACAAAGTTTATTTTACCAACAACTGCATTAGGCTACTTAATTTGGACCTTGTTGGACTGTGGGGTGGGACTTTGCAACGAAAATATAACACTCAGGCGAGCGTTATATATACATGTAGGTGTAAATAATGTCAGACATGACATGGAGGGGAAGGTAGGGGCAAGTTGGGACTTGAGGCACAATGGGACATGTCATTGTGGCCCTGCGTATCACCCCAGTAACACATTTCTCTTGAACTTAATTAAAAAAAAAAAAGGGTAAAAGTTTTGATTTTACTATATACCTCAGAATTTTTACAATATAGGCTCTATCCTGACACGATGTGAAGAAAGATAAGAAATAATTGTGTTTGATTAGCTGTCTAAACCATATAAATATCAGTAGCGGATCCAGGATTTCCATCTACAGGGGGGCCCAAATCGGAATTTGAGATTTTGGTACACAAAATGTTTTCTCGTTACACCGGGCGAGCCAAAAGTACACTCAATTTGTTCCCACGAGTCCAAATTTTTTCGGTTTTTAAAATGTACGGTCAATGAGTGGTTTTCAAATTATAGGGGGCGCGTCCCCTGCGTCCCCTGGATCCGCCACTGCATCTCAGAGACGTCGCCGCGACAATAAAAAAAAAAAAAAAATTATAGGAGGCTTCTCCGCGACGGAATAGAGTATCGGAGACGTCTCCGCGACAAGTTTATCAAACCGTCCACACCTCATCTAACATGTTTAAAAGTAGTCCCAATTCCATCTCAAATCCATTCTCCGCGAAATGAGATATTCACCATTAGTTGCGGATATATTTTTAAAGAATGTAGTTCTTTGGTTTTACATGAAAATTAAGATTTACATCCTTGAGAAATCCTATTTACATCCTATCAAAATGATTTATATTCAAATCTAATCTCGAATTTGAGAGATCATAATTCATTGAATCCCGAACAGGGCGTAGAGCACCGGGGGGGGGGGGGGGGTGCATCCCTCAATTCAAAAGGTGGGGGATGGCATGTACAATCACCCCCCCCCCCCCCCAACTTTCGCGGGTGATATGTATTTTTTTAAAAGCTGAAATGGGCTTTCATGCACACTCGTTTTTCTTCCATGGAACTCTAACAAATTTTCGCTCGCGCTTATTATTGTTATTATTTTATTTTATTATTATTATCATTATTATTATTATTATTATTATTTTTTATTATTTTATTATTATTATTATTAAAATCCAGATTAATTATTCATATCTCATCTATTATGTTTTTTAAACAACATAGAGTTTCACCTATTGCAGTCATCAAACAAAAAAAAAAATAATAATATTAATATCGGATAATGCATTTATGTCAAAATTCTTTATTATTCATGTCAGATTTTTCGACCGACCTGGTCTTCGTCAGGAATATATTTTTTGTAAATTTACTCCTGACGAAGACGGAGAACCTTAAAAAAATTGGAGAAGAAATGAATAAAGAACTTGGCGTAAAATGCATAGTCTCGACTATTTGCTTTTTTATTATATTTTATGTATATTTTTAGGCTATACTTATTTTAGTATTTCCAGGGAAATATTATTAATCTTTTTTCTTCATAGAGCTCTATTCTATCAGTCTATTTTATCCTAATTTTATTTTAATTGTATTTATACTTATAATTGCATTTTTATATTAATAATATTTGCAGAGTGGACAAATCTTTAACATAAAATAAATGGCTTCAATTACTTTTATCTACTAGAGGTGTATTCATTCTCTCTATATTTGCAGAATAAACCCTCCCCTCCCTATCCATTCCCTTCGGTCCACGTGTTTTTTAGTTAACCTACAGTTAATAACTGATTTTATTATGATTCTTATATTGCAAGATTCGTTCGTTTAGCCTCAAAAATTTCTGCTCGCATGTTATTTTAGTTTTGTGGAGACGAAATCGAGCTCAGACCCTATTTTTTATGTTATTTATTTCTCTTTTTTTCTCTCTCTCTCTTCTATTTCCTTTCATCCTTTGCGGCGCCCCTTTCCCCTATCCGGGGCCAGTGCCCGTGGGCCCCCCTCAGAGTAGCATGATGGTACTCAAGTATAAATCATAATATTGCCCCGATTTACCAAAGCTGCAGCAAACCAATGCCCGTTTTATAATCACAACTTCCAAGATCATGAATTTTAGTATTCAATTTAGACATTTCCATCATAATTTTGTCAATTTTTGACGCAGACAAACATCCTAATGAACAAAATATGCGAATGAGATAATCGGTCTCGTGGACCCTCTGGCCTCGTGGGACGAGGACTCGTGGGAAAGACCCCATTTTTTGACGTCACGTTGGCCGAGCGATAAGCTTGGGGGGGGGGGAAGAGATGTGACACTTTTTTGGGGCCATCGGCCATCAAGAGGTCATCATGTATAGCATAGGGTAAGGTTTGGGGTCAATCGGCCCGCTCATCTATTTTTTACTTGGCTTTTTTTTTCCTCCCTTTTTTTTTAGGGGGGGGGGGCGGGCCGTCGGGCCTCCCCCTGGATCCGCGCCTGAATATATAGGCATATCACGCATGAGACTGCACTGAATAGCGTCTCGTAAAAGTGTACCAAGTGTCGCGGGGGCAGGATGGGATATTTGGCTTAAATAAAACGACTTGGAAAAAAAATGGAGCCCAATGCCATCTTTTCTTTTTACATCGATCGATCTGGCAGGGGGACGCTTATTTTAGGCCTGGCCTCAAGGGCGCGATTTCATGTCACGACTGTGTGGGGGGTGGGGTGGAAACACCGGAAGGGGATGTGTCACTCAGCGGTCCAAAAGATACATATTGTATATCCAAAATTCGAAATTGAATGACCTATACTTCGACCATTACTAATGAAAATCATGTTTTTGGAATAAAGCGTCTAAACAAATAAACGTAAAGGGAAAGTTCACCCTGGGTTTATATTGGATTCTAAAAATGCGAAAATAAAAGAAAATATGAGTGAAGTTTGAAGAAAATCGACAAAAAATAACGAAGTTATGGATGTTTAAAATTTTGGTTCTGTGACGTCATTATTATGCGAGCCTGCTCCTATGTGTTATGAAAGTAAATTCCATAAAGTGTTCATTTTCTCAAAAAATATTATTTATTTCACCTGGGTGGTTGATATATCATCAAAAGTATGTTCATATACATGCCTCTATCAATTATTCAACCCATTCCTTTATCAAGAACCATGAAAAAAGACAAATTTATGGAATTTGCATACTCAACATTATTATGGAGAGCTGCTCGCACGTGACGTCACATAATCAAAACTTTGAATATTCATAACTTCACTATTTTTTGGTCGATTGTCTGCAAACTTTTACCCATATTTTTATTTTATTTTTCTGTATTTTTTAGAACCAATAAATTTCCAGGGTGAACTAATCATTGTCTTGTGTTTTGTTTGCTGGAGCGCCGCAGAAGCACGAGCCGAAAATTTTGCCTCTTGATGTGAAAAAACAAAAATATGGCAAATAGTCTTATTTTGCATTAATTGTACTTTATATCATAATATTTTGCCTCTTCAATAGACAATAACTCCATAGCTGATCACTAAAATATTTTTTTTTAAGCTTTAAAAATCGAGGGGGACGTCCCCAGAAAACAATTGAGGGGGGGGGGGCGGGGGACCAGTGGCGTAATCTAGGGTCAAGTGCGCCCGGGGCAATTGTTTGACTTTGCGCCCCCCCCCCCCCGCGTCTACTCCAGTTTTGCTCAACGATTTGTTTAGATTTATTGTACCAGTGGCTCATATACATGTCCCCAGACCTGGGGATGATTTGCTGTCCAGCTTATCAATTTTTTTTTTATTCCTCTCAAATATTTTAATTTAATGCGAGCGCGAAGCGCGAGCGGAAAATTTTGAGTTTGTGCATTACTCGAATCTTGCATTTAAGAATCATTAATACAGATTTCGTTATCAACGAAGGTACAATAATAATAAAAAAATGCCTTACCTTCAGGGTGTCAAAAGGCCTATTGCACAAAATGTTTTGGGAATTGTAGACCTATGCATCGGATTCTTTTTTTTTAGTAGGAAAATAATAATTTTAAACCTTTTTTGTTGGTCCTCCTCAAATGGTTTTGAAACATATAATATATGCGAGCGCGAAGCGCCGAGCGAAAAATTCTAGAGCTTGAACTTGAATGAACTTTGCAAGGAATAGTCTTGAGACCGAATGGTCATAAAATACGGAAACAAGACAATTGACAATGAAGAACAAAAAGGGAATAATTAGGCAGCGAGAAAAAGTACGGACAAAAAAAAAATCCTTTTACTTAGAGGGACCTTCATGTTTATCTGAAGCGGGAGGGGGGGGGGGCAAATTGATCATGAAATTTGAGGTGCATATTGATTCTTAAACTATTTAAAGGGGAATCTAAATTAATTGAAACTCAGGGATGTCCAATTGGTCTTATTAGGATTAGGAGTGTACACACCGGGGGCACACAATTGATCTTAACATTTATAAAGGACGCTAAATTGAAGTTAAGGGCGCCGATTTGATCTTTATATACAGGGGGCGCAAAATTGACCCGAAACTAAGATAGAAGGTACTAAACCTAAAAAATTACTAGAAACTTTTTGCGCGCAAAAGTTAAACTTAGTGGTGCTATGTAGGGGGCGCCAAATTAATAATGAGGGAAACATGACCCCATATCGACTGTGGATCAACGATCTCCTTTTTCTTTTCTCCTTCTTCTTTCCTTTCTTTTCTTCTTCTTTTTTTTTTTTTTTTTTTCCTTTTCCTTTTTTTGCGCCCCTTGAAGCTCCGCCCGGGGCACGTGCCCCCTTGCCCCCCCCCCTAGATACGCCACTGCGGGGGACGTGCCGCCAATGCGGCTGGCCTGACATAATCCTTCCCATGTTGAGAACTTTTCTATTTCTTTCTCGTAACTGCCAGACACACGTATTTTAGCTCTTTGTTTCTTGCCCATCTTTTAACTTTCGTCTTGGTCGTCTTCTTCGTCTCTGTAAAATTTCTTCTTCTTCATTCTACAAATGTTCTAGTCTTCTTCGATATTCTTTTTTTCGTTTTTCTTCTATTTGGTGCTTCTTATTTCTCTATATCTATTCTTTTGAATTTAATTTTATCTTTAATTCATGTCTTCCTTTTCTTTAAAAAAGAAATAAATTCTTTTTGTTTATTACAATGGCCGACTTTCGTTGCCATTCAATTTGACTTGTATGGGGGGGGGGGGGCTAATCTTCTCAGAAAAAAAGAGGAATTTCTATATCTAAAATTTTACATCGTTTTACCTCATATTTAAAGATAATAATCTTTTAAATAGTTTTAATAGAAGTTGGTTGTATCATTAAAGGTAGAACGAAAAAAAAAAAGCTACGAAGATCGGAGAAAGCGTTTATTGATCCTCAAAGTTTTATTGATTAATCCTGTATAAAGACCATATCCACGATACGCACTTTTTTTCGCGAAGCGCTCGCTGGGCAGGGTACGTTTCTACGGTGAACCTTCCCATCATTCCAATGCACTTCCGTGTGAACAATTGAGCAAAGATCGCTGATATACTGGCACAACGCCGCTGCGCTACGAAACACAGAAAAATACCTGCGGAAAATCTGAAAATGACTGGAAATTCTACATAATTAGAGTGTTATTAGAAGCAAATATTGGAAAGGATAAGTTCCAGGGCCTATCATCCACCATGTCGAGTGCAGGAAGCCAAGGACAGAAGGCTGAGTATTTAGTTGGAGGGGGCAAATACAAACTTGTACGAAAGATCGGCAGTGGATCATTTGGCGATATTTATTTAGGAATCAACATTGGCAATGGCGAAGTACGTGTTGACATGGTTGACATTGATGTATTGAAATTAGCAGTTTCGCAAATGAATTTAAGCTCGTACAAATTACTACATTTCTATCGTGTTTTTGTAGAGATATAAAGGAAATGATCACACCCACAATCTTCATCTTCAGCTTAAAGAAGTAGACTAGATTTAATTCTAACAAGTAACATGAAAATAAATGAGTGCCATTTGGCAATTTGCAATTGCAGTGTTTAACGGCGACCCTGTTTAACAAATTAATTGTCATTTTATTAAATTTTAGTTGTCAACATTTCCATGGCATAATTGGCAATCAATTTTCGGCCTACGCCTAACGTTATGGGCCTAGTATCCAGCCATCATCACAATTCAATTTTAAGATTGTTTAACATATTGAGTAAAAGTAATTAAGTAGATCTAACTTTAGATCTAACTATTAAAGTTAGATCTACTGTCAACACATCGAAATATCTACAAGTTCGTTCGTACAGAGCTAGAGGACAATGCATTTTGATTGTTGGGCGCTCTGATTAGCTATCGCGTGAAGCTCCGCCTCCTGGTCGCGATGACTGAAGTGCATTGACCGTAACCGAACAACGCGATTCAGCTTTTCCAGGAAGACCGCTTTTATCGTGCGCGCTGTCGATCATTACCAAAGCACATCGAAATACCTACAAGTTCGTTCTTACAGAGCTAGAGAACAATGCATTTTGATTGTTGGGCGCTCTGATTAGCTATTGCGTGGAGCTCCGCCTCCTGGTTGCGATGACTGAAGTGCGTTGACCGTAACTGAACAACGCGATTCGGCTGTTCCCGATAAAGACCGCTTTTACAATCATAACCAAAGTGGACCCATTTCGCAAGAAAAACTGCAAGACTCGACTTCACAAAACGTGTACGGCAAAGCCACTCTTGAATACTTTTTAGAATAAAGAAGAGAAATATAAAAAGGAACTTCAACGAATCCACTGTCGGACTTCGACCAACATTTGAAAACGTATAAAGAAATGAGGACTTACCAAAAAAATAAATGACGAATCTAAATTTTATCGTGACTATTGTTCATTGGAAGGCACAATGGTAGTGTATTTCATATGCTATCGTGATCATTCGAGCGTCGTGCATAAATTATGGCGTAAACATTTCTATGTGCAAAGTTGACCCATTTCGCAAGAAAAACTGCAAGACTCGACCTCACAAAACGTGCGGCGGAAAGCCACTCTTTCAATACTTTTTAGAATAAAGAAGAGAAATATAAATAGGAACTTCAACGAATCCAATGTCGGGCTCCGCCGGACAGTTGAAAACGTATGAAAAAATGAGGACTTACCAAAAAAATAAATGACGAGTCTAAATTTTATCATGACTATTGTTCACAATGGTAGTGTATTTCATATGCTAACGTGATCATTCGAGCATCGTACATATTTGTGGAGTAAAAATTTCTACGTGGTCAAGGTTCTGAGTTTCTGATTATATTTTATTGGTCAGTTCAATTCATTTGGGCATCGACTTTCTCTTTCATTTTTCGTCCTTTTGAAACGAAAGAATGACAGATAATTACTTGACCCGTCCTCGTTCATAACATTTATAAAATGGCTTTGTGAATTTACGCATCGTGGTTGGTCAAAAACAAAAGAGATAACACACTTCCCTGTATTGTGCGATGAAATGTAAATGCAGGGATCGCTCGATAACTTTAGATGGGGCACGCTGCATCACTCGTCTGCGGGTCCAGTTATAGACACTGTCACTGTACAGTAATGATAACCTCCCAATTGACGCCAACTACATTCTCTAGTTATTTCTTCTTTCAATGTGCCATGTTCCCCAGGCATAGCTACAACAAGGTGATTGTCACTTAATCCCTTTTATATCCTTTGAAAGATGGACAAGTGATCGTTGACGGTGAAGTGGGGGTAATTGATGATGAGGAATATTCTAGTAGACCCTACTTTCAAATTCTGTAACCACCATCCAAATCCTGCAGGCCCCAAAAGAAAAAAGGCGTCTTCATATACATGGACGATACTTGTTACTGAAGTCAAGAAGAGAAACGTCTTTGTTCATGCATACAAACCTTTTTTTATGCCAACGATCTGCTTTTCTTGACCAATGCCTCTATTGCTCATTTTGATACTGTCAAGTGATTTTCAGAATCTTGACTAAGTAATGTCACTGAGACTCAAAAGATTAACAAAATTTGACTTTGACTCGAAGACAAATTTTGTTGGTGCATGATGCTTCAGCTTTAAACTCTGTTTACATGTGTATGTGTACCAGATCCTCCTGTATAATATGAGATGAGATATTTTCACAATTCTAACAGAGAGATGAATATTGTGCAGTTGGTATTGACAACTTCAGATTTTGCTGAGATTTTTTTCTTTATCAAGGCAATATGATCTGTATTTTTATGCCTCCGCCACCGAAGGTGGTGCCGGAGGCATTATGTTTTCGGGTTGTCCGTCCGTACGTCCGTCCCGTTTTCGTTCTCGCTATAACTTAAGAACCGTTTGACGGATCACTTTCAAACTTGGATCTGTAGGGACAGAGATCTGATTAGACTTTGGGTCATTAGGTCAAAGGTCAAAGGTCACAGAGGTCATTGTATGCATGAAAATGGCTCGTTCTCGCTCATAACTTAAAAACCGTTTGACGGGTCAACTTCAAACTTGGTAATGTGTGCCTATGGGAGGGCAATGAACTGATTAGATTTTAGGGTCATGAGGGTCAAAGGTCAAAGGTCACAGATGTCATTGTATACATGAAAATGGTTCGTTCTCGCAATAACTTAAGAACTGTGTGACGGGTCAACTTCAAACTTGAGTAATGTGTGCATATGGGAGGGCGCAATGAACTGATTAGATTTTGGGGTCAAAGGTCACAGAGGTCATTGTATACATAAAATATTTGTTTCGTCTCGTGATAACTTAAGAACTGTGTAACGGATCATCTTCAAACTTGGGTAATATGTGCATATGGACGGACAATAAACTGATTAGAATTTAGAGTCATGAGGTCAAAGTTCAAAGGCCACAGAGGACATTGTGTACGTGAAAATGGCTTGTTCTTGCGATAACTTAAGAACAGTTTGAGTGGATGAACATCAAACTTGGGTCATGTGTGCATATGGTAGGGACAATGAATTTATTATAATTTTGAGGTCATGAAGTCAAAGGTCAAGGGTCACAGACGTCATTGTATACATGAAAGGACGTTCTTTGCTGTAACTTCTGAACCGTTTTATGGATAACTTCAAACTTGGGTCATGTGGGAGGAAAGATGAACTGATTAGATTTTTGAGGTCAGGACATCAAAGGTCACTGGTTATTTAGTAAATGACTCGTTTGTGCAATTTCTGAAGGACCTTTGACAGATCACTTAACATGTTTATCTTTTTATTACATCAGTAGCCATGCTTCCTGAGTTGGAAATAATTCTGATGATACAACTTTAATAGATTTGGGGTCAATATCTCAAAGATGTATGGTATAAATGGATGTAAAATACTCAACATGCGCATGCCTTTTTTTTCCGATGTGGCAATACGGAGGCATGCCTTCCGACCGTGCACGGTCGAAGATTCATCTAGTTTTTTTTATACTTCAATGATGGAGAACATACATATGTACAGTAAATGTAATGTGACCTGATGTACATGTGACACTGACATTTTAATTTGATGCGTGTATTTATGTAATTTCTCATTTATTATGCAGTAGTCACAATTGCATTGTATTCACCACTTGAAATATCATTTGTCTGATAGACAAGTTTTGGTAAAGGAAAGTGGCAACATTTACATATTTCCATCTATGACTTGTTTTCATAGGAAATTGCTGTCAAAATGGAGTCAGCGAAGGCCAGACATCCACAGCTCAACTATGAAGGAAAAGTGTACAGGATATTACAGGGTGGTGTTGGTATACCAAAGATCAGGTTAGTTCACTGTTTTACAGATTAAAATCATACATCATTTCTGCTATGTTGATTTTGATTGGCAGCAGAAGGCCAAAAGGTCCAAAATCTCATTATTCCCTTTTCTGAGATCTCTTTGGCAGATTGGTATGTTCAAGGAATTGTTTTTGCACTTTCAGTTCATACTAAATTGTAGTTGGGCTGATTTTTAATATACTTCACAAGTTTTTAAATATGGCCATGCGTTTTGAACTCGCCTCCTTTTGTGTTACACCAATTAATTCTAAAAATTGTGCACCTATCAGGATCAAAGTGTAATAACTTTTGAAATATTAACTCTAACCCCAAAAAAATATACATTTTCTGAAAGAAAATATCCTGTGGATTTAAAAAATGCTATGCAATACAATGTAGGGTGAAGTAGTAACATATTTTAATCAAAATATTGAATTTTGGGGGGCCCTAATTTTTTTTATTTTGCAGCCCCCAATATTTTTTTCTCTTTGATCCAGGTCTTAATTCCTCACCATATTTGAATTGCTCTTGATATTTCATTTCAGAAAATAAATAGTTATAGGGGGTTTCTTCATTTAATAAAAAAAATTCTTACCCGTAAAAGGGCCCAAATACTTTGGTCAACTTGTGGCCGGGGAGGGGGTCGCCCCCTCCTCCAGATCTTGGCCATGGTGGGGCCAAGGTTTAGAAAAACTTGCATGTAGTTGGGCAATCTTATAATGAACAAGCCCACCAAGTTTCAGACCTCTATCTCAAATACTTTTTGAATGATCTGCATTATTTGTCGCTTCACATACAGCAGGAACTGTATCGAGTTACTTTATGTACAATACACAGTCAATGGGGAAATAGTCATTTTAACCACGCACAGCGCTGCAATTTTCGGAACTGCGCATTACCAAATGGCTGGAATTTTATATCTGTGGTATCAAAAGATGCATGAGATTCTAAGCTATAAAGTCCTAAAAGCTCACAGCACAAAAATAAATATCCATAAAGTTATCATGGTTATGACGTTTCGAATGCACAGGAGGGTGCCCCTACCCCCCTCCTCTTCCCCCCCCCCTCAACCACCCTCGCCTATTCGGATTCTATCGCGTGCCGTGTCGCGATTTCAAGTGCGAGTACGCTCAAATTCTCAAGTCTGATAGAGCTTGCATTCGGCTTTCAAATAACACCAATTTCATGATAAAACCCCTCTATTTAGCCAAGATATTATACATTAACTGAAACAAAATTTGGAAAAGTGTAACAAAACCACCCCTTTTTTGTGGCGAGTTCAAAACACATGGTCATATATAGTTTTTGACATGCACTTATTTGGTTGAAGGTAATTATGGTATGAGTCAAAATGAATGGTTTTTGCACTTTTAATTCATCTCAAATTGTAGGAGGGCTGATTTTAATATCTTGTACGGGTTTTTTTAAGTCATAATGTTTGACATGTGGCCATGTGTTTTGAACTCGCCACCCAAAAAGGGTGGTTTTGTTACGCTTTTCCAAATTTTGTTTCAGTTAATGTATGATATCTTGGCTAAATAGAGGGGTATTGCCGTGAAATTGGTGTTATTTGAAAGCTGAATGCAAGCTCTATCAGACCTGTTAATTTGAGCGTACTCGCACTTGAAATCGCGACATGGCACGCGATAGAATACGAAAAGGCGAGGGTGGTTGGGGGGGGAAGAGGAGGGGTGGAAGAGGTACACACAAAGTCTATGGGATTTCGCACCCTCATGTGCATTTGAAACGTCATAACCATGATAACTTTATTAATATTTATTTTTGTGCTAAGAGCTTTTAAGACTTTATAGCTTAGAGTCTCATGCATCTTTTGATACCACAGTTATAAAATTCGAAAATCACCACACTGTGCGCGGTTAAAATGACAATTTCCCCATTGACTGTGTATTGTACATAAAGTAACTCGATACAGTTCCTACTGTATGTGAAACGACATTACATAAATGCAGATCATTCACAAAGTATTTGAGATAGAGGTCTGAAACTTTGTGGGCTTATTCATTATAAGATGATCCACCTACATGCAAGGTTTTATAGACTTTGGCCTCACCATGGCCGAGATCTCGAGGAGGGGGCGACCCCTTCCCTGGCCACGAGTTGACCAAAGTATTTGGGCCCTTTTACAGTTAAGAATTTTTTTATTAAATGAAGAAACCCCCCTATAAATATATATTTTCTGAAAGCAAATTTCAAGAGCAATTCAAATATGGTGAGGAATTAAGACCTGGATCAAAGAGAAAAAAATATGGGGGGCTGCAAAATAAAAAAATTAGGGCCCCCAAAAATTCAATATTTTGATTAAAATATGTCACTACTTCACCCTACATTGTGGTGGATGGCATTTTTGAAATCCACAGGACATTTCCTTTCAGAAAATGTATACTTTTGTAGGGTTAGAGTTAATAACTTTGATCCTCATAGGTGCACGATTTTTAGATTAGGTGGTGTTAACACAAAAGGAGGCGAGTCAAAATGCATGCATGGTACTTATATTTGTTTGGAAGTATTTATTAGTATGAGTAAAACATGCATGGTGGACGAACATTTGGAAAGTAAGAGTAGAAAGTTCACATCAGAAAGGAAAGTCTATTGGGAGTTTATGTCACCTGATCAACGTTATACAACAAGTCCTATCTTTTAATGCAATCAGTTAAATATTTTAATGACATTGAGTTTAGATGTAATGTAATACATGAACATTGTTACATTATACATCTAGTGCAAAATCAAGGTAAGGAAATAGCAAATTTGGTCTAGGTAGATTACATGTAGTGCATGAAACCAACATACTGCTAAATAGCAATACGCGTTCATGTACCAAAAGAAAAATATAAATATTCACACAATATTCATACACTGTACGTGTATATATGTTGTCCATGTAAATAACATCATATTATGTTGTTCATAGACAGGTTTTAGTGGCTTACATGTACACTGGTAGAAATACATACTTGAAAGTTGACATTAAGTTCATAGAATTTTCTTTTTTAACTTCATTTTTCAGAGTGTTCTGTAGCCATCAACAATACTGAAAACTGATATACGGGTACACAATGTACTATGGACACGTCATGTATAGCTCTGAAAATCAATTGTCATTATTTTACTTGTAAGAAAAAAAAAAAACAACAAACAAACCAAACAAAGTACAGAGCTGCTAGAACAAACGTGCATCTACATGGTTCATAACCACTGCTGCATGTAGGCAGTCTTTTATGAATTAAACAGCTAATTCTTTATCTTATTTTTGTTAATTTTCAGGTGGTATGGGTCTAGAAAAAGACATACAATGTATTAGTGATGGAGCTTCTAGGACTAGCTTGGAAGACTTATTCAACTTCTGTGATCGTCAGTTCTCAATGAAACTGTTATTAATGCTTGCAGATCAGGTTAAATACATACTTTTTTTTTGTATATGACTCTATGTACAAAAAAAAACTAACATATTTTTTTCAGATTGGGAAAAATGAATTGTTTAATATTTAAGGGTTTAAAGCATAGAAAGCACTTTAAATACAACTCTAGATTCATTTTAAGATGGCATGTATTCCTATTTTAACATGAAATCTAATAATGAATCAATACAAAATACTTTGAGAGTTGCTTTGCTCAATAAGCTACATGTACATGTATATACAGTTGTCGCAAAATTGTTCATACCCTGACATTTTTTTAAGTTTTTTTGAATTTTGCCTTTTATATAAAGGATTTTCGTCAACTTTTTAGTGATTAGATGTTACCAACATCTGGACTATTGGGAAGTTTGATATTTTGAGCCAATTTGGTATTCCAGGGGTATATGTCAGATTTTAGGAAAACACCATGTCATAATTATTCATACCCATAGGGGTACCAAGCCACTTTCTTATCAATAACCACAAGTACAAATTATTTTCTTTAAATAACCATCTGAAATAGTTTTTGCAAGAGTCTATAGTCTTTTCTTCATGGCCTCTTGTGGGTTTGCCCTTGTGTCCTCTGGAAAACCTCCAGGCTTGAGTCAGGTTGTCATGGTCTTTTGAGCCATCTTGTGAGTCTTCAGCTTCCTAACTTTTATCTTGGTTTCTCATCAGGATTTGAATTTTTTCACTTAGGAACATTCATATGAATGTTATTGAAATAAAATAAGGCGCTCTATCCACACTGTTTAGTCCCTGATTTACACTCGAGTGCTTTTTTATGTGCACCAGATGTAAGACAATTTTGGAAAAGCTTCCATGGGCAAGACTAAAAATGCAAGGTGTCTCCTTGAATTGCCAAATAAGTTATACTGAGAGGTCTACAACTACCACAGATCACAACCAAAGTCAGAATTGATACCACTGACCTGCCAGAGGACGAGGTGTCCATGAGCGAATACTGCATAGAAGAATCTATTACAGACACCTTCCAATACAGACTCCAAGTTTTGTGCCGTCAGACCCACCGGAAGGCCCTCTGGACAGTTCATGACTCATTCAAAACCAGAATTTTAATTTTTCGATATAATTATAAAGTTGATTGAGAGAAAAGTAGAATTTACTGGTGAATGGACTTTCTTCAATTTGGCAAAAAACGATGAATCCTTCAATCTAAAGAAACAGTGTCTGATTTTTTAGCACGTGGCATTCACATAGAACTGCGAAAGGGGATTATCAGTGCGGGTAGCCCCTTGGGAATCTGTTCAGAATAGAGGCATCCGGATGAAGACATTTTTTATCTAGATCCCGGATGAAACTTCCTAAAGTATGCTTGTTAATGTTACTGGGACAGCATTTGACAATATCAACAGGCCGAAGTGCAGAAGCATACGGCCAAGTTAGTCAAGAAGTAGTTCAAGGACAATCATAATGAATGATCTGGAGAGGAAAATTCGATGACCTGAACAAGAATCCCCTAGAAATGTGTGTGGAAGTTGAAGATTCACAAAATAGTTCAAAGACCATGACCTTACACACCTGGACGTTTTCCTGAGGACGCATTGGTCAAAACCACGGAAAGACATGAATGATGGTGCTGACATTCGCAAGAACTATTGTAGGTGGAAATTAAAATAATATAATTGTAATCGAGATGTTAGATAATAAATTAGATTTTGGCTCCCCTATAGGGTATGAATAATTGGAACAGGGCGTTTTTAGTAAATCTGTCAACAAAATACCCCTAGAATACCAAATTTCTCAAATTTCAAATTTCCTAATTATTTCTAATGTTGTAAACATACTTATAACAGAAAGTTTGTCGAAACGTATTCATTTAGTACGACTAAAAAAACTTAAAAACGACAGGGGTATGAACAATTTTGCGGACAACTGTACGTGACATTTACATGTAGATAAGAATCTAGACTATTTGGTTGTTTGACCAAAGTTTGATATTCCAAAACATAGTTTATAATCAGGCACCTCTTTCTATTGTGACCTGTGTAGTACTTTTAAAATGTATCTATAATCTAATGTCTAGCTGAAGATTTTTTTTTATGAGAGTAACAGTCATCGACAGAAATGCATTTGTGTGATTCTGTGTCAATTTCTCATCAGCTACAGATGTATGGTAATATTAGACAATAAAAACCTGAAACCTTTATTGGGTTTCCCTGTCATGAAATGCGTCAGGTAACCGAATGATATGAGTGTTCTGAAATACATGTAAGTAGGTCTACATATTAATGTAATATTTTTCACCAAATTTTTTGAACAATTAAAATAACACTCAAAATGTCGTTGGGTCATATTCATTAAAGTGGACATTTAGCTGAAATTTTATGTGGCGTTGTGCTTTTTAAAATGCAAATTAAATCTTGAAATGAACACAAAGGTTCTTTACAATACAACATTATTTAAGTTTCAAACATTAGGTGATTCAGTTTTCTTACATGAATAGTTGACAACAGGGAATTTGCTTATATGGGCTGTGGTGCTTCAAATGCCTCTTATTCTTATATCTCTAGTCCTTTTGTCAGATTTTTATTGCTTAAGGACGTTGCCACAGTTATGTTTCTGCGCAATGTTTACCGCGCATTCTGGGGCGCATTATTTTACTTGACGTACAATGGAAAATATTTCAGCGCTCATGGGCTTATCCAACGTTCAAAAGTTAAAAGAAATGACTTTTCTAAATATGGTTATTTTTCCTCTTTTTTGTCATTATTTTACCTACTAAGAGATATGTAAAGCATTCATGTTGGTGAATGTTCGTGGTTATTCAGAGATTTGCGATGGATATGAAATGAATTGTTAAATTGTTGGGAGTAGGATTTTTACAAGTCGAAATTAGATAGAGTTTTCACCATGTTTGAAGAATTTTTGGCACAGCGCCGATAATTTTGAAAAATGGAGCAACATGGACCCCCATTTTTTTTATGTTTCCTACCTTCTTTTTAGTTTTATTTCCCGCTTACACTTGGCAATTAGTTCTTGATTGACAATTGACATACGGATTCGGCCGTATCTTAATGTTCCGAGAGCATGAAATCTTTGATCTCAAGTTGTAAGTACTAGGTCGGATATCTCTCACTGTTCGTTTTCGGCGTTAAATTCGCTTTCACCATCGCAACGTAAGAATTCGGCCTCATCTAATAATTACATGCTATCAAGGGATTTTTTCGAATCTTCTACCGTTGCATTATTATTCTCTAAACTGAAATATGGATCTAAATGTAATGATTCTGAAATGTTATGTGCAGGATACATTGTTGAATCAAGTTCGTACTAAATTGTAAGAAGTGAACTTTACGTTTGAAAGTGGAACGATCCCGGCACTGTTTGTGGATTTTAACGATTGTGCCGTTGGGTGCGACTAATTTTGCAAATCCAAGGTAAGAGTGGACCCTTTTAGCTTTTACGTTTGGTTCGTTATGTTTTTGATGACTATCCCTTAAACACTTGGAGAATTGGTCTTAGTTCGAACGAGCATACCCTTGTTAACATAGATGATCCTACATTTGCTTGATTCTTTTTAAAAAAAGTGCACTTAAAACTATACTTTTTTTAATTTCTTGTTAGATTCCAAGATATGGTCTTTTTTGCCATTTTTTACGCTTGCAATCTTTGCCACAAATGAGGGGCGCTGCCTTGCTCAAAATAAGCAACAAATCTGCAGTTTAAACAATGTCCCCATTCTTTGGGTATAAACTTCCTACAGATTCGGGAAGGTTTGTTAAAGTTTAATACGGTTTTGAACAAAAGTAATGACGATTTAATTCTTGTTTTGTTCATGCGAGGTTAACTAGAGGCCACATTTCTTAAAGTAATGCGCTTTACCATACCATCCCAAATAGGCAAACTTCAAAAGTCCCGTAAGCAAAAAATCAAGCCCTCTGAAGACTTATATTATTTTTTGCATTTTTGGCATACGTAGATACCAATGTACCTGTGGCAAAGTTTGGTGAAAATGCCATGGAAACTTCGTTTCAACTGTGCAAACGTCCTTAAAAGTAATTATTATGGACTACTCTAAAATGATATAACACACATGTAATTTGAGATCTAGGTTATTTACTTGAATTGTTGCATTTTTTTGGCACTGGTCGTGTCACCTCATGTTTGGGATGTGTTGTCACATCACGACCACATAAAGAGTTGTTGACCATTTTCCACAGAGAGGGAATGATTTGATAAGAGCATAATGTAGAAGGTTCATTTACCAGCAATTAATGTAACCCTTAGAAGAAACTCTTGGGCAACAAATCGAGACCATATCCAATAATAGTCCAGAAACCCATGTCCAAATTTGGTTTGTGTCACTCATCGCACCGGCCTTTTTAATCATTATTTCCAGGCATTGTAAATCAATCCACTGGGTATAACATTGCACTCCTTGGCCATTACATTAAAGTCATGAATCCATTTCATACCTACCAAGTGCGAAGTATGCCGCCTTCTTGTCAGTCCGAATTGTTTGGGTGTCCCATCACGTTTGAAATATTGCCATTTTCCAGTTATTAGTATGCTGGAATTGTCCATACATAAATCTAAGGCATACATTGTACATGTTTACATTTGTACATCATAATTGGCGAACACATTTGATAATGTTGTTTATTTTGGATATATGACATTACAGATACGGTGTATTCAAGACACTGCAACCAGTAGATTTTAGTCGTACTTCTACGATTTGTGTAAATTAGATCGGGCCGTTACGATTTTTTTCCCTATTTTGATTGTTTTTCAGTCAAGATTATAATGACATCTTTTTTCTGTAATCTGTCGTTCCATAGTAATTTTCTAGCAATTACTATTGGTCCATAGTAGTGAATGTCAATGTGTAGCATTCACGTAGCCTTTCCCTGCCCGTGTTTTGTAACGCACTGTATGTATATAGTTTTGTGGCATGTGCTTATATTACTACTCGCTCCTCTGCAAGTGTTGCCCGCGCCCACACATCTGCAATACACTTGGCGGGATGTCATGACTAGCGGCAGCTCCGCGAGTTTCGGGCGTTGATACAGCTAGTACTGTAGCTATGGCGTAGTTCCCACAACTGGAACGGTCGATACCACGAACGCGAACTCCGTGGTTTTGAATGAAAATAACGCATGAACTCTTGAAAATGGCGTCCCAATCCTGCAAAGTAAAGGAGAAAGAGAAACAAAACCCAGAAACAGTGGCTTTTAAATGGATTACTCTGCGAAATGGAGAAGTTATTTGGTCTCTTTGAATGTGGGATTCTTTCACGCGGTTGCCACTGTATGTAAAGCTGACTTTTAGCACGACATGCAAACAGGCTTATTGGACATTTGAACACAATATCAATTTTTATAATCTTTTTGTCTTATGAGACAATCGCTATGAATTTAAGAGGACTTAATTTTTAATTTGAAAGTTTTGATTTATGTGCTCCTCCAATATGATACTCAACAGTAGGTGAGTCTATTATTATTCAAACATTGTTCACATTGTTTAAGAATGCTTCCTGTGGATACATATTTATGTGAAACTTTCAGAATGGTATATTTTTACCTTATCTTGTTTACTTAATTTCAGGTAACAAAACTAGTTTTTTCCCCCAAACATAGCACGTGAACAATGTCTTTTAATCATTTTTTAAACCCCGTGGATATGCATGTGTAATTTTGATGGTTTCTTTTCCATCTGCAAGAACAGTGCGCATTATCATAGAAACAGTTTGGAGAAAATACAGGTTTTGGGGAAGTAAAACAATACACTTTTGCGGGGCGCGAGTGGCGAGCGTGGGGGGGGGCGGTGGTTGATCACACATGATAACATGTAGTGAACGGATGCGAATCGATCTTTTAGTAGGAAGAAATAATTAATTGTCAATATAATGTCTGTAGCGCCTACTGTCATCGGAAGGGCACATATCAGTTTCCGAAGGGTTTATTCAAGTTGAAATTTACCTGTTGTTTATCATCAATCTTATCTGTCTTGCCATTTTCGCGTCACTGTCTGAAGTTGCAGTGGGTATGCAAAGTTCATAGTGCAGTTCTAACGTGAACATATCTATGGCTTTGAATTAGTTGTTACTCAACATTACATAGAGTCATTATTATACACCAGTTCTCTTTTTAATACCTATGGATGTTAAATAGAGGTCATGTGTATTGCATTGTATGTGAGTATCCTAGAATGTTGAGAAGAAAACAATACACCCCTGTACAAAAGTAAAAAAAAAACACAAAAAAAAACAAAAACATTGAAGCATGTTCAATTTTCTGTACATGTTGTACATGCAAATGCAGGTCCATAAAAAAAAGATTAAGTGTTATTTCTAGATAACTTTTCCTATATTATATTGAATATCTGCTAGTACACAACATCTGTTTATATTCATGTTCATGTATATTTATGTATCAGGAGGGAATACGTTTTTTGGTTACATTGGAATTCCAAGGAAACAAGTAACATTAGTATCGTTCACACGGCAAGCC